>NC_051171.1:109202200-109698315 GCF_013339725.1 Rhipicephalus microplus | reverse complement strand
GTGCTTCTCGGCCTGCGTTCAACACTTCGGCCAGAACTTGCCTGCTCTGTAGCCGAGACAGTTTACGGCTGCACACTCCGTCTGCCTGGTGACCTCGTCAGTCCGTTACTACGCAGAGTGTTTCGGATCCATCTTCCTTCGTCCAGCGTCTGCGGGTCTTCATGCAAAACTTGCGCCCAGCACCAACTTCAGCTTACACTAAGAACGACGTTTTTCTGCCGGCAAACCTACAGACATCTCCACACATTTTTGTTCGTGTCGATGCGTCTCGCCGTGCTCTTCAGCCTCGCTATGACGGTCCTTTCCCAGTCATCAAGCGTTCTGAACATCACTTTACAATTCTGCGTAATGGGCACGAAGACACAGTCAGCATTGAAATGATCAAGCCCGCACCCATTCCGACAAGCTCCGTCTGATCATTTTTTTTCTTCAAGTGCCCACAGCCACTTGTCTGCAGGGGGGGGGGGCTATCTGTGGCATACTTTTCTTCTTCTGGCACGACGCACTTGGGACATAAGCTAGTAGTGGGTAGTCTGCTGAGGAGAAAGAAGAGAGTGAGAACAATGGCAGAGATGCATTAATAAACCGCGCTGGGTTTTCGGAACCGCGTTTCAGAGTGCTATACAAGCATGATAAACATGAGATGCGTGTCATGTAACAACATGACTACATGCTACGCTCAAGATGTGCTCGCGGCCATTTCGCTACCTTCACATGTACCGAACTCGGTATTACGCAACGCGAACGGACGACCATAGGTAAATGAACATCCAACATGGCGATCACGATATGCGTGTCATATAACAACATGACTACATGCCACACTGATGTTGCGCTCGCGGCCGTTTCGCTAGCTTTCACATATGCAAAATTTGGTATTGCATTACGCCAATGGATGACGAACGTATGTGACTCGTACAAACTTGATAATCATGAGATGCGTGTCATGTGAGAACATGACTACATGCCACAGTCAAGGCGCTGAAACATTTCAACGTGACCCGGTGCGCGTGCTCGCCGTGGCGTTCATTTCGTCGCGTTACGCCAGCGTTGCCACGCAGCGCTGGTCCTGCCATAAACTCGCAGGCACGCGCTGCGCTGCGTTGCTTTGACGCTCCTCTAGCCCGGCCGTGGAAATAGCCACCTCCACGACCAGGCTAGAGGAGCGGCATGCACCCGCCTTTTTCAACTGAGCAAGAAACTGGCGCACGTTATTCATAAATAAAATATAGTGGATTATGATTAAATAACATACAGAGCCGAGTATCAGTGACTTACCCCGTATTCTAGAACGCCCCTTCACTCAACGCTTCACCTTCACTAGAGAAAGCCGATGAGAGCACCGTCTCTAGGTACGGCAAGTCACTGCATATCAGCGATAATCTGCTGTGATTCTTGAGCAGAGCAGCGTCATTTTGAGCCGAGCTGTGGCGCAGTGCTCAACTCTGTCAAAAGTCGAGTCGAGGAGCGTTTGTGAATACGGGGGTCAATCTCCAATCAGATTTGCCTTGAATTTGATGCTTACTAAAAATACTATCAGAAGGACGCACTTTGAGCACTATATATCTGCCCAGAAAGGGTTTCCACGTTAAACTAACCGGGCGTAACCTTATTTCAGAAAGGCTTAGGGACGGTTGGGCCACAGTACCATGAATATAGTGAACTAGTATATAGCCATGAACTAGACGCGGTGAAAGGTGGGAAGTAGACACGAAGCGCAGGCCTTAAGAAAAGTGGGTGAGTGCCACCTCTCGTTTAGTCCTTGGGATGCCCGCTGGATGGCGGTACTTTCATATGCTGAATATATGATGAAAAGATGCGAGATGGCAGTACTTAAGAGTGTTCACTAAATGAACAGACAGACAGACAGACAGACAGACAGACAGACAGATGTACGGACGAACGCACAGATGGATGGATGGACGAACGCATGAATGAATGGACGCAGGAACAGACACACGTACAAACGCAGGGACGGACGGACAGGTGTACAGACGGACGGACGTACGAAAAGACGCACGGATGGACGCTTCGACTCACTCATCATCATGTACTCCGTGGATATGCTGTAATTTTCTTTTCTAAACCCGCTCTCCCATAGTAGACCAAGTACATCGTACTCTGAATCGTCGAACGTAGTTCTACACAGAGCTTATCGCTCTCCCGTACTATAGGCACCGTTCTGTCGAGTTTGCCAATCTCACTGCAGCGCCGTAATACATAGCCTAGTGGTTAAAAAAAAGCAACCTTGAGATGGCTTGGCCGACGAGTGCAGACGCGCTTCATGTCTGCTCCTGCTTTCATGAACAACTTCGCAGGGAAAATCACCACGTGCATTTCTCAGAGTGATATCAGAGGATTTGCCTCGTCATGCGGATTCTCAGGATACCAAAGACAAGGTAGGCCAACTGTTTTTCGTCTTTTTACGGCCTTTTCTCGGTGCACACCACACGAGAAGCTGTTAAGCCTCGCGAAACAGGCCGGTTTCCTCAGGGAGCCGGCGCTGTAAACCCAATACAATCCACCGCGTCGGCAGGCGACACGCAAGACACTGATGCTGATTCGAGGACGATGGACGTACAACACGAAGATGTTGAATCGCCAGCCACTACTGAGAGTGAAGAAGGCTGACACACCGTCTACTACGGACGTCGTCAAAAGCCCGGACATGAATCGGTCAGGGACGCTGACGGTGTCCTTGATGCTAACAACAAGGTAGAACCCGGCTTTGGTAACACGCAAGCCAAAACGCAGGAAAGACGGATGAGCCGCATCGAAAAAGCGAGCAGAATGCCCAAGCTGCCGGCGGGAGACTACAAAATTGTCATCCGACCAAGAGGAGGCCTATGCGTAGCCGCACTAGGCCCAACTGATATAACCAGAGGCATACATGAAGCCGCGGCTCCAGCACTTCGACGTGATATGCCCCAACAAGACACAGAACATCATGATAGTGAGCACACCAGACACCGACCGAGCTGACCAGTACATAAAAATCAAGAAAACACTTATACGAGGCAAAGAATATGAAGTGGGAGCGTATGAAACAGCACCAAAAGATACAGCCAAGGGTATCACTAAAAGAATCCCACTGGAAGAAACTCCTGGTAGCATTAGGGCGGCCCTTGTCACTGAAAGAAACCACAGCATCATCACGGCGAAACGACTGGGGAATACTACAACGGTCATTGTGCTCTTCAGTGGAAACAAGGTACCCTCAAGTGTGTGCTATGATGGAGTAATAATACCGTGCACGCCATACCGCAAGCAAATTGACTACTGCAAGCAGTGCAACAGACTAGGACATAGAAGTGACGTGTGCCCCAACCCCCCCCCCCCCCAAGATAAACTTTGTGCTGGTTGCGGCATTCACAACCCCAAAGACGACCACAGATGCAACCCTAGTTTTCAAATCTGTGGGAAAGATCACGTTACAACTGATAAGAGCTGCATGGCCAGGTTCAAGAAACCTTACGTTCTAAAACAGAGACAATGGGCCAGACTACGAGAACATCAAAGACAAAGCTCATCTCCACCAAGAGGACGTCCACAAGAACGCTCGACATCGAGACCCGGAAAACGACAGCAAACAATATCCCGCTCCCGTTCAAGGAACCGCAGCCTTGCAAGCTCCCACCCCAGTTCCAAGTTGGGATCGGTGTCTAAGGGACCAACAAACAAGGTGAACTGGGCAGATAGAGTACGCGGCTTGCGACCGGAGGGACCTCAGGAGGCAAAAAATCATAACGGTAGCAATAACAACAACAGTCAAGAGTTAGAGTGGCTTAAAGATGAAAACAGACGAATGAAAGAAATAATAGAAAAAATGCAAGCTCAAACAGAACTCCTCACTATAGAACTCCTCACTAATACTGTAATGCAGGAGGAAACACCCATAGGCGACGATCGCATGGAGATAACTACCCCATCGTTAAAACGAAAGGCCAAAACTAAGAAAACTACAGATCCCCTAAGCACTAAACAAGAAAACATCTCGCAACAAACTAGGTTGGATAACATTCAGAGAAAAGTAGAGCAGCTATTAACCGTGTTCCAATCTATCCTGGAAACCACTACTAAGATGTCTGTTGATCTGACGGCACTAGCAGCCAGAATAGAAACGCTGGAACGAGGACGCAACCAACCAACATCCGCAGACCTTCAAAGTGCAGTCGCGAACGTTTACCAACAATCGCAGGCACCATATCCCCTGCAGGCAACCCCCACAAAACCACCAACCCCTCTCATCTACCCACCTGTTTTCACGCCTCCCCCACAAAAAACGAACAGCGATGGTGAGGCATGGTAAAGGACAACTCCACATATGACAATGGAACTGTAGAGGATTCAGGGCTAAGAAATCTGTCATCCAGCAGTACATCCGACAAGGTAACAAGCCAGATGTTATTTTACTTCAAGAAATGCATGGCCTCACCACACTACCAGGATACCTGACTGTAAGTCCCGAGCGTGAAGAGGGAAGTAAAGCTCTCACTACGCTAGTAAGGAGAAAGATTACGGTAAGAACCCATAATCTAGAAGGTGGATATACCCATATAATGACAGAACTTCTATCTAGGAAAACAAAAGGGAGCAGCACAATTCTTCTTAACGTATATAGCAGTCCGTCAAATCACAGACAGCAATTCCACTCCCTATTTAGACAGGCCGTGATATTAGCTTGCAGCGCCCCGCTCATCATAGCAGGAGACATCAACGCCGCACATGAGGCATGGGGTATGGTTACACCACCCCCAAAGGGAAACCGTAATGGTAGAGCATACAAGATGAACAGCTTACTCTGATAACAGACCCGCATGCACACACACGCATAGGTACAAGCACCCAGCGACACACAACACCGGATCTTACAATAACCAAGAATGCCCCGGGGGCTACATGGCACAACACATTCGATGATTTAGGAAGTGACCATCGCATACTCGAAACACACGCACCATTCACCGATAGCAACAGGATTACGGCCATGTGTAGCACGAGACGTCTAGTTGATTGGGATAAATGTAGCGAGATCAGAAAAACGATTACCGAACATCCTGATGATATCCAGCAATGGTGCGAGAGCATAATAGACACCGTCAGGAAAGCCACACAGGAAGTAGAAACAGATATTCCAGTTGAGCGCATCGATAACAGATTAATCCACCTGTGGCGAACTAAAGAAGCATTACAACACAAATGGTGGAGGCAAAGACACAACAGAACAATCCGGAAAAAGATAGGACAGCTCAACAAAGACATTGAGAGTCACTGCAAGCAGCTGTGTGAGCAACAATGGGCGGACATATGTAAGGACATGGGAACCCATATTGGAACATCACAAACGTAGAAGTTGCTAAGGTTTCTTTTAGATCCCACCAATACCAAAACTGAACAGAGACACACCATCCGTCGTCTCACACGCGAATACGAAGGAAACGCGAAACAGCTAATGACAGATCTACAAAACATCTACATGCCCGAATCGCCGCCACTACAACATAAAAACTATACAGGCGAAGCCAACCACAACATGGACAGAAACTTTGAGGTAGTAGAGATTACAGCGGTGCTCCACAAATAAATGTAAAATCAGCACCGGGACCTGATGGAGTCACCAACCGAGCATTACGTAACCTGGACAATGAATCCATAGAATCTTTAACTGGATATATAAACAAATGTTAGACAGAAGGGGCAATACCCGACGCGTGGAAAGAGGCTAGAACGATCCTTATACCAAAATCTGGAAAGCCAATCAACAAAGTAAATCTCCGACCGATCTCATTAACGTCATGCGTAGCGAAAGTAATGGAACATGCATTTCTAAATAGAGCCAACAACTATCTTGAAGATGGTGAATACTACCCACACACGATGATAGGCTTCCGTCGCCACCTAGCCACCCAAGATACCATGCTACAGATTAAACACCAAATCATAGACTAAACCACAAGATCCACACGAGCCATACTCGGTGTGGATCTCAAGAAAGCATTTGACAATGCAGCTCAAGAAACAATTCTCAGCCGCATATCGAGCTTAACATGGGTGAGCGAGCCTATAATTACGTCAGAAACTTCTTGACCAACAGGAAAACAAGGCTCAGCTTAGGAGGCCTTACATCTGATCTCCAATCGTTGGGCTTCAGAGGCACTCCACAGTGCTCTGTAATATCGCCAATGCTCTTGAATCTAATCATGATTGGACTGCCGAACGAATTCAATAAAATCCCTGGAATATATCACTCTATCTACGCGGATGACTTCACAATATGGGTCAGTGATGGCAGCGACGGCTACATAGAACAGAGACTCCAAGAATCAATAGGAACAGTTGAGCGATACTTGGAAGGCACAGGACTCACATGCTCCCCGGAGAAATCAGAACTTCTTCTCTACAGGCCAGCAATAAGAGACAGACTACCCAAAACAGAGGAAAACAAGCGGCAATATGAGGAAATTAGGATTCATACACAGGAGGGCAGAGCTATACCGACAGTTTCAAAAATACGGGTACTGGGATTAGTCATCGAGGCTAACGGCGCCAACGGCGAGACTATACGCAGACTAAACGCCAAAGTCACGAATGCGATGAGACTGATTCGCAGGGTCACGAATAAACACCGAGGTATGAAAGAAGCCCACGTAATTCATCTAATCCAGGCTTTCGTCGTAAGTCACATAACCTATGTAGCAGCATACCACAACTGGCAAAAAGCTGAAACTAACAAAATAAATGCACTCATCCGGAAGGTCTACAAACACGCGATAGGAATACCTGAGTATGCTAGCACAGACCTTTTTCTTCAGCTAGGACTGCACAATACACTTGAAGAGATTATAGAAGCTCAGCGGATATCCCAGCTTGAAAGGCTCACTAAAAAAACGGGAAGAAATATAATGAGTAGATTAGGAATCATGTACCATGCACAACATGGTGTCAAACATTACATCCCCAATACAATCAGAGCTAAGATCGTCTCCAACCCGATACCGAAAAACATTAACCGCATTATCAAAACGGACCGCAGAAAACACCGAGCAAAAGCACTGCTCAAAGCACAAGGCACGAACAGTAAATCTCTTTTTGTAGATGCTAGCCCATACCCTGAACGAAAAGCTCACACTGCTGTCGTGATTGACACGTCCGGCATTTGTATTAATGCGTGCTCTGTCATCAC
Organism: Rhipicephalus microplus; assembly: GCF_013339725.1. Taxonomy (NCBI): domain Eukaryota; kingdom Metazoa; phylum Arthropoda; class Arachnida; order Ixodida; family Ixodidae; genus Rhipicephalus; species Rhipicephalus microplus. Next base: position 109,691,132 of record NC_051171.1, on the reverse strand, counting down.
AAACAATATAGAGGGGGCTGAGGAGGTAGCCATAGCCATGGCTATCACCTCCAACAAACACTCATTCATACTGAGCGATTCGCAAATAGCAATCAAAAATTTTACGCAGAATGGATTTCACCGAAGCCCTCAGAATCCTCGTTAATAACCAAGAACTACACAAAGTAGTTGAACCCAAATACCTCGTATGGTTCCCGGCGCACACCGAGACTGATACACCCAATCCTAACGAGCTGGATCATGAGTTGTCGCGAGAATTAACCCGCCGCGCAACCCACCCACACCGCTCGGTGATCATCCCTGGCGCCACCGACGTACCACACAAAGACCGATTTACAAGCTACACAGAATACGTGCAACACTACAGAGAAGCAAGGCGCGTTTTTCGCGCACCTCATCCGAGTCTAAACAGGCAAGAAGCATCAGAATGCCGACAGCTACAGACGAACTGCTACCCGAACCCTGTGCACCTCCACAGGAGCTACCCACACTTATACCCGGACAATAAATGTAAGCTATGCGTAAGAGAAAAGGCGTCTTACAAACATATATTATGGGAATGCCCCAACTTATCAACAAGTTGTCCTGAGGTCCTCCGGGAGCAGTGGCGGCTTGTGCTGCTCAGCTTTGAGGTTCAAGACCAAAAAGCGGCTATCCAGCAGGCCAGGGAGGCTGTACAGAGACAAGGTCCCCCGGTACCTCCTTGTGCGGTCTAGCTCGGACCACAAACATTCCGGATACGAAAATAAAGTTTATTCATCATTGAGACGGCTTCAGTGAAAATGGAACGCGACGCTCGCGTCTTGCGCCCTGCATATGTCGCCGGAGTTTGGCCGGAATACATGGGGGACGCGCGCAAGCGTCTACTTCCTGGGTGCCCCTAACGGTGAATGTCAAAGACTTTGAGACGGCGCTGCCTAAGCAACGCAGCTCTCTCTGGCCTGTGTGCAGTGCCCATTGTAAGGTGTTCACAATTTGTTCCAAACACATTCCACAAACAGCGCTTCGGTAGCTTTCCCGTAGGTACCCAAAACCAACGCTTCGTGGGTGTGCGACTCCGGACAGGCAGTGCCATCTCTGGCAGAAAAACGGAAATTGGGGATGTAGGCCACTCGTTTTTCTTTGTTTCACCGCGCGGCCGCTTGTTTCCGTGCACGTGCAGGTCTCTCGTGGAGCACTTGGAGCACCGCGAACCACTTCAAAAAACTATACCAGCTGGACAGGAACTTCAAAAAGCAAACGTAATCAAATCAGGAAAGTTCGTTAATTACGTTCACGTTGTGGAGAAGATAACGACGCCTGACTTAGCGCGAAATGCACTTCCCAAGTGCGCAACATTGTCGTGTACCATAGGTTGAGGTAAGCTTCATTCTGGCATACGTTAAATATAGGTAATGGAGGCACTGCGAAATGAAGCCACGCACGCGATCAACGTTTTACGTTGTCGGCAATGAAAAACATGATTGTTGGTTCGATAAGCGTGCTAGCATAAGCAGACGCATGCTATCCTCAACGAACTTTCACGGCGTGTGAAAGAAACAAAGATGACACGGCCATATAACTAAAAGTCCGATAAGATTTGACTTATGTCCTCCGTACCACTGGAGCAACACCCGCTGTCTTAGCTGTGAGGCAGCTAGCTTAGCTTTAACTACTGCGAGGCAAGTTGAAATGCTACCCTCGTTTTACAGCGAAATCTGTTCTGACATAACAAGAATTGTCGTGTGCGCCGTCGGTGTCCGCAGCCGCCACCTCCAGTGTCCGTAACCAATATCAAAAGAAATACAAAAAAACACAACATTAAAGGCACATTGGGATTCGAACACGGGACCCCTGCGTGTCAGCGCCAGTATTCTGCCACTGAACCATGTCGATTTTTTTTCTTACATGGTATTTATTACAAATGTGGCTTACGTATATACATAGCCTACAACATACATAGGGTCAAGTCGACAAATGTACAATGGACGTTACAAAGTAAATCTCGTACAACAAAATTTCTAAATGGGTATTCGGGCAGCACACTTCATAAACTCGGCGTACCAGTCGGATTGAAATTGTAGTTGGTCATAAAAGTTCCTTAGCCGCGCAGTCATTTGCACAAAGCGGCATCGCGAAGACACCATTGGCTCCACATGCCTTTCCAACATGCACGTTTTCTATGAACTATGCATGCCCATTAACAACAGCATGTCAACTGGCATGTCGTTGCATATTGGTGGTACAAGATAAAGGATGCTATGAGAATTTAAATCCGGATGTTGTTTTAAGCCTTCTGCAGAACATCTCAGAAAAGTATGGATTTCTTACAACTAAGAAAGCAGTGTTCTATTGTTTTTGGAACTTCACAGAGGTGGCAGGTAATTGAGAATACAAATGTGCCTTTGGTGTTTAACCAGGTATCTACAAGTATTGTTTCTGTATGCACTTTGTAGAAAAAATGTCTTGGTTATTGGTGAAATGGGCATTTTCGCTACACGAGATAGCACGTCGTGACCAGAAAATCCAATATATAGTGAGCGGTAAAGTGGGGCCGGAAAGAGAGCATTCAACGAAACATAATATAGGTCTTTTTCCTTGAGCCAACAACAACAAGTACTCATTGGAGAATCTGGCTGTCAGAAAACGCACTGATTCGAATACTTCATGCATGAACTTTTTGCGGATAGGGAGGCGATGCAACATTAGTAGACACCACTAAATTTAGCAAAATATTTGCGAAATTCAATTGCAAGAATTCGAAGTAGTAAATGAGCACAGTCACAAAATTAGAAAAAAGTGCCACACCAGTTGTCTAATAAAGAGGTGTACCAACCCAAAACCACCTGCACAGACAGGTCTAAAAACATTGTCTCGCCTCATCGCTTCATAGGTTAACGACCAAATAAAGGTAGGAAATAAACGGTGTAAGTTTTTTATGTGAACCCTCGCACAACAAATAATTTGCAGAACGTAAAATATTTTTGTTGCCAAAGACAGGTTGCATGTTTTAGCTTTATCAAAGATGGAGGGGTTATGAGGAATAAACGTTTGGGCATGGCGCTTTAGGGTGTGCGCAGGTTCTTTCGAATAATGCGCACTTGAACAATATACATCTAATGGAACACTTAGGTATTTTGGTGAAACACAAATCATTCTATACCATGAAAATGGGTTTGTTTATATGTCCATGAGCCAAACCACAGTCCCAAGCTTTTGGCAAAGTTCATTCGCGCCCCTGAATGTTTTCCAAATTCTGCGATTGTTGACACTACAATTTTTATACTAGAAAGATCTGTGCGAAACAACGCTAGGTCATCCGCATACGCCAATACTTTTACCTCATTCCCGTAAGCACTGAAACAGTGGACATTACTAGATTGAATTACACTTAAGCACAGTGGCTCCAAGTAAAGAGCAAAGAGCATTGGCGACAACGGACAGTGCTGTTTCACAGACGAGTTAAGAAACACGGGGTTTGAAAGACAGCCATTAACAATTAAACGGGTTTAACATTCATTGTAGCATAGTTTCACACCTTCAAATATAGTGGAGCCAACGTTCGCATGTTCGAGAAGAAAAAACAGAAAGGAATGGCAAACCCGATCAAAGGCTTACGCTAAGTCTACTTGTAGTATTGCCAGTTGTTCATATGAGTGTGAACAATGTTTCAATACTGTGTGAGCAATGTGTATATTAGTCTGTATTGAGCGACCTTCTAGACCACACGTTTGATGGGCACTAATAAGTATTGACATTGCAAATTGAAGTCTGTTATAAAGTACCTTCGCAAACATTTAGTAGTCAACGTTGCACAATGTAGCCATCGACGCGACGAAATTGTTCTCTATCTGAGCATTCCGGAATTAGAACAGTATGGTTTTTAGTAAAAGAGCGAGGAAGCGTCTCCAGATTCCAACTCAGCGTGAAAATGTCGAGCGGTACAAGGCACAGTACGGATTTAAATGCTTTGTAAAACTTGCCGGATATTTCATCAGGCCTGGCGTTTTCGACAATGATAACTGTTCAACGGCAAGTTCTATTTCTTGTATAGTGAATGGCCCCCTAATAGATTCACATTCCTCGGCAGTTAGAGAAGTCACAAATGACAAAAACTGCGTCACCAGATCTTCAATTTCGTTTTCAGAAAAGGCGCTAAACAAGTCTTTGTAATAAGTTTCAAATTCTGACATAATTTCACTAAATTATTGACCAATAATCCTCCTGAGTAAAGGTCTGGTATAAACTTGATTTTAGCATTGCTATATTCATCGATTAACGCTTAACGTGTGCACTTCTTTAAATGCAAAACACGAGTATTGCGGGATCGAACATAGAAACCTCTGTAACGTAAAGCATCTTACCTCTGGAGTGCGTTTTTAGCATTAACAATTTCGGCTGTATAGTGACCTGGGGCCTCACGCTCAAATTCATATAGGTTTTGAAGATTTTGCTTTGTGCATGCTTTGTTCTAATTTTCTGTAAAAGCCCCTCACAGATCCCATTGCTATAGCTATTGCCCGAACTTTTGTTTGAATGATTCCCAAGAGGCGAACAAAGGCATGTCAGCCGACAAACAGTTCCCTCAGTGCTACGTGGACGCGGGCAGTAAACCTCTGGTCGCTCACGATTGATGAGTTGAGTTCCAAAGTGCCTATTGTGGTTTTAAGTTAGATTTAATGTAGCTATCTATCTGCCCCACAGCAATGCAGGGATCGGAAAAGAAAATAGGCTCTGTTTTGCATGACACGTCGCGAGAATTAAGTGGTGCTGAAACGTAAATGCGATCAAGGCGCGTATTTGTACTTCCTTGTACATGCGTATACGAGAGCAGGTCGTTGATTGATCCTATATCAACTAGTCCCGCATTTTCAACTATAAACGAAAGCACTTCAGCACTCCTGTCATTGTGACTAAGCCCGGTACTATCGTGAGCACTATGTTAAGGGATGATCTATGAGCATCTATGATGCGGTGATGATCTATGACCATGAGCACAATGTTACGGTGATGATCTAACAAGGTAGCCAAACTTTCAAAGAAACTAGTACGTCGTGGTTCATCGCTAAAGGCATACACGTTGTTTAGGCGCCACGGCAAACCATACAATACAAAATCACATTGTATCAGCCGCCCTTCTTGGTCAACACTATATGCTATAGATGAATACGGTAAACTCTTCCTGAGAAACAGAAGGCAGCCCGCCGAAAGGCTCACAGCATGCGACACAAATACATCAAATACAGAAAGAAGAGGCCGCAAGACCCTCTCTGTATCCACTTCACTCTATATCTTCGTTTCTTCAACGGCGACGAAATTGCGATGTCGGCTGAAGAGCAACTGGCGGAGCTGCACCTGTTTCTGATTGGATCGTAGTCCACATACGTTGACCGTTGCAAAAGTGACTCTCTGGGGCAGCGCCATGGTGGATGAATATTTTTCAGAGTTGCATTCGCCATTGTGGTGGATAAGGGGCGTGTGAATTCACTCCGTCACCTGTACCCGGACTCCTTGATCTTGAGCGTCTGCACTTTCCTGCAGGCTGTGATGACTTGCGACGACGTGACTGACAACGACAGGCAGTCGAGTCACTTTCCTCGCTTGTCCCGGAGTTTGGTGATGCTCGGCGTTTACTCATGAAGGCGTCGGTGCATCCTCGCACATTGTTAGCAGTCATCCCCGCATCTAGTACTTCATTAGCAACACTGCTTCCAAGGTTTTTTTACAGGTGTCTTCCGGCCCAGATGCAGGGACCGCCTGCTTTTCGCCGCTGTTTTTCGCGCCATCTTCTCTCGATGCTTGTTCGGATGTCTTCACTACAGCACAGTCATTAGCCTCGTCTTTATCTGCTGCACAGGGTTCAACAACTACAGTACCTGGAAGGTCACCAGTTGCTTCAAGGACTTCCGTAGCATCCATAATGTGTTCTTGCAAAGCTGCTCATCAGGTGGTCGTATACGATGGAGCAGTTTGTTGGCATACGTCGCCACACATTCTTCAGCCGTGTGTACGAACCGTCGACAATCCTCGCAGCGCAGTGTCCGGCAGTGACAACGAATGTGTCCTACTCTGTTGCAGCGCAGGCATAATGGTGGTCTGCCGGGAATGAGCAAGGCTCAGTAGACCGCAAACCGAGAGTATATGTGGGATGTCGCACACACCGACTCCATCCGCGAGTGTCAATATGACATCTCGATTAAGAATACACATCTGTTCAAATCTCTGACACTCTCCATTCAGGTTGCCGCTATAATTGACTTGATCTTTTCGAATTACTGCACGGCTTCGTGTACATAGATATCTTCTAAACGTTCAGGGAGCCATAATTACTTCATTTTAACTTCCGTGGGTTGAGGGGCTATCACAACACACCTTCGAGCTTGAACAAAGAATTTACCGGAGGTTACAAGCTTCGTTTTCGCAAGTGCTGTCCTGCAAGTCACCATCCAAACATGGGACATTAGAAAATGTTCAGTCAAGGTTAGATCTGTAAGATCTGTGATATTCCGAAGGGCGTCTCGAAAGTCCAGCGCTTGGTACGGACGACCAGCAAAGCTCTGCACGCAAATAAATGGAGTCGGCGACGAGCTTACCAGTGCGAAGACGGGGAAGGACGATGCGGTATTCATTACTGCTGGTCGAAACCTGAGCAGCACCTCAGCTTGAAGCCTATTGATTCTTTGTGGCGGAGAACACCAAAAACGCAACCGTTCCGAACTGCTTAGAACTCCCTTACCAACTGGCTCAAGGCAGGCTTGATGTTGGGAAACTAATCGCTTTGATATGAGTACCAAAGTGTTTTAGAACAGCAAGTGAACAACCGGGTGTCACACAATGTGATTTGCGCAACAAGTGTGTCGTCTAATGCTCCAACCTATTGCAAAAGCCCGATCTTGTTCATCTATTAACTGTGGCGCGTACCCGCTGTTGTGGATCGTGGGTATTACAAAAGCTCCTGGCATAATTCTTCATTGTCGCCAGCCACAGCACAAAAAAAACTTGCACAAAATTCTTTGCAAGTGTGCAGCGGGTAGCAGGCTTCTCCGAAGAATGGCGAAGGGTGCCGTAGTTAATACTAGATGTATAATGATGTATGGCGTATACAGTGGGTACCTTGCAATTCTGCTTGCAGCAGCTACCCAAAGATTGTAAATTAAAAAAAAAAGGGGGGGGGGGGCTCTGAAAGGCCATTCTTCCAGCTTTTGCTGTGATAGTGCTGCGCGTTCCGCGCAGGCCTGGTGTTTCTTTTGTCTTTTTTATTTCGGTTCTCACGTCGCGTTCGCGAACCCATTTTATAAGAATATCAACTGTGCATGTTTATAAGGCCTACTGCACGAACGAAACTAAGCGTAAGAGGTGCCGAATTTCAGGCACGACGTGATATTGGGTGGGCGACAAGTTCACGCTATTAGACCACATCTAAACGCACATTGGAAGCACTACGCGTTATCGTAACGCAACGCGCACACACGTGCCACGCGTGAAAGACAACCGCCCATTTCCGAATGTATTAGGTGCCGGTTCATTGCAGCTGCTCGAATAAATTACACCCTAATGAAGAGAGAAAAACAGAACAAGCCAGCAAGGTGATGTCATAGTTTGCGAAAAACGCAGATGTTCGTTCTGGAACGACGCTGTAGCCTTTCTGACGCGTGAATCGCAGGCGGCAAACATTTGGCAATGTGCGCCGTTCAGTTTAAACTTGAAAGCAACCGACAACGCAACTCTAACCGCGGTATTACTTATGCGAGTGTGAACATTCAACAACGAGCCCGGCCACGGTGGTCGAGTGGCTAAGGTACTCGGCTGCTGACTCGCAGGTCGCTGGATTGAATCCCGACTGTGGCAGCTGCATTTTCGATGGTGGCGGAAATGTTGTAGGCCCGTGTGCTCAGAATTAGGTGCACGTTAAAGAACCCCAGGTGGTCGAAATTTCCGGAGCCCTCCACTACGGCGTCTCTCATAATCATATGTTGGTCTTTGGACGTTAAACCCCACATATCAATCAATAAATTTTTAAACAACGACAGCTACATCTCACAAACACAATAAAAGCTAAAAGTTGTTTCAACATACAACCGTAACTGCACTTTCGCAATTCGAGGACACAGCGAGCTATCATTACTGCAGTCGCTGCATCGATGCGCCGTGTTAAGTACTGATTCACGCAGTCAAAACAAATGGCTTGAAGCGAACTGAGACAACCAAAACGGAAGGCGAGACAGAGCTATAACTTACTTCATTCTTTAACTCTGGTGAACAACGCCTGTTTTCTGCATCTCTCGTACAACTTGTCCGGCAACCGATAGTTCTACAGGTGGATCACGTGTCTTGGTACGGCCTGCACTCTCGTTGCACAGAACTAACCTTAGGACCTCGCTGACGCTTCCGTGCGGTCGCTTCTGCAGCCATCGCTGAAAGGAAATGTCGAACAGCGAGCGTCTTGTTGCAGCGCGCAAGTTGACGTGCACGGCGCCGATGTTCCCCGTACCGACGTACGGGGAACACGTGTTCCCGCTGCGGGGAATCACACTGAATCGCCCTGCGGCCTCCTGCCGTGCCAATTTCCGATTTCCCTGAGCTTGCCGCCAGGGTCACAGCGGGGCGTTGTCGACACTGCGCAAAGTATGAGCTTTGGCTACGAGCTTTACGCTGGCCATGGCAACCGCACGAATTGCCCTTTCGAAGCACCCTGTCGCGTCTATTTGCGTCACACCGAAAGCATCGTTGACTCCGTTTATCAATGCTCCTCGTTCGGCACCCCAAAATAATCATGCACTGTTAGCTTTCGGCAAGCCTAGAAGTTTTATCAAACCTGTCACCTCCGCGCACGTATAGCACACAACGTGGGCATAGCTGACGGGACGACGGTTTGTAGCACGCCACTTGAAACTGAAGCGGCCGCAAGTCGCCACTTGATCGATCTACTGTTATGGTACAAATAGCATGTGGGAACGCAAATAAAACATTAGTTGCAAGTTAGCGCTGTACATGTGTGTGTCTCGCTTTTTTGTCTCTGTCATGGCGTGCTACACCCATATAAACGATCGTGGAATTAACCATCTATGAAGAAAGAACTATATTCGCTGCAGTAATGTGTACCAAGAACTTGTCAGGAATGCTCTAACTTTGCACGACGCTATCAAAGTATTTATCTTTTCTCATCTGCAAAACTAATTTCCATGAGCGTGGTTTATTTTACTGTCACGGGTGTTCAGGCTGTTCGGCAACCAGAGAGAACAAAATGGAGAATGACCGGCTGCATAAAAAAAAAGAAAGTATTAACAGGCACGTGTGTTTACTATTCGATTAAAGGAGCAGCAGTTCGTATACGTCGCTCTGAAAATCAAACAATGCCGAACACGAACATTTACATGACACACTTTGCGCATCGATGACATATTTAGAAGGGGCTCAACGCGTTTGCTTGCTATTGCAACGCGATTTCAATATGTTGCTTTGGTTCACACACAGAAATTGCACGCTTGGATCATTCGAGAATAACAGGCCGGCTCTACAGCCGTGTCTTTCACAAGTATGTAAATAAACGTACCAGGAACTGCAGTTGACGCAGAATAAAAAAAGTTTTGCAAATCATACATCCACCTAGGCCGCAGTGTCTGTTTAGCTCAAACTTTGTGAACAAACCGTTTTCGCAAGTTTAAATGAAGAGAATGTGTGTTACTGGTCGGCCATATCTCGTGATAAATAGCGAAGAATGGAGTGTTCCTCGAAAAACAAAAGCAGATGCATGAGCCGAGCTTCAGGGGAAAAAATGAGTTCTGCGGGCAGCTTTTTATTTCAGATTTCGTGCTATACAAAGTCACTATTGCGCACGGATTGAAAGATTGTTTAAGCAAGAAACATAAAGTTTGTTGTTACCATTCACAATATCATACATGTGCGCACTTTTTTTTTCCTATCTCTTTGTGTATGTAATTTCATCTGGCGCGCAACGGCGCTGTGTTTTTTACACAACGTTTCGGAATGTTTTGAATAAAGGCCAGGTGTAATTGTCATCAACCGGTTTTTTGGTGCCATCTGTTTTCAAATTGAAGGATCGCGTAAGCGTAGTTTGTTGAAGGGATATTCTTTGTTCTTTTTTTTTTAAACCGCTTGTTTCTAAATTTCACATAACTACATTTCTCGACTTTCCTCGATTTTTTTTTCTGTTTTTCAAACGTTGTCGTAACGGGTAAAGAATATCTAGATATGGTTGTATGTAATCATCAAAGCTCCGAAAGCAAGCCGTGACTTGATTGTTGGAGACACTTATCTGTTCTATTTGTCAAAGGAAGTAACTAACTCTAGGTTACGGTTTTTGTGAATCTTTGCATCGTCTCGATGCGATCGCAAAGAGCGGTCAATACCACGGCTTCACAAGCCAATCTTAAGGCTACTACCAACTCTTAACGCGATCAAATATTTTGTTCAAAACATTCTCGATTAGCAAATGGCTCCAACTTCACCGGGCAGATTAGGAACTTTATGCACATTAGGGGGCCCATAGTACATCATTTTAGCAAAGTCAGCACATATCTTCCAAGTAATCTTCATGCCTTCCGTATATATTTATTGCTGTATAGGACAATGAGTAGTGATTATCCTTTATTATAAATTGGTTGACACATACACTGCGTGGTAGTCTTGTATCAATGTTTTGAATTTACCCACTCAAACGTATGCCGCGATGCTTCCCTGTACTGATCACTATCGACTGTCTCTTGTTACTTATGCCGACAAGTCAAAATCTTGATGAAAACGTATAATTAGCCGTGTAGATCGCGCCTAGACGGCTAAATAATCGCGAAGTCCGGGAACGTTAAGCTGCTGTCGATATTTTGCGGCAAGTTCCTTCACTGTTTCCGCAGCGACAAATACAATTCGTGCCTTCAAAGTAAGTGAAAATTTACATTTTGTCGTGGAATCTGTGCGCCACGTATTATTTGCTACGTGCACTGCGCATTTCACAGAAATGATTTTGCACAATCTGGAGGTATTTATCCCGCACTCAGTCAAACATTTTATTTTCTTGTTTCGCTTTTTGTTTGAGCAGGGTAGCGACAGAGAATGTTACCAAATGCGCAAGCTCAGCCATTGCGACTACGTTGATCCTTTATTTCTTTCCGGTAAACATTGTGCGCGTAGAAGTGAGACGGCCTAGCGGCATCTAAAATTCCTACGCCCCGGAAAGCTTCCCCATCTTTACAAAATCTCGGCTCCGTTACGAGCTTTGCGTAGCGCCTCTGTCCCGACAAAAAGACAGCGCAAACACCCATGGTCGTTGTGGTTTATTTGTTTTTCTCACACATCCTGAAAGGATGGCTTAACCTCTCTGAGCGATAAAGCTTTTCGTTCGGTTCAGTGCGAGGCCACTGCGGCGAAGATGCAAAGCAGATGGTTTGAGAGTGGGTGTTGAAAGCATGGAGCTATGTGAAATGGTGGTGGTTGAAGAAAGCAAAACATTATGCCGCGCGTGGTCTACCAGGTAAAAAAAAAACGGTCGTTTTAGAAGATGCACGTTTGATATCCCCCCCCCCTCCCCAAACCATCACTTCGCTCTCGCCCGGCTCATCAGCCGTGTTTTGTGCTTATTTCCGTGCACGCGCATCCTGTGACACAAGCCATCACAGTATAAAAATAAAGTTGGGCTAGCTGGTGGTCAATGCTTGGGGTGTAAAAACAGCGCAAAGATACAAACAAGAACTGAACTAAAGACGACAGGGCACTGAACTATCGATTCCCTCCATTATCTTTATTGCGCTGTTTTTACATCGCAAACCATAACAGCCGGAAAGTGAACATGTTTCAGAGGATGATGATTTACATGTGCCATCGTGAGCTCTCAACTTCTGGGTGGTTGTGGGGCATGCTTACGCAAATGCTTCACCTTTTCTTCACCCCCGCCTCTCTCATTTTGCCTAAAGGGCACACCCTGCTTTAGAGAACACCCGTGTCTCGTTAAAAAGGACGAGCATTCAACCGCTCATGACAAGGTTCTCGAAGAGATGGATACAGACGTCTATTTACGGGACATTTCTTTATTTGTTTAAAGTATTAGACGCAATTCGCTCTTCAAGTATGCTCGCATTTGTGCACCTTGAGTGCACAAATGGGGGCTCGCACACCTTTATGATAGTGGTGCATACGAGCAATAAAGACTGCGAGGTCAAATGGGGAGCACTAGTGAAGCACAAGAGAACGCGAACTAATGCTCTGTCTCAAGCGAATTTTGCCCCAACTCCAGCCTGAGGCCGTTAAGCATAGAATACGCCCTTGGCCGCTATACCATGCAATATAAACGCCGGTATCTTTGAATGGTGGTTTTAGAACTTTAGTAATAACAGTGTGCCGCTAAGTCCTTGTCCAGTCATACTGCAATGTGTTGATACAATTGTGAGCAACTAAGCCTAGACGTGTTTTAGTCAAAACACATGGCTGCGTTCGTTCTTACAGAAGCTTAAAAGAACGGCGTTCGTTTCCAAATCTTTCAACTTCGTGGGCGTCGCAGTAGCATGGTGTGATCAGAAATCTTTTATTTTGCAGTTTCCCGTGGGCCAGTTACTAATAAAATAACTATGGTGATTGCAAAAAAAATATACAGAGATTCAGAGAGGGAAGCATAGAAAGTGAAGAAACACGGGGATACCGGCCTCTGGTAATGCTCATCTCGTTTGCCGCTCTGAGAGAGAGGGGCAACTATAGGAATAAAGGTGTTTCAGAAATGATGGCGACAATGTATATTCAGTTATGTCCTACCAACTTGCCCAAGCTTCCACGCTTCATAACTTCATTTCTAGTACAACGGGCCCTTTTTCTTGCTCCTTTGTTCCTCCAAGTGTTTTAATAGGTCGTATCGCCATGGCTGTTTGCAAAGCTAGGTCCTTCACCTACTGAATCCGTGTCAAGGTCTTGCCTGCAGAGGTGGCGTTCCTTTGTGCTGGCTTCACTCCTTCGCTTGGACATGGTGCTCGCATTTGCAAGATTTTGCGTTCAGAATGGTTGCGCCAGGCTCGCCTTTGCCGCGAGAGCCTCTATCTGCAGCTACAACGTTCAGAAAGGCCCTCTACAACCAAGAAGAAATGGCGTGAGTTCTCTGCCTTGGCTGACAGCACGGCGGAATTTATGTGGCAACACACACTCCTTAGCCTACGAGCTGTCCCTTCAAAGAAGCCAGACTTGCCGAAGAACCGGGTACACATCGTTGGTGGTGTTGAACTTCCTGAAAAAGTGCATGATGTCTTGGGACTTGGACCAAAGTTTGCTGTTGAACCTCGAAAAACGCCACAAGAGCTACTGACACTCGTACGACAAGTTGCTCGACGCACCCCGGACAGCGAGATGAACAGGCGTGTTTCTGATGGTGTGGACATTTCAACACGCTGTAAACCACCTAGCAGTGCAGTGCCCACTAGAAATGTTGTATCTTTCTTAAAAGCCCAGTCCTTAGCTCTTTTACCATCGGACAAAGAAGGTGACTTTGCTGTTTTGCCTTCCCTTTTGTTTAAGGACAAAGCCACCGTGGCTATAAACTCTGTTTTTAAACCCAGCCACTCTTCTATAGCAAAAGCTAAGTTGAAAGCGAAAAGGCTTTGCAGCTCTCTCGGCCTAGAAAAAGTTGCTAAATGTATCGACAAATCAAAGAAGCTAAGTCTTGACATATGTTCTACCGCTAAGACGCATAAGATTGACTGCCCACTACGGGTTATAGTCTGAGAACGGGACCTGGCAAAAACAGGTCGCCTTGTTTTTAAAAGAACAGCTTAACCTTTTAACTATTGATGATCCTTTCCTGGTAAAAGACTCTGAGGCGGTTATTACGTTTTTAAGGTCTAATGACAAAGGACTAAAGGCTTTCTCAATTGACGTGAAAGATCTATATTATTCACTTCCACATAACGAACTGCTCCAGTGCTTAGAAGAATGCATTGATTCGTTTGGGTCGATAAACTTCTAGAATGTGTCAGGGATGCCAGTTCATGGTTTTCTGGAATTGCTTTCGTTTTATTTAAAGTCAACGGTTGCATCTTGGAATGAGCAACATTTAATTCAAAAAAGCGGCGTTTGCATAGGTTCCTGTTTGGCACCAGTTCTGAGTGACATCTTTCTCGCGCATAAGGATCGCCACATTAAAAAATATCTCGACTTGTCTCTCGTTGTGAAGGTCTGTAGGTTTGTTGATGATTTCATTGCATTTATTGATTGTTTGGATACTGTTTTTGAAGTTGTTGTCCTTGGTTTTCTAGATTTGTTTAAGAAGCACTTGTATCCTCTTGAACTTACGCATGAGTTACCGTCTAGAAATTTGATTAGGTTCTTAGACCTAACACTCTGTCTTAGAAGTAATCATTTGTGCTGGCTGTTTTCAACAAGAAGTGGTAAACCCCTTTTACCTTCCCACTCAGCTCATTCAAAATTGGTGAAAAGGGGTATCATTAAAGGTTGCCTGGTAAACGCTCTCAAGAGGTCATGCCCGCACTCTATGCAATGCAGTTTTAAAGCACAGGTAGAGCGCCTCTTAAGCGCTGGTTACTCGAGCCCCCTGATTTCTGCTGTTGCGAAAAAACTTTTGAAGCAAATTAAAGATCGAGGAGGGCGATCTCAGCCTCAAAGCGCGTCTGTTCCCATGAAATATGTTGCAGTTCCGTATCTGCATAACGTGTCACATCGGCTGAAAAAAATCGGTAAACGCGCTGGTGTCACTGTTATTTTTTCCGCCCCAGAAAAGCTTACAAAGCTTTGTAAGCTGGTGAATAATCCAGCTGCTATTAAAGGAAGATGCGCTGTGAAACACAGAACGCGCTTTGTACCTTGTGTTATTGGTGTCGTATATCTCATTCCGCTTTCGTGCGGAATGGTATACATAGGGCAAACAGGAAGGTGCCTTAATGACCGTTTAAGAGAGCACAATAACAATGTACACAACGTAGTTCAAGGACACCTCGGAATCCACTGCCGAGACTGCGGCTGCGTGCCAGTTTTTGAGCGTTGCGAGGTATTAAGCAAGCACAACTCGTAGGCCACACGTGAGATAATTGAAGCTTATCAAATAAACAAGTTTGACGGTAAATGTGTAAGTTGCCCATTGGTTGCGTTGTTGCAAAAGAAGATTGCGTATCTCGATCTTTTTAAGTTACATATGTATTTGTTTTTTCAGCCCATTCAACAAGAGACAAGAGTTTTGCTGACATTGTATCGCAGTAGTTGTTCCTGCACCCTTCTACGCATGCCCATTTTTCTCATTTTTCGCCTATATATGTACACCACTCTGGCATTAAATCTTTGTTGAAAGTCAGCGCTCTTTTCTGTCCTTGTTTTTCGCTTCCGTAGTTACGAAGTAACTACTTCTAGGTTGCGATGTTCCTGCATTCAGTAATGTATAACAGAGTGATGCAGTACGATGATATAGGCATTGCGTCACAAAATGTTTTATTCTTAGCCTTGAACCCAGACCTGCGTTAAAGAGGTTACACGAGGTGTTCAAGCATTCGTAATATACGTTCGTACATGCCTTTGTACTCATGCGTGTATATTGCCACGTTCCATTTTCCAAGTTTTTGTTATCGTCCCAAAACACCACACGATTCTCAGCGCAAACCGCGCCTGCAGTTTCCGAGAAGGTTCCGGACTGTAGTAGATCATTTCGATAAGATCACGCCCACTGTGCGAACGTTACAGATTGTTCTGGAACGTACGCCACCACCAGCGATAACGCTAGAACATTCGACGGCAAGAGTATAAATGCCGACGCGCTTCGCCACTTGTCAGTTGTTGAAAGAAGGCCGACGCTCCGTTTGCCGCTATCAGTCCGAGACTGCTATCTGTGCAAGACAGCTGCTGTAATTGAACTTTCCAGTTTACTGGGCACAGGTTCGCCCAAATAAACAGTTAAATCCCAACACGAAGTCTCCTGTCTTCAGCCACGTCATGACCCCGTGACAATATATACGCATTACAAAATCGAGAGATTTCGGGTGTGTTTGAACGTTCCTTCACTGAACATTTTTCTACGTAAATGGTGTGAAAAGAGGCAGAACGACACACCACCAGACAGATCCACGTCTAATATAAGAGTTTGACCGGACGCATTGCCTTTATCACCAACGCACACGCGGGCCTAATATTTGAACGAGGAGACGTCGAAGAGGCTAGTGGGCAGCGATAAGCTTATGTGTGTTCAGGCTACTGCAGGCGTCCAGAAATTTCGGTAATAACACGACATCCGGAACGAGTGAGCATGTCTGGTGCGCCGTGACGGGCTCGCAGGCCCCAGGCTACCACTTCTCCGACACGGCTGGACAAATCTGTTGACACATATGGTTTGGACAATCGGCCCGTGCCTTCCCAACCACTCTTCTTTGCCTCGGTCGAAACGCTTGGTCAGTAGGTCGGCGCCCGTTCCAGGCCAATCGTATCCAGCCACACACACAGTAATGAGCTCAAATACAAAGAATGTAAACAGTGCGGTCGCGCAGCGAGTCATTATGTCAATCACGTGGCTAAGGCACATTTGTCGCTTACACGCTTCCCACTATAGATCTTCCTGCTTCGACTACAATAGCCAGTGCAAAGTAGGCGTTGCAACCATCCTCGTCGTTACGATAGGGCGCTGTGTTCCGGTCTGGTGAATTCGATCAGAGCACCCGGCAGATAGAATTGGGCGCTTTTTGAGGTCTATGTGGTTTGTGGAGAGCGAAAGGGACAGTTATGACGGTTAGGGTGCGCCTGCTTCAATCGCCATATGCATATAGAGAGATAAAGATGCAAGGAAAGGCAGCGAGGTTAACCAGACGCACATCCGGTTTGCTACCCTGCACTGGGGAGGGGATAAAGGGGAGAAAAGAGGTAAAACAATAAAAAATGTTTGTTGCGAGTGAGTGCTGTGTTTTCGTGCTCCTTCTTTTCTCTGGCTGAGTGTGTTCGCGCTGCCGGTTCATCATGAAATATAAAATGATAAATAGTTTGTGCTCGATGTCATTTTTCCTGCATTTTTTTTCGTTCTGTTCCGGGTCTGTGTTCACTTGGCGCACTTATTTTAAGATGACAGTATAAAAGTCTAGGGTGACCAATGAGGTTGTTTTATGAAGTTACTCTCTGTATATGTATGCATACGTCATTGTTCACTTTCTCTTGTGAGTCTACACACTTCTTGTCTTCCTCCCTCTTTATTGTACGCGTTTTAAAGCTGAATATAAACACATTTACAAAAAATT
Source organism: Rhipicephalus microplus (assembly GCF_013339725.1). Lineage (NCBI taxonomy): Eukaryota > Metazoa > Arthropoda > Arachnida > Ixodida > Ixodidae > Rhipicephalus > Rhipicephalus microplus. The sequence continues at coordinate 109,673,940 of NC_051171.1, read as the reverse complement.
CAACCAATTAACTTGTCTTGGCGCTTTACCTCTGATACTAAGACGTTCAATATAAATGTCGTTCTATTCCTTGGTAAAATGTTGTTGTTCTCAACGGTAAAACGTTCATGTTTTCAATGGTAAAATCCCTCTTCATTCCTTCTTCGATGAGCGATTAAAATAGTGCGAATGCTTGCTGACCTAAGTTCGCGCAGATGTAACTGTGTTTCCAACCAAGTGACGCTGGTGTTTACTCTGGCTTTCGACGGAGCACCAAATAGCGAAAAAGGAACGCAGCGCCATTGTAAATAAACGTGTGTAAGCGCTCGAAAAATGAAAAGTACTGCTCACAGACCCGCAGCAGTAATTGGTCAACGCGGTTGCAAGTAATCTCAAAAATTTCAACCACATAATTTCACGACTCCTTGTATCACGCATTGCTAGGGGTTGTCGAAAAGCATTAACGCAATTTTTTGTAATCTTGGCATAAGACTGTGGGGCTTGTTAAATTTGGCCTGGAAATTCATCTGGGCAGACGCCATGGTGCGTAAGCCAGTCCACTGGAGAGGCTCTCAATCCCTTCGGCACCCAGTCTGCCAGACGCTGTCAAAGATTTGAGTAATTACCCAGACCATGTGACAAGCGAAGGCGAGTTCCTGACTTTTTGTCGTCTCTTCGAGCAGAAGCGGTGACTGATGCCCTCGGCGACTCATCGGGCGACGGGAAAGTGGTTGTGACCGCTTCCCCTGTGACCGCTTCCCCGGGTGTAATCCGAAGTTATTTGACGTCACAACGACGCCACAGTTTCTGACGATGTGTGACGCTACGATGACGTCATATGGCAACGTTATCACGTCATCATTATTTCATTCTCCGGCGTTGATGCCGACCGCCAGTCTTCGCGTTTCATGAGACATCTAAGGCTTTAACTTTATTGACAGAAAGTCGGGAAAGTTAACTATAGGCTCAACTGGTGCGATACCCTGCGCTGGAGAATAGCAGTAAGGACTGAAAGATTATGAGGAGGAAGGAATCCAGCATTGTGCACAGCTTGATGCATACCAAAAGCGTTAATTCTCTGCGTCATCACAAGTGACTTGGATTATTCAGGACCCGGAGGTTGAGATACAGTCTACAGGCCCGTATATTGCTCAATGTCAGTGCACGTTAGAGAGCACCGCATGGTCGAGATAACCGGTGCCCTCCGCTAGGGCGTCTCTCATAATGAAATTGTGGTTCTGGGACGTTGTACCCCAACGATTATTAGTAATAATATTACAGGTACAAAACAATCGCACGTTGTGAACGGATCTTCTTGCGGTGCCCCCCCCCCCCCAATGTGTACGGTACCGTACAAGTGCGTACAGACAACACCAGTGGCGAGAAAAATGCTCGAGGAGCTACTACACCTAAAGAATGGAATTTGTGATTACCCGTCCAAAGCATGCTGAAGCGTACGAAGAAACGATTAATTAGATGACCACTCTTTTGGGAGAAGAAATGGCATTATAGATAATAAATTTAACACTTTTATCAACTTATGATAGTGATAAGGAAGTTCGCAATATAGCGCTCAAGAGGACATCACTGTTAATACGGATTAAGGGCTAAGGTCGCGGGCATTAGGAAAGACCACGTTTATTAGCGCACTCGTGCGAGAGCGGGCTAAATGACGGATCGAGGGAAACAATTACATGGACTTAAACTTTGGTAATTAATTGTCCGATCTGCGTGGCACCAGAACAAGTCCCCATTAGCGTTTCGTCGGCAAGCTGCGTTTCTCGGCACGTCGCACAGTCTGTTAATTACAGATTATCCGAGTGAGCGCACCTGTTTTCGACGCTGTCGCACTTGGTGTTGTCGTGCCTCCGCTAAGCGTTCTTGAGCGTGTCGATATGAATAAGGCGGAAGGGGAGCGGGGATGCTTGGTGTTTGTAAGGTGACACGGTGGTGTATAGTGCGTTAATAGTCACAGGTGGCCTTGTAGACAAATTCCACCGGACTTACGTCATGAAAATGCGGTGGCGCTGTCTTTGTAGGCAAAGGACGGTCTGCCTACCGCAGTTTCTACTGGGTTTTCAACGGTGCATGTGGTGTTTCAGTCAAGCAACTAGAGAAAAAAAAACGGTATGCCGACGAACTGCGTCACCATTGGATGTGAGTCGCGTCTCACAACTTAGTTTTGTTTGTTGGCGCACATCGCAGCCCTCAGCGCTTAAGGCGGAAATTACGTGCGGACGTCGCTATAATTTTACTCAATGCGTCGTCGTTTCAAGGTGAGAGAGGGGGAGAGGACGCGCATGCACAGTAAGAGTGGTCCGTCGCACACCGGATTGAGCTCGACCCTAAGCTGCTTCGCATCTAAAAAGGAGTTGCGGTTTTGCGAGAAGAGGGAAACTCCACTCTTTAGCCATGGTAACGTGATGGTGAGTGTTTAAAGAGTGCGCCCCGCCATAACTCTGGTCTCAGCGTCTTTGGTTTTGAGTGAACAATCGAGAATGATGCAAATAATACACTGTTCAAGTGAGAATGGAACACAGACCTTGTGCATGGCAAGCAGGTGTACCATAAAACCACGCTATTGCTTCACGCAACCTTGGATAAGAAGACTACGTGAATGTCATCAGTGCTAGTAATCACCTTAACCCCTGTAGTAAATTACATGTCAAAAGCGTAGAGCGGCGCCAGCCGTCCGAACATGCAAATTTCGCGACGAGTGACTCTTTCCAATGCTCTCTTGTCGCAAAGTGCTCAGACATATTTAATCGTCATGATCGCTAAAAGAGGGAGAGATAAAGATTCAAGGAAAGGCAGGGAGGTTAACCAGACGCACATCCGGTTTGCTACCCTGCACTGGGGAAGGGATAAAGGGGAGAAAAGAGGTTGCAGAGAGATGAGAAGGTGCACACAATCACGAGCACACTCGGGGAGCACACACAGTCTACAGGCGGTCGCTCAGGTTTGTTGACTTTAGGTAAAGTAGCAGTGCTTTAGTTGCTTTCTGCGCAACTGAGGCAGATGCCCAAGGTCCTAGTATCTTCTGCACAAAATGGTCCGGGGTCAAGTTGATTCAAAACCATCCGGAGCTGGCATCGCTGTGTGTCGTAGCAAGCGCAGCTGCACAGGACGTGTTCGATGGTCTCTTCAGCTCCGCAAAGCACCAGCAAAGTGAGGAGCTGCGTAGGTTGGCGTGTTGCTTTACGGACACATACTGTGCACTTTGCTGATTCGCAAAAGAAAGAGCTGTGGTGTATTGGGCACTTCGCAAGTGCATTCTAAAAAAGCTTGAAAGGGCCAATGCTAAGCGGACGGATGGCCTTTTTTTTTTTTTTGCGGCATGGCCTATGTACCTATAACCGAAGGCAGGCTTGCAATTAGGTCAGCGATGCGCACCGTGACTGGTTACTTTATGGGGTTCTAGCTTTGAACGTAAGCAAAAGGCTGGATTTTGGGATGTTTTGCATGTTCCCAGTTTTTGGTAGAGTGCTCAGGTGAAGCAATCATCGGCCATTTAGGCCGGGCTAACCACGCCTATCGCAACACCCCAACCACCATCAAAATGCATCCAGTTTTTGGTTCTCTAAAAAGTGTCCAATCATATATGTGACGCCATACGGAGGACGAGGAGCATAAATACGTGCGCACGAGGCAGCACCGGCGGTAGGGGTAACGTCTGCCCCTTCTCCTAACCTCAAAAGGGGGGGGGGGGCGTCAATTTGCCCCATAAACCGTTTACGCATTTTTTTCTTGCGCTTGATTATGGCTGCACATGCTTCTCGACAATAATGAAAACCGAGAACCGTCGATGGGGAATTGAAAGAACAATTTAATTCCTCTCTCTCTTTCTCTCTCTCTCTGTATTGGCGTATCTTTCTGTCTTTAATGAAAAGGTCAATGAAATTGCATGGTAAGAGAAAACGTATTCACGCCGATGTCAGCATCATGCTCTTTTTCATTGAATATGTGATTACTGAAAGCGGTTCGTATCACTTAAAGTAACTGCATATGGTCCCTATAGGGACCATATACAGTTACTCAAATATCACCGGACTAAGAGTGCCATCTTTAGCAGCTTAGGGAAAACAGAACCTCGAAAGTGCGCAATTTGATATTTAAGCTAGAACACGCGTTTTCTAGTTTGCACACGCTGCAGCTAAAGCCAAGCTAATGAGTGGGCCCGGGAAAAAAGGGTGTTAAAGACACCTTATTGAAATCAAAAAGAAGAAATGAGCGTGACCAGGACATGTGTGTGGACAACGTAACCGCTGGTCATTAAGTGTAACAGACTGGGTGCCGAGTGACCGAAAGCATGTGACGGGGCGACCGAAAGTTAGGCGGGCAAATGAGATTAAGTTTGCGAGTATAACGTGGTCACAGCAAACACAGGACCAGGTTTATTGATTTACGGAACATGGGGGAGAGGCATTTTTCTCTGCAGCGAGCGTAGTCGGAATGGTGATGAAGATGATGAAATTCTAGAAGACTCTTGTGCAATCATAAGTAGGTGCACGTTAAAGAACCTCAAGTGGTCAAAATTTTCGAACCCCCCGCTATAGGGTCTGCTACATAACATCGTTGCCTTGGAATGTGGACTGCCCCATTATTATTATTATACTATTATTTTCTATATTATTATTTATATTATTATTATTATTATTATTATTATTATTATTATTATTATTATTATTATTATTATTATTATTATTATTATTATTATTATTATTATTATTATTATTATTATTATTATTATTATTATTATTATTATTATTATTATTATTATTATTATTATTATTTTAAACACTAAACAAGAGGAGAGTGTTATAAAATAGCGCACTGCTGAGCTTCTACACTTTCCTTCTTTATTTGGCAAAATATATTCAAATAAATATTTTTTTAGCTACATAAAACTTTTAATGGATTTCCTTAAACATTACGCACGTTCTTTTTGTCTGAAAAATTAATAGGAGGCTTTTCTTAGACTTGAAAAAACGTGAAAATGGCCTTTCAGTTTCGACGTAAGGAGCTGGTTATTGAGGTGACCGGAAGTTTTTTGGGGGCACAACGCCTGCATTCTTGAAACCGTCTGTTCTACCTACGGGGTAGGGCCATGGAGGATTTAAAAAAATTTAATCCTCCTTTTTTAATTTTTTTTACATCCTCCTTGGGTACGTCACGTTCGTGGTACGAGACCCACGAGGAAGCACTCATATATACCATTCGAATTCAATTCGAAATTATTCGAGCAAGTCGCTATTCACTTCTAATTCACTTTTAACTGAAATTTACTTTTAGCGCAAGCCCACGAAACCAATTTCTGTTCCTTTAAATGACGTCCAGTCCGGGTTTCGGAAAATGGTAAGGCGGGCCCATCTTTTTTCTCACGCGGCTGCACGTGGCATCTGGGACCACTTGTGTTGTGAATAATTGTAAAACTGTGCGTAATTAGGCTATTGCAGCGCAGCCAGATACCCTTAAAACGAGCGGAATCGCTTGTGCCAAGTCATTGTGCGATTGCGCAAGTATTTCGGCTACCTCATTAAAATAAGGCGAGCGCTTTGTATTCCAGAATTCATTTGCTTTGTAAGTGCCGACACAGGATCGTGGTTCGATGGGTACTTTATAAAGCGTACAAGCCCGTTGGAGAGTTAAGGCCACCGTTAGCTCAGATCTAGCGCAGTCATTAATCGAAAATTCCGTGCGTATAAAACAGACTCGCATTCAAAAGGGGCTTTCCGGTATTGCAGAGTGGTTGGTGTGCATGGCGATGTACTACCTTTGATAGTATCTTGGCGTACTACTGCTGATGATAGAAGCTTGCCATGTCGCGCGTGTCAGAATTAGCGTGGCGAGATGGATTATATAATGCTGCCACTAGCACATCTTAAATTACCTCGGCGCACTGAAAACCGCGCTACTTTGGCAGTGATTACAATCGTAAGTATGGAAGCACACATTTTCTTTTTTTTATTAGGGAAAGATAATTGCTCCGGCACCTGGTATCAGACAGTTTTTCTCCTGGTGGTGTTTTAATAACACAAAGGCGGCTTCCGGTTCTTTACGTCCAGCGTACTTGGCAGAAACTGTTACTGATGTCACTATACCGCAGTGTAGCTTCTGGTTAAGTGTACTTCGCAGCCGAACTCTTCCTTGGGTTCAGTACATTTCGGCTGCGTCTCGGCTAACCCTAAGCTATAGATGACATTTCATTAAGCAGTACACTGCTATGTTTTGGCCTGCAAACCACGCGTGGAATGCTATAAAATCTCGAAAGTGGAAACAAGAGAGACACACTGCAAACCTGTTATCGCTGTGTCTTGTTTATTTGCGATTCGAAGTTTTATAATGAAATTGCTCTAACTAGCGTGCCTATCTAACCCATTACATTACCCCATGTACGCGTTGAAGGACAATTTCTGGCACCATCGACAAGTTTCGGTTGTATGCCATTGATTACGGGTGTGGTCTTTCATTGTTTCACGCTGTTCGGGATAAAAATGGTAGTTTGTGAGAACGTGTATGCATTTTATGCGTATATAAGAGTGTTCTTTGCGAAATGAAAATTTTCAGTTTCAGCAAACTAGATAATCAACCTCTGTCGGAGCAAACAATATTACAATATCGACAAGATGCAACTTCACAGAAGAAGGCCCTGAAAGCGCTACTGCACGTTTTACGATCTACCAGCCTTTCTGAACGGCTGTAGTCCGAACACCCTTCCTGTGTGTGTTTTCGTTCTCTCATGACTGCATGTGCGTTGTTTTTTTTTTCCTCTATCTGTCCTCTCTTTCTTGCCCCTATTTCCCCACCCCCAATGCTGGGTAGCAAACTGGATGCCAATATATGGTTGACCTTCCGGCCTTCCTTTTTCGCTATCTCCCTCTCTCTCTCTCTCTTTTCAGTTGCTATGTAAGCGCTCCCTCAAGTGTCCTTTCTAAGTCTTCTTATATTGGCGCATGTTTCATCATGAAAATCTTCATTTGGCGCGAAGGCTACTCACAGGACTACCTTTAAAGTTAGTTTTGCGCATTTAAAATGGCTTTCTCGTGTTCTGAAGGACCTAATAAACTTCATCCATACATCTACCTATCAAAAATACCACTCCTGTTATATTTGGCCACTGATTTGGTAATAATGGCATGACTACTTTCACTACATTTGGCTAAAGTTCTGGCGCCTTTCCAGTTACACCCAGCAGTTGGCTGCTCCCGCTATTGGAGGGTCGTGCGAAGCGGCCGGTATCTTATCCGAACTTTCGCAAAGAGAACTAAGATATCCCTTAAAAGTCATTTTCAGCGATATTTCTAATAAAACCGCGTAATAAAGTTTCTAAGCATATTTTAATAAACCAGTGTGAAGAAAAAAAAACACAGCGTCCACGGAGTGAATGATGATGAGTGGGACGAAGCGGCCGTCCATTTGTTCTTGCTTCCGTCCCCCCGCGCGACCATCCGTGCATTCATCCATGAATAATGGCACAATTCTGTGGAGTACGTCGTCAAACACATATCCCGCAAGACAGTGCCACACACCCGCGGGCAGGTATGTGCGACTGGTATGCGGACTTGTAACACAGGTGATTGACGCTTAGTATCCACCCAGGAACTACGAGAACACACATGGACAATTTTAATGCGTGAGCTTTAAGAAAAAAAAGCTGGTGTTGGCAGCACTGACCCGAAGATTGCAAAGAAATAATGTCAGGGTGCCATCAGGAATCGAACCCGATCATTATGCGTGGCATACAAGCATTCTACCACAGAGGTCTCGGAACTACCAGGTCTCGAAACTACTTTTGAAATAGACCCCAATGTTCGTGAAAAGGTAATTGTGGTTGCCGTGCTGGCTATCCAATTTTATAAACATTACGCATGTACTCCTACGATACAGTTGTAACGTCGGCTTAACGTCAATAGTAGTTAAGTGTCATGCTCTAAAATTGATTTGTATGTGGCAGCGTCGAAACCTTCCATCCTCGCGAGAACCAGCGCTTCATATTAGCTTATCGCTTCTGCTGTTGCTGTATTTATGTTCCTGTTGTCGTTACTGCGCAAGTGCTTTTGATTTGCGGGGCTTAACGTCCCAAAACCACCATATGATTATGAGAGACGCCGTAGTGGAGGGCTCTGGAAATTTTGACCACCTGAGGTTCTTTAACGTGCACCCAAATCTGAGCACACGGGCCTACGACATTTCCAGCTCAATCGGAAATGCAGCCGCCACAGCCGGGATTTGAACCCGCGACCTGCGGGTCAGCAGCCGAGTATCTTAGCCTCTAGACCATCGTGGCGGGGCTACTGGGCAAGTGCAAACATCTGGTTATATGAACACTTGCGACTCTTCAACTTATGTCTGTGCGTGCAACATTCGTACATACATTCAGCGTCATTGCATGAAGTGTCGGAAGATTACGACAGAGTCACTTTGTTCGCGCATGCTTCGCATAACGTCGATTCTCAAGGTATGTGGGATCCGACAAATTTTATGATAAACTACTCGTTCAATTCTCTATATGTGCCTATGAAAGTGTGGCATTGGCGCTCTTGTTGACTTCCATCATATTAGATGTAAGATGCAGAGGCGAGTACTGGAGCACGTAAAGAGAAGAAACTGTCATGTACAACAACAACAACAACAACAACAACAACAACAACAACAACAACAACAACAACAACAACAACGACGACGACGACGACGACAACGACAACGACAACAACGACGATGACGAAACGAATAGCCATATTCTCACGAGCACTCCGGCATTTGTTATATGTAAACTTTATGATTGCTTCGGTTACTCGCTGGTACACAGGCGCATGCGGTTCCCGCCTAACGAAAGCACGGGACTTTGCCTTTCACTCCACACAAAACCCCGAATTTCTGTAGAAGAGCAAAGATCGACATCGCTCAGTTTGTTTATCTTAGTCTATTTCCTTTACCAGGAAATCGATGGGACGTGCAGGTCGAGCTCTTCCTCTCTTTCTTAGCATCGATCTTGATTTAAAGTCTATACAACGCTCATACGAGGCAAAGAGCCGGATGCGAAATCGCGTACTTGCACCGTAGTTTAAGGTTTACCGATTGCTTCGACTTTGCGATCGATGTATTCCGCTGCCTCTGGCGTCTTTTTTAAACACGTGTTTCTTTCGAGTGCTACGCGTTGCTCTAGAACAACGCTTAGTTCTTAGAACAACGCGTAGTTGGATAACGCTATAGTTCAGAAAACTTGTTCCTCGCTCGAAATTTGCGGCTGGCTGCGGCGAAGCAGTCGATCAATTTTGTACAAATGCACGGTTGGAACTTTTTCATGCAGACTGTAATATTTAAATAATGTCTGGCAGGAAGAGATAGAGAGGTACAGGCATTCTCTTATGCATTCGTCTTAGACGAGTCGACAGCAAAAGTCATCTGCTTCGCAGTCGCTGTATTGAATCCGCCTCGCCTCCCCCATTCCTCCAATAGAAAAAGTGCCGCCACATCCACGAAGTGAATGATGATGAGTGGGGAAGTTACTCTCTGTATATGTATGCATACGTCATTGTTCACTTTCTCTTGTGAGTCTACACACTTCTTGTCTTCCTCCCTCTTTATTGTACGCGTTTTAAAGCTGAATATAAACACATTTACAAAAAATTCAACCAATTAACTTGTCTTGGCGCTTTACCTCTGATACTAAGACGTTCAATATAAATGTCGTCTATTCCTTGGTAAAATGTTGTTGTTCTCAACGGTAAAACGTTCATGTTTTCAATGGTAAAATCCCTCTTCATTCCTTCTTCGATGAGCGATTAAAATAGTGCGAATGCTTGCTGACCTAAGTTCGCGCAGATGTAACTGTGTTTCCAACCAAGTGACGCTGGTGTTTACTCTGGCTTTCGACGGAGCACCAAATAGCGAAAAAGGAACGCAGCGCCATTGTAAATAAACGTGTGTAAGCGCTCGAAAAATGAAAAGTACTGCTCACAGACCCGCAGCAGTAATTGGTCAACGCGGTTGCAAGTAATCTCAAAATTTAACCACATATTTTCACGACTCCTTGCATCACGCATTGCTAGGGGTTGTCGAAAAGCATTAACGCAATTTTTTGTAATCTTGGCATAAGACTGTGGGGCTTGTTAAATTTGGCCTGGAAATTCATCTGGGCAGACGCCATGGTGCGTAAGCCAGTCCACTGGAGAGGCTCTCAATCCCTTCGGCACCCAGTCTGCCAGACGCTGTCAAAGATTTGAGTAATTACCCAGACCATGTGACAAGCGAAGGCGAGTTCCTGACTTTTGTCGTCTCTTCGAGCAGAAGCGGTGACTGATGCCCTCGGCGACTCATCGGGCGACGGGAAAGTGGTTGTGACCGCTTCCCCTGTGACCGCTTCCCCGGGTGTAATCCGAAGTTATTTGACGTCACAACGACGCCACAGTTTCTGACGATGTGTGACGCTACGATGACGTCATATGGCAACGTTATCACGTCATCATTATTTCATTCTCCGGCGTTGATGCCGACCGCCAGTCTTCGCGTTTCATGAGACATCTAAGGCTTTAACTTTATTGACAGAAAGTCGGGAAAGTTAACTATAGGCTCAACTGGTGCGATACCCTGCGCTGGAGAATAGCAGTAAGGACTGAAAGATTATGAGGAGGAAGGAATCCAGCATTGTGCACAGCTTGATGCATACCAAAAGCGTTAATTCTCTGCGTCATCACAAGTGACTTGGATTATTCAGGACCCGGAGGTTGAGATACAGTCTACAGGCCCGTATATTGCTCAATGTCAGTGCACGTTAGAGAGCACCGCATGGTCGAGATAACCGGTGCCCTCCGCTAGGGCGTCTCTCATAATGAAATTGTGGTTCTGGGACGTTGTACCCCAACGATTATTAGTAATAATATTACAGGTACAAAACAATCGCACGTTGTGAACGGATCTTCTTGCGGTGCCCCCCCCCCCCCAATGTGTACGGTACCGTACAAGTGCGTACAGACAACACCAGTGGCGAGGAAAAATGCTCGAGGAGCTACTACACCTAAAGAATGGAATTGTGATTACCCGTCCAAAGCATGCTGAAGCGTACGAAGAAACGATTAATTAGATGACCACTCTTTTGGGAGAAGAAATGGCATTATAGATAATAAATTTAACACTTTTATCAACTTATGATAGTGATAAGGAAGTTCGCAATATAGCGCTCAAGAGGACATCACTGTTAATACGGATTAAGGGCTAAGGTCGCGGGCATTAGGAAAGACCACGTTTATTAGCGCACTCGTGCGAGAGCGGGCTAAATGACGGATCGAGGGAAACAATTACATGGACTTAAACTTTGGTAATTAATTGTCTGATCTGCGTGGCACCAGCACAAGTCCCCATTAGCGTTTCGTCGACAAGCTGCGTTTCTCGGCACGTCGCACAGTCTGTTAATTACAGATTATCCAAGTGAGCGCACCTGTTTTCGACGCTGTCGCACTTGGTGTTGTCGTGCCTCCGCTAAGCGTTCTTAGAGCGTGTCGATATGAATAAGGCTGAAGGGGAGCGGGGATGCTCGGTGTTTGTAAGGTGACACGGTGGTGTATAGTGCGTTAATAGTCACAGGTGGCCGTATAGACAAATTCCACCGGACTTACGTCACGAAAATGCGGTGGCGCTGTCTTTGTAGGCAAAAGACGGTCTGCCTACCGCAGTTTCTACTGGGTTTTCAACGGTGCATGTGGTGTTTTCAGTCAAGCAACTAGAGAAAAAAAAACGGTATGCCGACGAACTGCGTCACCATTGGATGTGAGTCGCGTCTCACAACTTAGTTTTGTTTGTTGGCGCACATCGCAGCCCTCAGCGCTTAAGGCGGAAATTACGTGCGGACGTCGCTATAATTTTACCCATAATGTCGACATCGGCCTACCTGTGATTACAAACATGGAATGGGTCTATATCTTCATACCTATGACAAGGGTGCGAAGATAAGAAAGTCCCTTACGCGCAGCAAACAAGAAGGGTTGATCTCGCCGAGGTTGTTAAACCTGACCGAGGGAGACGACGACTAAGTGTGTGCCTAGTGGTACGCTGTACGAGTATCTTTTACTTTTCTTTGCGCAATAACAGGTGCACCCCGTGAAGTCTACTGTCACGTTCATCAGCGATGAACAATGACCAGTTCGGATATCTAAGATTAATATCTGGTGTTTCACGTCCCGAAGCAACGCTATGCACTATGAGAGACATCGCAGCGAAGAGCTCCGGAAATTTCGACCCCCTGGGGATCTTTAGCGTGCGCCTAAATCTAAGTACACGGGCCTCAAAACATTTTCCAGTCCGGATATCTGCCAGGTCCTGCGGCGTCCGCGGTGGCCACGTCCAGGAAATGAATGGACCCTAACTGCGACAGCGTGGACACTGATGTCATTGCCAGCACCGCGTAATAAACACAGCGGTCTTTAGAATTACGTATCTATGCATTTTAGAAACAAAGTTACATACTATGTAATGCTCCCGTATTGATGTTGCGCCCAAATATGCATATTATATGTTTTTTTTTTGAAGGACAATGTGCATTAGTATGAACGGAGCCATGAGATCAAGATGGGTGGCTGTTCAGCAAAAGGTAAAACTTTCGTTCTGATGGCTTAATCGAGTGACAGACAGAAACAGAAAAACCGACTAAAATTTCTGCGTCAAAGTATGGCAAAAAAGACTGACGTCTTCAAAAGACACACTGCCTAACATTTACAAATTCTTGTCGTGCTTCAAATATGCATAATATTTGAGTTTTTATTAAAAATGTTCACGATATGAACGCAGCCATCAGATCAAGATGTTCTTGGGCTTGAACTTTCGCCAGGTGGCTGAATCGTTGGGCAGACACCAACAGACAGACAGACAGACAGACAAACAGACAGACAGACAGACAGACAGACAGACAGACAGACAGACAGACAGACAGACAGACAGACAGACAGACAGACAGACACCAAAATATTTATGGTGAAGTATCCCAAAAAAGACTATCGTCCTCATGGATGGAGTGTTCACACTACACAGCCTTACATTGATCATCTGGTATATATAGTCATAGCATCCTAAGCCACCGTTGAGTGCCTGTGATCAATTTTACTGTCCCGTGTAAATGAACTATATTCATTAAGACGATAGGCGTAAATGTACTGGTACTACTATAGAGAGCCCTAAAAAGACATATCTTTTAATCTAAACTCAGTTTGTTTAGAACTGAGCTAGCAAAATCTAAACGCAGCGAGTGAAATCCACGAGTTCCAGTTATCATCTGACAAGCTGTGCTATGGGACTCAGGTGTTTCGATAGCCCATAGCATTCTTAACTCGTAATAGGTGTTCTAGTTAGAACGTCAACCCCTAAAAACTATTTGGGGAAAGAAAACAGTCTTACACTCTCATTTCTGTCCACCTTCGCTGGGCAAGTAATATACGGTGTGTACTGTTTCTTATATTGTTTTGTCGTTTAAACAAAAACAGTGTATATATTCGCAATTTTCGGTCAGTTTATTTGATTGATATGTAGGTTTTAACGTCTCAAAACCACCATACGATTATGAGAGACGCCGTAGTGGAGGGCTCCGGAAATTTCGACCACCTGGGGTTCTTTAACGTGCACCCAAATCTGAGCACACGGGCCTACAACATTTCCGCCTCCATCGGAAATGCAGCCGCCGCACCCGTGATTCAATCCCGCGACCTGCGGGTCAGCAGCCAAGCACCTTAGCCACTAGATCACCGTGGCGGGGCAATATTGGTCGGCGCCGTACGTATGCAGAATAAGCATATCAAATAGAATCAAGCGGATGCTAATGCAAACTATATCTCTATATAATGACTGCTTGCAACTCCTTGATTTAAGTATAATGGTCTGTAGCAACTTCTAAATGTGCGGGAAAGTGAAACCACTTCTCTCCACTTGCTGTCAGGAGGCAACGAAATGCACGTTTTTCATTATTTTGGCCTGACATGTTACTCAGCAAAAGTAAGTAAAACAGCTGGAGGCGCATTACATGCAAGCGACAGTTTTATTTCAGTGGTTTGGAAAGAGCAAGGGGGCGGGGGCGATTTGTCTTCATCAAAAAGTGATTCGGAACGGCTAATCAATGATGCTGTAGGAGGCGATATTTCCCGATACGATGATATGGGATTACCGGCGTGTAATCCGAAATGCTTTTGAGAGAATACGCCACGTTACCGTTCTCCGCGGAATCATTAAATATCCACAACGGGGAACACCGGTTTTTTATTGACATCGGGGGAGTTTATCGGCGGGAAATACCGCCTCAATCTTGGTGAGATAGTGGAAGCTGTTTTTATTAAGACAAGATGTACGAAGCACACGTTGTTGCGAGTGTGCCTGTATATGTAGTGCACGTTTCTCAAAATCGGGAGTGCCATTACAAATACACGTTTGTTTGTCTCCTCGATTATGTAACCCAGCGTTTCTGTGAAGCCGCAGTTCAGTAAGTACGATTTCGTCATGTGCATATATATTTTTTTTTCTTTTCAGAATTCTAGCCTCAACAGTCGAATGTCATTTCGACTATGGGTTTCTTGATTATACAGTGATGAATAAATAATGCAAACACAGCCATATTATTATTATTATTATTATTATTATTATTATTATTATTAAAACTTCGAAATGCGAATAATGTTCTTCTTTTGCCTTCACCCCGCCAGAGTTCAGAGCGCTCGACGTGGTAATGATGACAGACAACCAGCTAGCCTCACCATACAGTATCTTTCGAACAATGTTATTGGTATTCCCTAAACACCTGCTTATCTGCTCTAAGATAATTCAGCGTGATAGAAGAGCAAGAATATTGAAGCTGTCTTATACTAGACGTCAGGCAAGAGCATCAAAACTGGGAAGAATAACACACTCATCATTTGATGTAAATGGGGACAGTGACACCGATAACAACTCTATTGAGTAGTAAGTGGTACCCCATAATTTATTGTGGTACCACTTGGAGGCTGTAGCTAGTATAACACCGTCGAAAATTAAAGATGGGCGATTGTTATTAGCGCAAAAAAAAAAGTACTGACGACGGTCTGCGAATATGTCTTGCCAGCGTGGTTTTTTGGGTAGGTTGTTTATATTTTTCAAAATGTGGATCTGTGCTGACACACAGATGAGGACGCGACAGCAAAACAGGCGCTAGCTTTCGACTGATTGTTTATTTTCTAAAAATATAAATAAATTCGCAGACACAGAGTCCAATCATGTACAATGATTTGTGCATGGGTTTTAATGGCCGATGACTGGACCTTTTGCGCAGGGATCAATTTATGCCCTGATTTTTGAAAATAAACAGCGAATTGAAAGTTAGCGCTGGTCTTGTTGTCTCATACCCGTCTCTGTGTGTGAGCACTATGCCACATTTTGAATAATGTCTTGTTTTTCAATAGCGAAAGTTCTTATGAGATCGTGGCAGCACCCTAATTCGGTGCCGTAGTAGTCCACCTCTGCCGTCGATGTCCGGTAGCCGCTATAACGCAATGTGAGGGAAAAATGAGCTGGAAGATTGTATACGTTTATTCCGGAATACATAATGCAGCAGCCAGGAATCCTCACCTGGCTTTGTACACCTGATGCACCCAACAGATTGCGTTGCTGCAGTAAGAGAAAACGCGAGGTGAATTCAGTTAGGTTGCACGGGAACAGGAAATTGCCGAGCCGCCGAAGCGCAATGCTTCAGGAATGCGCCAAGGGCCTGTTCGTTCCCCAAGAGCTCGCAAGGCAGCTCGCGCGGAAGCATTGCGGGGAAAGTTGAACAACGCTTCAAGTCTCCCAAGCAGCATGTTAGGCGGAAGGAAGTATGTTACGATAATAAGAAGAAAATTAAGAACTTTGGACTAACCACCCGGCTCTCGAGAATTCTAATTTAATATGCAGCTTCACGTTCGCGGTTCGTGATTGCGCGAGACTGGGAAAACGCGAGCGCCTTTCGCGCGGTGAAGTGAATGTAAAAGTGAACAAGACTGGCGTAGCGTGCGCGATTAGCCTGACACAGTTAGTTGTAGGTGGCGCAGATGGCAGAAAGAAATAAGATAGCGGGATGTGAGATAACGGTGCATAAACAGAATACAGAATGAATTTTTGTAAAGATAAGCACTTACTACTGTTATATTGTTATTCTATTCAATACCTTATTACTTTACCTCAGTTATTTAAGCACGAGAAGTTTTCGGTTATATGGCACGACGCACGAGTAACACGATACGTATCAGTGAGAGAAGAATGGTTCGTAAGCCTCTTAAGTGAAAACTTTAGAGCATGGTACATTGGCCTCGTGTCAATCCTTTAGTTTATTCGCTGCAAAAGTTGTAAAGTTTTAATTTTCCGCTATCAACTCATTTGCTTAGCACTTTTAAGTAGACGTGTACAGATAACGTTTAATACTGAGGGCTTTTAGGGACCGAAATTTCAGCTTGTGCGTGTAGAGGTGAAAGCTTTAAGGGTTCTTTTATTCATATTAGACGCAGCATTAGTGTGAACTAAGGAAATCAAGTCACCGTTAGTTCTCATTAACCTTGCGCGAGTGTATTATTTTCTAAAAATATAAATAAATTCGCAGACACAGAGTCCAATCATGTACAATGATTTGTGCATGGGTTTTAATGGCCGATGACTGGACCTTTTGCGCAGGGATCAATTTATGCCCTGATTTTTGAAAATAAACAGCGAATTGAAAGTTAGCGCTGGTCTTGTTGTCTCATACCCGTCTCTGTGTGTGAGCACTATGCCACATTTTGAATAATGTCTTGTTTTTCAATAGCGAAAGTTCTTATGAGATCGTGGCAGCACCCTAATTCGGTGCCGTAGTAGTCCACCTCTGCCGTCGATGTCCGGTAGCCGCTATAACGCAATGTGAGGGAAAAATGAGCTGGAAGATGTATACGTTTATTCCGGAATACATAATGCAGCAGCCAGGAATCCTCACCTGGCTTTGTACACCTGATGCACCCAACAGATTGCGTTGCTGCAGTAAGAGAAAACGCGAGGTGAATTCAGTTAGGTTGCACGGGAACAGGAAATTGCCGAGCCGCCGAAGCGCAATGCTTCAGGAATGCGCCAAGGGCCTGTTCGTTCCCCAAGAGCTCGCAAGGCAGCTCGCGCGGAAGCATTGCGGGGAAAGCTGAACAACGCTTCAAGGCTCCCAAGCAGCATGTTAGGCGGAAGGAAGTATGTTACGATGATAAGAAGAAAATTAAGAAGTTGGACCAACCACCCGGCTCTCGAGAATTCTAATTTAATATGCAGCTTCACGTTCGCGGTTCGTGATTGCGCGAGACTGGGAAAACGCGAGCGCCTTTCGCGCGGTGAAGTGAATGTAAAAGTGAACAAGACTGGCCTAGCGTGCGCGATTAGCCTGACACAGTTAGTTGTAGGTGGCACAGATGGCAGAAAGAAATGAGATAGCGGGATGTGAGATAACGGTCCATAAATAGAATACATATTGAATTTTTGTAAAGATAAGCACTTACTACTGTTATATTGTTAATTCCATTCAATACCTTATTACTTTACCTCAGTTATTTAAGCACGAGAAGTTTTCAGTTATAGGGCACGACGCACGTGTAACACGATACGTATCAGTGAGCCAAGAACGGTTCGTAATCCTCTTAAGTGAAAACTTTAGAGCATGGTACATGGGCCTCGTGTGAATTCTTTAGTCTATTCGGTGCAAATGTTGTAAAGTTTAAATTTTTCACTATCAACTCATTTGCTTAGCACTTTTAAGTGCACGTGTACAGATAACGTTTAATACTGAGGGCTTTTAGAAACCAAAACTTCAGCTTGTGCGTGTAGAGGTGAAAGCTTTAAGGGCTCTTTTATCCATATTAGACGCAGTATTAGTGTGAACTAAGGAGAATCAAGTCACCGTTAGTTCTCATTAACCTTGCGCGAGTGTATTACTTTCGCTTATTTGGATACCCTGGTAAGATAAATAGGAATTCTAGTCGTTTGGCATTTAAAACTGCTGAGCGCGTCTAATCGCTACTCATTATTCCCAATTTATTAATCGAGACCTCTAGAGGCTCTTTAAATAAAGCACACGATAACGAAAGTCGCGTACTCGCCAGAGATTTAACGACGTCCGAGAACTGTAAAAGGAAAACTTTGTTTCTGTAGCCATGGTCACGGTCCTTCAAAGTTTTTCACGCTTCCAAGACGGCTGGACGCTAGGCTGCCCCATTGATAGGACGTAGTGTGGGGCGCAAGAGATGGCGCGTAATTAGCTCTGTTCAAACGAGCGGTGATAAGCCGCGGAAGAGTTTTCTCTCCGCGCTGGACGTGACCCTATCGCGGAGTGGCTAATGAAAAAAATTTTTGAACTTCCGCTGCCCGTAACTTTTCTGTGGTCCCCCTTTTAAACGTCGTATCACGTACGTTGGAAGCCACTGAGCATTATTTCCAAGTGCTGAGAGCGGATTCGACGCCGGAGATTATGAGGCAAGTTAATGCCTGTCGCCCGAGATCGCCGTAAAGTCTCGGTCATCGTATCATATATATATATATATATATATATATATATATATATATATATATATATATATATATATATATATATATATATAAGGGAAAGAAGTGCATACCTAAGGGCTCGTTTTTCCGTGTTTTTAACACAATAATAATGAGATATAACAGACAGTAATGCCAAGGAATGTACAGGGGAAGTTATTAACATTAATGGAATGTAAATAAGAAGAAAGAAAAGTGGATGAAAAAATTACCAACTGTAAGCAGGAATCGAACCTACGACCTTCGAATTACGCGTTCGATGCTCGAGCATCGCGTTCGATGCTCGCGTTCGATTACGCGTTCGATGCTCGAGCATCGAACGCGTAATTCGAAGGTCGTAGGTTCGATTCCTGCTTACAGTTGGTAATTTTTTCATCCACTTTTCTTTCTTCTTATTTACATTCCATTAATGTTAATAACTTCCCCTGTACATTCCTTGGCATTACTGTCTGTTATATCTCATATATATATATATATATATATATATATATTATATATATATATATATATATATATATATATATATATATATATATATATTCTACACCAAGGGACGGTGAAGCGCGGTTGATGTGAAAAATGTATAAGCTTATCTCTTTACCTTGCTGGGATGTTACATGATATACGTGTGCTATATGCTTTCGTTATGCCTGAGCTATATCGTAAAGGGTGCACCTTCTGAGTACCTGGTTGCAGGTTCGGTTCCCAGTTGAGCAATTCAAGAGCTCGGGCATAATATGTATGTAGTGATGCTAAGCGTTATCATACTACGCTAAGCCATATTCCTCGAAGTTCAAATATAAGGGCGACAAAATTATGTTTTTTATTTTCTTGAGAGAGTTCTGAATTGCGGATAGTTGAAGAGACCAGTTAGTAAATATTACTACTGTGCTAAGCAATATTTTACTACGATTGCACCTGGTCGTTGTGGAAAGGCACTCTTCATGGAAATAAATATCAGCGAACATGTTCATATATATATATATATACCAGATTCTTTGAACGTCACTCTGACGAAGGCAGGTCCACCAGCTGAAACAAGTCAAGACGCTTCCGTGAAAGTTTCGTCGTCTCTTTCTTGCATATATATATATATATATATATATATATATATATATATATATATATATATATATATATATATATATATATATATATATATATATATATATATATATATATATATATGAGTGGCTGTGAATCCTCTGCAGATTTCTACCAGTATGTTAATGTGTTAATGTAGGGTTCTTCGATGCCCTGATCCCTTAGTGCCCGCATTACTGCTGATGTCTCGACTGAATCAAACGCCTTCTCGCAGTCTATGAAAGGTATGTATAGGGGTTGGTTGTATTCAGTGCATTTCTTTATTACCTGATTGATTTTATGAATATGGTCTATTGTGGAGTGTATACTGACTTCCAGACACTGGCAGTGTGCCATCTTGCTGCGTCCACGTTAAGCGCAAGACATATCGTAACCGCATTTCTTTCCAGCTATAAAGAACGCACGCACAAGCTCCCTGCTATAGTGAACTAGAATATCACTATACTCCCAGTAAACCAATGATACCACCGGGAACCAGCTGAGCAAGTTATAGCACAGACGTTAAAGATGCAGTGTCTCTCCTACCGGAATAAGAGGTAAACATTTGTGAAGCAACTATGGGTAGCGGGGGCCAAAAAAACGCGGGACCAAAGGTGGCATTTATTTTTGGACTCACGACAGGCCGCCTGATTCTATATCGTAGAGGAAGGACAACAAAAAAGAAAAAAAACAACTTACACAGAGGGAACAAGGAATAACGAAGTCATGATGAGCCCTTCAATTTAAAGGAAGTTGAGAGAATTGATTGAGTGAAGCTAAGGATTAGGTGTGCGAGGTCTACGCAAGGGCCAAAGCTTCTGGGATAAGAATAATACAGGAAAGAAAAAAAATGGTGGTGGGGGGGGGGGGGGTTGCGGCCGCCCATTTTATGGCAATAAAAGAGCGAGTAATAAGCAGGACGCTGGAGGCGGAAAACACTTGGCTCGAAGGAACCACTTTATAAGAAATAACGCCCGCCCTCCCGGTCGCTCTTGTGTCCTTGTTGGTGTACGGCCAT
The DNA here is from genome assembly GCF_013339725.1 of Rhipicephalus microplus. Classification (NCBI taxonomy): domain Eukaryota; kingdom Metazoa; phylum Arthropoda; class Arachnida; order Ixodida; family Ixodidae; genus Rhipicephalus; species Rhipicephalus microplus. Next base: position 109,653,332 of record NC_051171.1, on the reverse strand, counting down.
TTTCACCTCAGCGATTGCTCTGAGCTCTGTGTGATGTCCGGCGTAGCTGCGGTTGAGCGAAATTCAATAGACCCACATGAACCGGTGAATGTGCGGCTGTTTATTTAAGAGTGGAGATGAAAGTATAGTGCCTAGAATATACTTAATGAAAGACACGGACGTCAAAGACGCTAATGATGCTGATAGCGGCGGCGCTTGATAGTGACGCCGCAATTGGCAACATAAAGGGCATGAATGTTTGACGATGGAAACAATGTGCCAGCTGAGTGAGGTATGCAGCAATGTAGGGATTAAGGGAGGGCAGTGCAGCAGTAATGTGTGATAATATGTGCGAGATTATAGGACGCATAAGCGGGCATCGTGTCATACAGGTCCCGTTAATTAGGGAAGCGATCGCCGGGCTAATTCCAAGGGCCGAAGTATCGGCCCCCCGAACCGCACCACGAAAGCGTGGACAATTTAGAAGTGGTCCTTTTTGGCGCGCCAGCGGACGCCGGCTGTGGCCCAAAGAACAAGTCAGAGCCGAGAGTTGATAAACAAACAAAATTATATTCTCAATAATGGCAGATCAAACAAAACACAAGTATGCACACTCCACAATAGTTGAGTACAATATGTCACCAATCAAACCACGTACTAAACAGTACAATGAGCCACACTCGAAACAACGGACACAGACAACAATACGCACTACAATGCAGTCGCATGCATTGAACAACCAAGACACTTAAAGACTAAAGAGATAGAAAACCTATTCAGTCCAAAGTCCTTGGAACAAAAGTCTGAATGATACTCTTCCGAGAATCACTCACTCAAAGTCCAGCGTTGTTGCCGTTCCGCTGCCCCGAAGTTTCTCTTCCAGGAAACCTCGCGTCTTCAATTGGCCACTCTCCAAGCTTCAAACTTCTTCGCCCGAAACACGTCGGCTTCACACACGCAGCTGTTGCCACGTGTTTTCGCTCAATAGCGGTAAACACACACACTCTTGCCTGTAGCTCGAGTCGTCACCCCTCAGGTGGAAATCATCTTCTTCTCCTGCTTTGTCTCCACGGACAAAACCTTCGCCGACTACACGGCGGAATCCCTACGCGCTCTGGCGCTAACTTCCGTCTTCAGCCCCGAAGTTTCTCTTCCAGGAAACCTCACGCTCCTGCTTTGTCCCTACAGACAAAACCTTCGCCGACTACACGGCGGAATCCCTACGCGCTCTGGCGCTAACTTCCGTCTTCTCCTGATCTCTCATCTCCGCTGCTCGGTTAAGTACCTTCCGCGCGACATTCCAGAAAGTTCTCATCATTTCGTCGGCGCGATGCGCAGCCGAGGCTGGGGGAAGGCGCGAGACTGTTCGAGAGCCGTCCCCGACAGATGACTCAACCCGGCATAACACGCCCCTTTCCTTCTAGAAATTTCGAGTGCTCGCTCGGCCGTCGATGTGGGGTGAGGAGGTTCGTCGGCGAAGCCACGCTTCCGAGGGGAGAGAGTCGCGCGCCCGGGGAGCCTTGGATGTTTGTTTTCCTCTTTTTTTGTTCTTTTATCGTTGACCTCGCGGCGTCACTCAGGCGTTTCGTCGCGAGAGTTTGGCGGCGCGCCCTTTTTGAGCGCTCGTTCTGTGACACTGCCCCCCACTTTAAGAATATTATCTCATAATATTCAAAACCACACAAACGAGCGTGTACAGTCACCACACACTCTCAAAGACTGTAACATAGTCCGTCGCTCATGACACGTCACATTCACAATATATCACTCAATACAATTGGACATTACAATTCAATCTCACACACATGAAATATAACCACAGGTACATGAGTACAACACTCCATCACATATTCCAAACAATACAAATGTACAAAGTTCATTCATTGCAACAGTTGTACAATCCATCACATCACATCACCGTAACAAACATTTTGACTCGTTCAACATACAGTTGTGACACAGGACAACATCCACATTAACTTAACATATAGCACTGTGAAACACATTTCAATTCGTCCTCAACACCTATCCTGTGCATTTCGAACGGCGCTTGCGCCCTTTCTTGCGGTGCTCGCTCGATCTCTTCTTGTGTTTCCACGTTCTTTTTCGGCGAGCCCTTTCCAACGACGGTGTCTGAGGCGGCGTCTCAGCCATCATTGTCACTTCCGACACCGTTAACGGGTCATAACATTCGACGGGTCCTGTCTGTTTATTTACCAGCTTGTTCATGTCTCGACATTTGGCCCGGCTGGCCGACTCCGTCACCTTTACACTGTCGGTCGGTTGAGGTCGTGCCGACATAAGTCCAGCTGCCCGGCACGTGAACTCATTCAACACGATCATCTTCTCATTCACTGTCTCTTGCACCGCGGCTTCACCTTGGGCTCGAGTGAGATCAGTCACGGGATGCTCCTCCACTGTATCTCGCGGTCGCTGGGTTGGCGAGGGCTCTATCTTAGGGTCTCCTCCCAAACATTCTGGATCATTCGGCCCTCGCGCCCCGTCGATGTTTCCGATGACGAGGTCGTACAGGGGGGTCGTCATGCATAGAGCCGTAACCTTACCGCTGAAGTACGGGGTTTCAACCTCAATCTCCGCTTCGGGAAGCATTCGAACCGTACGGTCGATTAGGCAAACCGGTTTCGTTTTGCCTGTTAACTCACTTTCCCGTACCAAATTTCTCCGCACGATAACCGTGGAGCTACCGGTGTCTCTTAACACCGTAACCTTTTTGCCCGCAACTTTTCCAGGCAGCGTTGGCATTCCCTTTGTAACACCGGTTGGCTGTATTGCCATTACAGCACCCACAATAGAAATTTTCTTTCATTTTTCAACTCTACGAATCCATCTGTGACGGCATTATTACCGAATTTCGGTGCCGCTTGCACACAGGATACCTGGTGAGTTTGACTCGCTCCGTTTCGACATGCGTCTGCTTTGTGCTTAGTCTGACCACACTTAAAACATTTTACAACCGTGGGGCTCGTGAAGTTAGTTCGGCAGCGGTTAGCACGGTGACCCACTCGGTTACACAGAAAACATCGCGGAATGCTCTCCGGTGCACGCTTCTTTTCCTCGGGAGCCGATTTCTTTGAATATTCGGGACACTCCTTCTTGACTTTGGCCAAATTAGTACCACCTTGCGCTTCCAAGAATTGATCAGCTAATTCTAGCATGTCTTCAAGTGCTTAGCTCTCCTCTCTTTCAAGTACAGCGACAGGCTTGGGTGGCAACTAGTAAGAAATTGTTCTCTAATTAGGAGCTCTCTAAGTTCATCGTACTCCTGCGCTGTCCCTGAAAGTTCAATCTATCTGTCGAAATAATGGCTAAGTCGGGCGGCGTACTGTGTAGCCGTCTCACCATCAGCTGGTCTTCCTGTCCGAAATCTGTCCTGGAAACCTTCCACAGTAAATCTAAATCGCTTCAGCAAAGCAGTTTTCACCTTTGCATAGTTGGCTGCATCGGTCGGCGTCAGCCTACCGTACACACTGAGCGCTTCACCACTCAAGCAAGTACTCAAAGCAGTTGCCCATTGATGTTCCGGCCAATTCTGGCTCCTCGAAATCGTCTCGAATCTGTGAAGGTACGCGTCAAGGTCGTCCTTCCTCTCATCCAACGCTACGAGCAGCTTGCTTGGGTTCAAGCGGAAGCCATGATCTTCCCGTTCGCTGCTTTTAACTCTAGCTTGGACGGTAGTTTCACTTCGCTGTTGCAAACGGAGCCGCTCGAGTTCCATCTCGTGCTGCCGCTGCCGTTCCCTTTCCTCTCTTTCTTCTTTCAGCTGTCGCTCGATTGCCTCTCTTTCTTCCTTCAGCTGTCGCTCCTTTGCTTCTCGTTCTTCTCTCGCCCTTTCAGCTGCCAACTTTTCTATCTCCACCGCCTCTTTCTCCTTCTGGCTTACCCACTTCCGTAGTTCGGCGCCAGAAAGACCCAACCTCTCACCAAGAGCTACTAACTTTCCGAGATCCATGGTGTCTCGCAAATAAAACCTTGCCGCGTGCAAAAAGTATCGCCTAAATCAGTCTATCGGAACACTCCCGTGCACTCGTTAACGAGAACACAGAGCAACACACAAAATCGTTCCGATAGCACTATCAACAACTCGAGGCTCTTTCTCACCACTTTGGACACACTGTGCACCAAAAGGTCCTGTCGCGGACGCCAGATTAATTGTCACACAGGTCTTGTTAATTAGGGAGGCAATCGCCGGGCTAATTCCAAGGGCCGAAGTATCGACCCCCCGAACCGCACCACCAAAGCGTGGACAATTTAGAAGTGGTCCTTTTTGGCGCGCCAGCGGACGCCGGCTGTGGCCCAAAGAACAAGTCAGAGCCGAGAGTTGATAAACAAACAAAATTATATTCTCAATAATGGCAGATCAAACAAAACACAAGTATGCACACTACACAACAGTTGAGTACAATATGTCATCAATCAAACCACGTACTACACAGTACAATCAGCCACACTCGAAACAACGGACACAGACAACAATACGCACTACAATGCAGTCGCATGCATTGAACAACCAAGACACTCAAAGACTAAAGAGATAGAAAACCTATTCAGTCCAAAGTTCTTAGAACAAAAGTCTGGATGATACTCTTCCGAGAATCACTCACTCAAAGTCCAGCGTTGTTGTTCCGCTGCCCCTGAAGTTTCTCTTCCAGGAAACCTCGCGTCTTCAATTGGCCACTCTCCAAGCTTCAAACTTCTTCGCCGGAAACACATCGGCTTCACACACGCAGCTGTTGCCACGCGTCTTCGCTCAATTACGGTAAACACACACACTCTTGCCTGTAGCTCGAGTCGTCACCCCTCAGGTGGAAATCATCTTCTTCTCCTGCTTTGTCTCCACGGACAAAACCTTCGCCGACTACACGGCGGAATCCCTACGCGCTCTGGCGCTAACTTCCATCTTCTCCTCCGAAGTTTCTCTTCCAGGAAACCTCACGCTCCTGCTTTGTCCCTACAGACAAAACCTTCGCCGACTACACGGCGGAATCCCTACGCGCTCTGGCGCTAACTTCCGTCTTCTCCTGATCTCTCATCTCCGCTGCTCGGTTAAATACCTTCCGCGCGGCATTCCAGAAAGTTCTCATCATTTCGTCGGCGCGATGCGCAGCGGAGGCTGGGGGAAGGCGCGAGACTGTACGAGGGCCGTCCCCGACGGATGACTCAACCCGGCATAACATGCCCCTTTCCTTCTAGAAATTTCGAGTGCTCGCTCGGCCGCCGATGTGGGGTGCGGAGGTTCGGCGAAGCCACGCTTCCGAGGGGAGAGAGTCGCGCGCCCGGGGAGCCTTGGATGTTTGTTTTCTCTTTTTTTTGTTCTTTTATTGTTGACCTCGCGGCGTCACTCAGGCGTTTCGTCGCGAGAATTTGGCGGCGCGCCCTTTTTGAGCGCTCGTTCTGTGACACATCGGCATGGGCGAAATGAACTGTTTGAGTGAGTGAGTGAGTGATAAGTGAGTGTCAGACGAAATATTGTAGCCCTTTAGTGCAGTTTAATGATTATGTTAGTACGTTCTCTGCATTGAGGTTGGCCCGAAAGCGTAGAAGGCCGTCTGAGATTAAAACGAGGATAGCGTGATTTACTTTAATCATTAGTTACTCGGCTAATAAGTGAGTTACGTGGTCAGTGAGTCACACACTGTGCTGGTGAGTAAAAGAGAGTGATTGAGAGAATCCGATATAGCAGACGGGGCAGCCTGCGCTAGAGATTATATAGAATGTGACAGCTTTCTTATTATTCCTAAAAAAAAGACTACTTGTGCAGACAAATATATTGTCACGTTAATGGGAGGTAAAATTCTATTTTAGTCGTAGCAGCCCCATTTTTTTAGTCTAAATAAACTGCGGGTATTCAATCATGCCATGATTTCATTTTTCCGAATAGACACCAATTTCCAAGAGTAAACATGAAATAAAATGATCGAAAAACCATTGACATTTAGAAACTGAGACTGGCAAACGTAGTTTAAAACAACAACAACAACAACAACAACAACAACAACAACAACAACAACAACAACAACAACAACAACAACAACAACAACAACAACAGCAACAACAGCAACAGCAACAACAGCAACAACAGCAACAACAACAACAGCAACAACAACAACAACAACAACAACAACAACAACATGAAACCTCAGCTGTACCGATACGCTCGTTCACCGCCTAAGTTACGCTCGGCAGATTGGAGGAAAGCCGTGCAAATAATCCGTATGCAGCTCCATAGCGCGAAGTCTGAGCAAGCTGCAACGAAAAGAATGCGTTCCTGCCAACATGCAGGAACCTGCGACGGTGACGAGGAAGCGAAAGCTGGCACCCAGATTGATATGATAAGGAGATGGAATAGCATCAGTGCTGCTCGAAAATGAGACCTATACTTGAGGCGAGACAAGGCAACACAAGCGAAAATTATGCTGTGGCACATCAATTTTTGCGTATATGTGATATTCAGGGAAAATCATTGTTTTTAGTCAACTCCTACTTTTGCAGGTTTTCGTCCCATTGCCTACCGCATCTCCATCTCTTTTTTAACTGTGTAGTGTACATGTTATGCAGGGTTTAGTGTGGAGGTTGTTTTAATTGAAGAGAAATCCTCCAGGCAGGAGAACAGAAGCCATTTGCACACACAGAGGACAAATGTAACTATGACAAAACGAAAAAGAGAGGAAAAACGAGGAAAAAAAGGAAAGGGACGAAGGTAGGCACTCAACGTAGTACACTCATCAGACACGACACTCATCACAGTACCGACTAGCTCGACTGTCGACGTTTCAGGAAGATAAAAAAAAAATGGCCCCGTATCTGCATGTTGATCTGCAAATGCCGCCGAAAGACGATAGTCTTGCGTGTGGAGAGAGTGAACAAAACACTTATTTGATGTTCTGCGCGAGAAACTTGGTGAATGGTATTCTAGGAATGCTGCGTTATAGTGCCTCGAGCGTGCAGCAGAGGCGAACGAACACATGAAGTCACGTGTCACACATGAGACATGAGCGCCATCTGGCAGTTTTCTTGGAAAACGGAGCGCATGGCCTGAGACGGGCGTGCGCGCCCATCTCAAAGGTGAAAAGGTGTAGAACGCAAGGCGACGGGTAGGTGCCACCACCGTGTCGTCTCAGCAAAGCGTTGGAAACACTCGCCTTTTCGTGCAAGCGTTGTATGATCAGCGAAGCGTGATAAATGATATGGTCTTTAGAATTGCTTATGTATGCTTTTTCTAGTAAATGGTGCACGCAGAGAATATATACGTGCTGTTATCGTGCCTCAGATATGCGGAATAATTGCTTTTTAATTGACAATTGCACAAGCATGACTGCTGAATCTTGAGAAACATTGGTGGGCGCTGCACATGGGGTTGGCCGTTTGGGGTATCGGGTGGTGCCATTCAGAGTACCCGGTACCGGTAAGTTTTGACAAACCAACAAATGTACAGACAGACAGAGAGACCAAACTTTTTGCGTCGAAGGTCCCCAAGAAAGACTATCGACTTTAAAAACTATCTCCGAGAATACCTGAATACGAATACCCTAACAGATGTGTACTGTTACACATTTATACAGCATTTGTCGTGGTGGTTGCGCCATTGTTGCGTTATGCCTAAAGACGGCGTACAGTATACTTACATGCGTTGTTTTACTTTTGATTACTTATGAACAGCAATCGCCTTCTTTTTCATCCTTCAGTGATTCTGGTGCTGCGCAGTGTCTTACATTACAAACGCGTCTTTTTCCTTTCTGTAGAACAGACCATGGCCACCGAAGCTGCATTTCGATGGGCACGTAGTTCAAGAACCAAGTTAAGCTGGGCATAGGTACAGGTGTGGGAACACTGAGCGGTGAAAATAAATCTGGAACCTTAAACTATGGCGTGCCCTAAATCATATTTTCGTTACCTCAGAAAATAATATTTTTGTATTATAGAAATCACACTCTCAAGTCAACGAGGGCAAGCAAGAACATGCCCGTAATCAACGCAATGGCGATGCTGGCTGCTGCGAACGACGAAAGAAGAAAAGGAAACACAGCAGCGGAGAAAACAAGAGAAAACAAAAACCGATTTCTTGCAATCGCTATCTACTGGCTCCCTCGTTGGGGCAGCAGGCTTGGCGTGTATACGCAAGTGCGGTCATGTAATAGCAGTTATGGCCGGGCGGACCCCGGGTCCGCCTCCTTTTCGCTCGCACAGATTGCACGTCGGCCTGCTGTGGGCGTCCCGTGCCAATACGGGTGCTCCGCGGAGGCGAGGCTGTTGGGCCCATCTTCGTCAATGTTTCTGGCTGCAGGGCCGTCGGTCCAGATTAGTTGTCCGTTATGGAGCCTGCTCTTCTTTTCCTGCCCTTCCTATTACTCTTAGCTGCGGCCCCCGACTACTGCGCCTGCACGCTAAGAATGAAGTTTTTATCGCTTGATTCTTTTTCTGGGCCCGCTGTGCGTGGCAAGCGCCGATGCTGGTCCAACCAGCGTCGGTTCGTTGCGGTCTGCAACAGCGTGCGACCGACGTTGCCGGCCAGATACGTACGAAACGGACAGCGCTGTAGGAGGAGGGCTAGGAAAGGGGAACGGTGCACCCCGATAGCTCTGCCGTCTGCTCCTCCGCCCCCTCTTTATCACTAAAAGGCTGTTGGAAACGGTAGGAAGACCGCCCCTGATCTCGTGATCGATTATGGCCAATCGCAAATGATGTCCCGTTTGCCGTTATAGTGTAATCGTCTAATACAGTGGTCGTCTCATCTTTCTCGTGTTTGTTCCTCGGGCTCGATACGATATTTGCGATCCGAGACCACGTCGTTGATGACTTCTGTGTTTCTCCTCCATACGTTTACGGAAGGACAGCTCCTTTCTTTATGGAGCTGGTGCGGATTCGCCTTTTTTTTCCATCTGTTTTACCCTTGCTTTCGCATGCCGTGCTTGACGACTCATTCCGATCCATTAACGTGTATGTACTATTCAGCAATTGCCGCAGAAACAGATTACGGGGCCTTGGCATTTGGAATCGGAATACGTGGCTTCAAGGATATATATTAGTACGCACACGTGGACAATTAATATTTTGTCAGGCCAGCCTGGACATGTCTGCTATTATGCAAGTACATAGAGAAAGAGCGGTGGGACATATTGTTGGCAAACACTGGGATGTATACACTGCGGTGGCACAAAGGCATGTAAGAAGGGAATGCGGGAGACATAAAATGTACATGATCAGAGACGGTACTGATTTTTGCAATCCTTCATGTTACAGCATCACTCACGGAGCAACGGAAAGTCAATTAAGACTGCAACTGTTCTGGTCTGTTCTGTTCTTCAACAGCCGTACTCATACTCTTGTGGCCCAGTGACATATCCTTAGTTTCCTTAGTTTAGTTTATTCAGAATTGAAATACAAGTGATACAAGTGCATGTGTTATGTACAAATACAGAAGGAGGTCTCAAAGTGGCGAGACTGTGAGTGACACCTCCTATAAAATCATACATGAGAGATACAACGCAATAGTAAAGAGTGGTAAGGAAAGAAAATTTAAAATATACAAAATGTACAGATAAGCGCGAAATAGCGAACGTAAGTTATAAAAAATGTACCGCTAAGCATGCAAAAACTAACACGAAAATGCAATAACATTCACTCTGTATAATATCAAGCATTATTACGGTAAGGATATAAAAATTAAGATATACAAAATGTACAGATAAACATGAAATAGCAAACATAAGTTATACAAGGTGTACCGATCAGCACAAAAAACTAACAGAAGAATGCAATAACATTCAATTCATATAATATCATGCATTAAGAATTTATTAAGTGCGAACGCAAGCCTTTTTTAAACATTTCGAGGGATCTGTTTTTGATCTCCAAAGGTAAAGAATTCCACAGGGAAACAGATGAAAATTTTGTGGTAAACGTGTCATAATTAGTCCTAGGTTCGGGTAAAAGGAAGTTATTAGCCTTTGCAAAACGAGTCAATGACGCCTGAGGAAACTGACTTGAGTGTAGTAAAGGAATCGGAAGTTTTCCATTCACATATTTGTAAATAAGAATGCCAAGAAAATATCTAGCCAGCTTCTGAACTGATAAAATTTCATGCGAACAGAGTAAGGATGATGCATTGGACATGAAGCTACTGAACGTTATTATTCTCAATGCTTGGTTTTGAAGATGTTGGATGGCTGATAATTGAGTGGCATACGTATTTCCCCTTGATGAAATGCAATAGATTATGTTGCTGTGAAAGAAAGAGTAGTAAAATGACAACAATATTTCAAAACGAAAGAACGGGCGAACTTTTAGAAATATTCGAATGGCGTATGCGGCTTCACGCGTAAGCTCTAAAACATGTGAATTAAACTTTAAATGTTCATCTAATTTGACCCCGAGAAACATTGTACTAGGGGTAGAATGAATTTGAGTATTGCTTACGAAGACAGAGGGGTTCCTAGGTATAATTCGATTAGGTGACGAAAATACAACGAAGTTTGACTTTTTAGCATTTATGTTTAATTTATTCTTATTGAACCATTTAACGATATTTATCAGGTCGGTATTTAGTTTAAACAACATCAAGTCAACGTCTTTATCTGTAGTTAATATAGTGGTATCGTCCGCATAGAGTATACAGGACGAATGTGCTAGACATTGAGGAAGATCGTTTATATAAATTAAAAATAAAAGCGGCCCCAAAATTGAACTTTGTGGAACACCGATGTTTATGGTTTTAGGGTTGGAAAAGGTACCGAACACATATACCACCTGTTCTCGATCATGCAGATAGTTACGAATTAGTTCTAGTGGGACGCCAGATACACCAATTGATTCTAGTTTCTGAAATAAAATGTCGTGCGAAATAGAATCAAATGCTTTTGAAAGGTCAAGAAAAACACCTCCAACAACACTACCGCTGTCAATAGCATATTTAATTTCCTCTGTTAGCGATATCATGGCGAGTTCAGTTGAGTACCCGGGCCTGAAACCGAACTGTTTGTTAGAAAGAATGTGAAACTTGTCTAGATAACACCGTAAACGTCCCGCAAGAAGCTTTTCTATGACCTTACTGAAGAATGAAATAATTGTTATAGGCCGGTAGTTGGAGATTAAACGCTTGTCGCCTTTTTTAAAAACGGGAATAATTTTTGCTTTTTTCAGAGATGTAGGGAAGAACCCAGTTCCAAATACAAGATTTATAATATGACATAATGCATCACAGATTAAATGAGCTATCAGTTTCATGTCGGCAGCAGAGAACTTATCGAGACCAGCGCTTGTATTCCTAATACTATTGATAACGGTGAACACTTCCTCGGGTGACGTCGGATAACGGAAGAATGAATGTGGTAATCGTGAACAAGTGTGTTCGAGGGGTGCTGTCGACTGAGGGATATCAATGCCGAATGAGTCATTAAAAGAGTTCACGATATCAGATGGGTTATCGATCACACGTTTTTCTGAGTGAATCAAGGTTATATCTGAATGTACCGTAGTCCTGCCAAGAAAACTTGTTTACAGTTTTCCACTGCTGCTTAACGTCATTTCCGGCTCGCTTTATTTTATCTTCGAAATACTTCAATTTAGCGGCTTTAAGTAACTTTCCTAATGTGTTTGAATATTCTTTATATCGATTTTGAACGTGAACATTAAAAGGGCACTTTTTCGTCTTTTTGTATGTTATCCTTTTTCCGCAGACATTTGAACAGATTTGGTGTCAACCACGGATTAATTGGGACAAGGCACTTTTTTCTGCTTACTACTAATGTTGAAGCGGCCGTGACTGCATTTGAAATGATAGAGGAAAATTGTTGGTAGGCTATTTCAGCATTATAGCATTTCTTAACTGCCGACCAATCACACTGCTCGATGATGTTAATGAATGATGCAGTATTTAAGATATTCTTGAAGCATCGACATAATTTATTATTATTGCAGAAGCCTATGCTTGCATAAATAGGATAATGATCTGTGATAGGCACCTCGATGACAGCTGCTTCAGGAGGACTAATGAGGTTAGACAAAATGCGATATATAATATTGCCATTGACATGAAGTGGAACACGAGTTGGTGCAGTTATGAGGCACTCGTAGCCATACCCACTGAAGCAGGAAATGTATTCAGAAACATTTGCGTTGGTGTCATCAAGAAGATTGATATTCATATCTCCTAAAATAATCATATGGTATAGCTTATGAGGTCAACCCTGGAGACCTGTTTGCAATGACTGAGGCATAACCAAAATGCTGAGTATGTCATGATATATAACGTGTGGTGATATTGACATGTCATCTATGATGAAATCGCAAAGTACCTCACGCCTTCATCATGAGGAAAATAGGCGAGATTAGGACTGACACTCTCATGGGCCTGAGAACGTTAAAGCAATTGACTTTCAATGCTTCAGATGTCTCTGATAATCGAATATTCTATTCCTCTGCCATTCAATCACGTGAACTAATTGCATCGAATAAATAAAAATGATAGCCAGAAGATAGCGCCGTCATTCTTCATTGTTCGTCGCTGATTGCATTTGTGGGTGGCACCGACTTAAGGTAAGTCTTCCAGAGAGCTTAATGGCGCATAATGGAAGGAACAATACCACTTCTTTGAAATAGGTAGACGGATGCGCTCGTGTTTGATTGGTTGACTCGACCAAGCTTTAATATACGAAGTTGATAAGTGCCGGATTACATGGTGATCTCAATAGCTATATAATTTCTGGTAGTTCTGATATGTTTCGGCAAGGGAGGGGGGGCATAAAGGCAAATTAACTAGTTTGCCATAACAGGTATGCTGTGCTGCACCTGAGGAAAAATGAGGAAAATTCAAAGAACATAGAAAGAGAATAAGATAGAGGGAACACACACACACACACACACACTACGTCAAAAATCAGAGTGACAGACTTGTGTAGTATACGTCAACATTATTAGTCTAGTCCCCTCTTCCAAGTATATTACCCTTAGAAATTTTAACAAGGCATGGATTACTTGACTTTTTGACGACTTTTAATAATGACATTCGAGGGAATCTATTAGTGACATCTGTCTCTTGAGAAGACGAACGAGAACCATCGCGCGTGATTGTCTCTGCACACCGTAGCGAGGACAGTTGCAGAGATGGGCTGCGGAGTCTCCTTGGTACCGTAGACATCGCAGAGAGCGTTGTCGGCCATCTCTGTACGAAAAGAAAATGACTGTGAAAGCCACTTTCAGCCATAAATGACCTAACAAAGCGAAGAACTTGGCGTAATGGCGTCTGATTTTGCCTGTGGACCAGTGCATGTTAGCCAGTGCATGTGCGTGTCTTTGTGGGTATGCCTGCAAATACGTACAATCAGCGTTAAAGTTTTCAGAGACTGCGAGACGCAAGAAAACGCTTAATATATCCCTGTTGATTCGGTAGGATGCTTTCAATTGAGATTTGCCACATGTTCTAAAGCGCGTTAACAACACGCGCTGTGCAATTTGACTGGGTACAGACATATTGCTCGGAAGTTCAGTTTTCTTTGACCTCGTAGTCTCTTAAACTTTGACGCGAATGTACTTATGTATGTTCGTGCGTCATGTCCTACGAGGGTGATGGGCCATTACATGATGGGGGGGGGGGGGGGGGGGCGGGGGGTATTCGTGAAGACGTTTCGCGAATGGCGCGGGGTTAGAGAGCGGAACTCTTACGACCAAGGCAATGACCATTTCGTTCCTGCTCCATATTTCAAGAGATAGAGAGAGAGAGAAAGGACGCTATGTCGTTGCAGTAGGGAAAGCCTGATTGTAGGCTCTGCTATACGTACACACTGCTTGGCGTGTTTTTGGCCGATTCTGCTCGGCGCCGGCGTCTCTTGGCGGATGCATCAATCTGAGTGGCCGCCACCGCCAACCCCGTTGCTGCTGTCCGTACGACGTCCCTAGTCTCCCCGGGGGAAAAGGGTTGGTCTCGCTTTGCCGTTGAAATATGCGTGATGAATTTATTCCGCGGGTGAACGTGGCCATTCCCAGTACGACAGGCGTCTTCTTTTCCGACTCGCATTGCTCTTTTTGCACTGGTCGAGTTCCCTTTATGTGGTTTGCATTATTCATCATGGTTACTTGTCATACTACCGTCCCTACGGTACTTGTACCATGAAAGGATTACCGGCAGCGCTAGAACACACTGCTGAAATATTCGCGAGTGAACAAGGCAAACCTTGGTGTGGGCAAAATTTGAGAAACTGCGGCATTCAGGAAAGCGTATACCACCTAGGTCGCATCTACACGTGAAATCCAAAATAACTACATCCGGAATGTCTTCGCTTTGTTTAACATGAAAGTGTTTTATGCCGGAGTCCACCACGTGTTTCGGGCATGGATATGACGTTATATATATAACAGATTGCAAAGAAACGAAATGACCCCGTATCTGTATGTTTCACAGCAAAGGTCATCGAAAGACGATGGTCTTTCGTCTGGAGAAAGTGAATAAAATGTTTATGTCATGTTCTGGGCGAGAAAATAGGTGAATGGGATTGTGAAGGCGCTGCGTGAGACATTAGCGCCGTCTTGCAGTAATCTTGGAAAACTAATGGATTTCCTCCGATATAGCGAGCGCGCGGCGTGCACGCGCAATCTTGGAGGCCGTAATTTGTAGAATGCAAAGCCACGGGTAGGTGGCAGCAACGTATCATCTTAGCAAAGCGTAGAAATCGCCCGCCTTTTCGTGCATAGCGTCGCACTGTCAACGCAGTGAAATAAACGCTATGATCCGTATAATATTACTTATGTATGCCTTTCTAGTATAAACACACCAAATAATATTGAAGTGTTGATATTTCAACTCAGATAAGCACAATGTTTGCTTTTTAATCGGCAATGCGCACAGCTATGAACGCAGAACCCAGATCAATATTGGTGGACGTTGAGGAAGTGGTTGAAATTTAGCCGTTTCGCTTGAAACAGACAAGTCGACAAACAGACAGGCAGATCAAAATTCTCGCATTGCAGTGTCCCAACAAAGAATATCGTATTTAAAAAAAAACGAGAAGAAAACGTTCTGTCGCGAGGGCCGATCCAGTGACCTCTTGCTGTGCAGCGCGCCGCTTTAGCCACTTGGCCATGGAGCATACGTTGTCACGAGTGCTAATGGCAAGCTTTTATATGCACCATACGCTGTTTGGCAGTCCTCAGAGCTCTGCAACTTCAGCGTGTTTTAGTCATCAGCAGCGAGTTGGCGTGAAAGGCTCGCGTTGGGAAGCATTGGGCGCGCTCTAAAGGTCGTCGCTTCTCGCGTATCGATGAGCATGGTCTCTCCTGAGCATGCTCGAAAGTCACTTTACTCGCTGCTGCGGCCGCGTTCACTAAAGCTTGACGCTGCTGGAGAACACGAAGAACTGAGGATTGTCACAAATTGTTCACGCTTTCACTGTGTACGTTTGTGAGTGCATTTCATGCATTTTTTTGAAGAGATGCTGTAGGCCCGTGCGCTTAGATTTGGCTGCTCCTTAAAGAACCCCAGGTGGTCGACATTTCTGGAGCCCTCCACTACGGTGTTTCTCATAATCATGTGGTGGTTTGGGACGTTAAACCCCATATATCAATCAATCATTTGTTTGAAGAGGTGCACGCTGCAAGTTTCCAGTTGCTTGTCGTTCTTCGCGTGACTTGACAACTCGTTGCTGTAACATTCATTACTAGGCTCTTGTGGCGAAATAATGCACAACGAACACTCAACTGCCTTTGTGAAGACTCGTTTCATCTTCGTGTTATACCAATTTCTAGAAAGAGGGGTCAGCCACATTTGTTTTTTAAATCTATGGTGAGCGCATCTTCGTAAGTTACCCAGAAGAAGAAAACGAAGCTCTGCGGTTTGTCTGTAATGGGAACGCACGAGCGAGCTTTAGTGGCTCCAGTTTCGAAAACAAAATCATTTCAGTTGTTTGTGTACGCTTTTTAGCAACAAATTTATGTATGGGAGATGAAAACTTATGACGCTAGCTATGCCAGCATTGCTGAAAGTTTTGCAAGAGGCGCAAAGCTATTGACATGAAAAAGAGGGGACGAAAGAGACAACACCCATTACAAAATGTTCAGCAAGCAATGCCCCCAACTCACCGAAGAACAATTTCTTTTAGATTACGCCACATATTCGCTCTCTTCAAGTCTTGTCAATGTAAATTTTTGTAAACGG
Organism: Rhipicephalus microplus; assembly: GCF_013339725.1. Lineage (NCBI taxonomy): Eukaryota > Metazoa > Arthropoda > Arachnida > Ixodida > Ixodidae > Rhipicephalus > Rhipicephalus microplus. Next base: position 109,637,191 of record NC_051171.1, on the reverse strand, counting down.
GGTGAAGACTGCCAAGAAATGATGCTGCCCTTGTATTTCTGTTAATAGGAAACACTAATGAAACGTTATCGAGGCTGCTGAACGCTGGCCTCTATGAACCTTCCTTTCTGCCTATTTTCGCAAACATGTGGCACTTCTTGCACACCGGCATTCTGTTCTAATCATTGTTTTTTGAGAGAAACAGCCATGGAAGGAACAAGAAACACAGAAATAAGGAACAGTCATTGTCTGCCTGGGAGGAGGGGATATCACAAGCCTTCGGTTCTAAATAAAGAAAGATGCAGAGGAAAATCACTGTGAATAACTAGAGAAAAAAAAAGAACCTCCGATTTCGTATTCTGCATGAATGAGATATTTGAAGAGATAGGTAGAATGAACGTTGAATATTGCGTTCTGAATAAATTGTGAACGCTTTAGCCCAGTGTTCACAGAACCAGCTCATGTTCTCATGTTGGAGCATTCAGTTAGACAAGATTTCAGCCAATACGAGTCACGAAAGGCCCGTGCTTCTGCCAGGGGTGCCGCAGCCACCTTTTCAGGTTAGTTCTGGCGCTGCAGTTGAGACATTATTGCAAGGTGTGGGAGAGGTTATGGTTCGAATCTACTAGGTCTAAGCCATCGGAAGACCTAGCATCAGCTCAGAGGGCCATGCTAAACCCCTAAGGTCAAACAGCATCGCTTTGTTTTAAGCTTTACAGGATTAGTTTAGAGTTCGCCTTTTTTTTGTTCCTCGTTTTCAAATGCTTTACAAGAGAGAGAAACAGGAAGAATATAGGAACGCTAGCGAGGTTAGCAAGATTACTCCCGATAAGCTACCCTATACATGGAGAGGGAAATAAATCAGTAAAAGAGAGAGCGACCCACACATTTCGTAAGTCAGGCAGGATCGAGTTCTATCACTGTTAGATTTATATTATCAGATTATCGCCGTACCGCTAGCGTAACAAACATGAAATAAATTATTAACATTCCTTTACTCGCTACACGCCGTAAGATATCCCGTCTGGTACTCATCCACAAAATTTACAACTCCCTTCTGCGTTCACTTTTAATAACCCCACCGTCATACATTTCAGCTCGTACTGACCATGCGCAGAAAGTTGCTGTTCCTCACTTCAAGACATCAACATATTTCCACTCATTCCTGCCTAAAACTTGCAAGGATTGGAACCACCTCCCACAATCAGTTGCATCCATCACCTCGCCTTGCAGTTTTAAAACATCGCTCGATAACATACTTGGTGTTGGAAATGTAAACGTTTGATTTTGTTGTTAGTTTTCTTGCATAATCTACTGGCTGTATTACATAGTTGCAGTTGATAATAGTTGATTTCCAGTGTTTAATAATGTTGTAGTGTCTTGTCTATATATTCTTTTCTTTAACATTGTTCGTCAGTGCCCGCTCCCCTCTGCAATGCTGTAAAGCCCTGAGGGTACAATAAATAAATAAATAAATAAATAAATAAATAGATACAAAGATAAATAAATAAATAAATAAATAAATCTGAAGTATACCTCGTTGTAACGGCAACAGTTATATCGGCTGTGGATTGGCGTTGATTTTTCACGTAGAGATGAACTCTTCTCGATGTACCGGAGAGGAACTGACTCATACAGCTGGCGTTCAACAATGCAGAAACGCGGAACGTCAACCATGAGCTGCCGGCAGACAACACACAAACACACACAAAAGATGAAGTACTGCTTTACAGACGAAGAAAAAACAAATTCTTGCGCTTTTTCGCGCATGACCGCTCGCGAGGTCGCGAGCTGACACGCACGGGCGCTCGCAACAGCAAAACTCGCGCGCGGAAAGCCAAAAGAAACACCTTACTGTTTTTTTTTGTTCGTCACCGTCAATCAATAATTAACGCTAACGCATGCAAACGTAGCACAACTTCTCTTTAGGTTCGAATAGCGCTTGAAGCGTAATTTATTTATTTTATTCATTTAACAATACTACTGATCTCACAAGGAGATCATTGCAGGGAGGGCACACATATGATACAGAAAAGAAACACGAAGCAAGCATGCTAAACAATAAGCAATCGATACATGAGAAGCAGTATTAGCAATGAGCAAGGTGAGAGTACAAATCTCTGCAAAACTATACGAATTACAACAACTATAAAGACAAAATGTACAATGATGCAATCACGTTGTCAATATACAGAGCCTGCCTACGAATTACAAGAGGACAAAAGAAAAGAAAAAGAACAACAAAATTCAGAAAAACTCCTCAGCGCGCGTACCTTTGCTTCTACTATATCTAAGAACACATTCAAAGATAAAGTGTTCGTAACAGAAGGGCTAAGTTGGTTCCAATTTCTTATGGTTTGCGGAAAACATGAACATTCAAAGCAGTTTGAATGAAAAGTGTATTCATTAAGTGCTTGAGAGTACCGGTAATTGATGCCGCTTATAGTTGAAGCCCACTTCGCGCAAATTATATCGGCTCCGGCATGGGGTGCACGGACTTCTGAAATTCTCGCTGTCAAGGACCAGAACTTTCACTAGTCGATATTGAATGACTTGGACAAATAACTGACATCACTTCCAAAGAATTTAACGATTTTTACCACAACAGCTGCACTGCAGCCTAAGGTATTCGCTGAAGTAAGGTGTGGGATCGGACTAGTTCGTAATTTAAGTATTCGCCTTCGTTTTTAATGGGTGCAGGTATGAGGTGGTCATCCCGAGTGCTTTTAGAGCAACGTTGCGTAGGCGCAACGCAAGACACAATGGGCTGGCGAGGAAATGGGCACTCGCTGAAAGCGACAAAAGATGATGATCTGATCTATAAAGCGATAATGGTTGGATTGAGGTGCTCATTAAGAAACTGAAGTTTAAAACTGACAAGAGCACAAGAAAGAAGAGGCAGTACAAAATAACTAACAAGTCTGCCACATAAGCAAATGCAAAAAATAAAATAAAATATCAGTGTTAGCGTAAAATTATCAATCGTACAGTTTATATAGCGAGTTCCTCCAATGCGCTGATCTATTTCACCTGCATGCGCAATCGTACATTTTATGTTGGGAGTTAATCCAATCAGCTAATATTTTCCACGTGACTACGGCAGCACACCAGCAGTGGCTATGTCATGCTGAAGCTCACATTGAAGTCGCGGATTCGTTTTCGGGTCGAGGAGATCACATCAAGTGGGGTCCTTACCTACGTGGTCTCGCGCAGTGTCACAGTTTTTAGCTTTTAAATAAATAAATAAATAAATAAATATATTGCTACGTGCCAGTGCATGGAGCTGAAGAAGACGAAGCAGATAGACTGGCACGAGCTAATCTGTGTGGCTAGCGCTGCTCGCCTAACCGTCTGTAAATACATCGGTGACTACCCCTCTGAGTCAGTCTCCTTCACGTAACATATTTGGTGGAGTTGTGCGATCCCCGTCCTCGCCACGGAACTCCGAAGCGGACGCTCACTCGCGGCTTACAACATGACCACCCAAGACTCGGCTACACCCTCTCCGGTCGCTCCCCCTTCTGCCCGACCTGTCAACCCAGCGCCCGCAACAACATTCGTGACGCTTCCCGCGCTCAAAGACCCCGGCGTGTTCTCGGGCAGCGAGGGTTCCGACGTCGACCAGTGGCTACGCCTCTACGAACGCGTCAGCGCCACTTACAGGTGGGATCCCACTCTTATGCTGGCAAACGTCATCTTTTATCTCGACGGAACACCTCGTGTTTGGTTTGATAACCACGAGCATGACATAACAAGCTGGGACAGCCTCAAGGCAAAGATCCGTGAGCTTTTTGGCAACATCTCTGGTCGTCGTGAAGCTGCGAAAAATGAGTTGTCGACTCGCGCACAATCTTCCACGGAGCCCTACATCGGTTATATTCAGGCTGTCCTTTCACTATGCCGCCAAGCTGACGAAAATATGTCTGAACCTGAAAAAGTTGCCCATATCCTAAAGGGTATCGCCGACGATGCGTTCAACTTGTTGGTATTCAACAATGTGTCGTCTGTTGATGCCATCATTCAAGAATGCCGCCGGTTCCAACAAGCTAAAAGCAGACGCATCTCCCATCAGTTCCAGCGCCTCCCGAACACCACTGCGACGTCCTCATGTCTCGACACATATCATCCACCAGACAACTGTGACAACTTGACGCGAATCGTCAGGCGGGAGCTTGAAGCGGCTGCTCCAGCTAAGGTGGGAACAACGTCCCCTGACCCCTCTCCGCCAATTACGTTGCCTCTCATTCAAGCAGTCGTCCGGCAGGAAATCGCCAGCTTGGGAATTCACTCTATCTCACCGCCTACCCGCACCGACTACCAGCCCCGATACACGCCTGCACGTCCCTTCCCGACCGGCTCTCCCTCAACGTTCCGTAATCCGTCCGCATGGCGAACACACGATGACAAGCCGATATGCTTCTCGTGTCACAGAATCGGGCACATTTCTCGCCATTGCAGAAGTCGCTGGGGTCCTCCTGCACAACCGTCCTCTCGTCCCTTATATGCACGTCCTGCCTATCGCCATGAGACCAACCGCGACCATTTTGCCCAGGAACCTGCTTCTGAACGCCGCTACTCCCGCTCTCCATCCCCCCAACGTCGCCAGTCTCGTTCTCCACAGCCCCGCCGACCATCTTCCCCCGCCTTCCCACGAGGTTCTCCGACGGAAAACTAAGCGTTGCAGCCCCCGGAGGTGGCGCTGCATCGCTCGGACTGACCGAAAATCCTCTTTTGACGATACCGACAAAACGGAACCTCATAGACGTACAAGTAGACGGCCTACATGTCACTGCTCTTGTCGACACCGGCGCCCAACTTTCCGTGATGACGAGTGATTTTCGCCGCAAGCTCAAGAAGGTTCTCACACCTGCGACCACCCAGTTCGTCCGTGTTGCGGATGGTGGCATAGCATCGATCGTTGGAATGTGCTCGGCTCGTGTGAGCATTGCGGATCGACACACAGTTGTTCTCTTCACCGTCCTTGATAAATGCCCCCACGACGTAATCTTAGGCCTCGACTTCCTATCCGCGCATTCTGCCCTCATAGACTGTTCGACCAGTACGCTCCGTCTACACTTGCCCGCAACAGAACCTCTTACACAACGGCCGAGTCGCCTCTGCACAACGGGACACGCGCGCCTCCCTCCACAGACACTGACCTACATAGAGCTCGTCTCAATACCACCAGTTCCCGACGGTGACTATGTTCTCACCCCTATCACCGATGTTCTCATAAGCCGTGGCATTACATTACCGCACACCATTCTGTCCGTCGCAGGAAATTCTACGTGCCTCCCAGTTGTCAACTTTAGCTTGACACCTCAAGTTTCGCCGCAAGGGATCTCTTTAGCGTTGCTCTGCACCTTAGAAGACAATGCGGTAGATGTTTTCGCGATGGCCGCCCCTTCTGAACCCCACGCTCAACATCAGTCTGCTGCTTGCTCCGACAGCGCTATTACTTCGATGATCGCTTCCAACTTAACACCGCAGCAGACTGATGAGCTCCACCGGGTTCTGCTGTCCTACATCGACGTATTTGACATCAGCGGCCGTCCGTTGGGGAAAGCTACCGGTATGAGCCACCGCATAAACACTGGTAATGAGCATCCTATTCATAGGCGCCCATATCGGGTGTCGGCGGCCGAGCGTCACATCATCCAAAGTGAGGTCGACAAAATGCTCGCCAAGGACATCATTGAGTCATCTTGCAGTCCTTGGGCTTCTCCTGTAGTGCTAGTCCGCAAGAAAGACGGTGCATGGCCTTTCTGTGTGGATTATCGACACCTAAACAAAATTACCATTGATTGATATGTGGGGTTTAACGTCCCAAAACCACCATATGATTATGATAAACAAAATTACCAAAAAAAAAAAAAAGACGTCTACCCTCTGCCACGAATAGATGATGCGCTTGATTGCCTCTATGGGTCCCACTATTTTTCCTCCATAGACCTTCGTTCCGGCTACTGGCAGATAGAGGTAGATGAAATGGACCGTGAAAAGACGGCATTCATCACCCCCGACGGCCTATATCAGTTCAAGGTCATGCCCTTCGGCCTTTGTAACGCTCCCGCCACCTTCGAACGAATGATGGACTCCCTGCTCAGAGGATTCAAATGGTCCACATGTTTGTGCTACTTGGACGACGTCATCGTCTTTTCACCAACGTTTGAAACTCACATAGAGCGCCTCTCAGCCATCCTGGGAATCTTCCGTCGCGCTGGCCTGCAGCTCAACTCGTCCAAATGTCACTTTGGACGCCATCAAATCACAGTGCTTGGCCATTTAGTAGACGCCAACGGTGTACAACCAGACCCGGCAAAAATCAGCGCCGTCAAAAACTTTCCTGTACCACGATCTGCGAAGGATGTACGCAGCTTTATCGGACTATGCTCCTACTTCCGACGCTTCGTGAAAAATTTTGCGCACATAGCGAGGCCGCTTACGCAGCTCCTCAAGAAAGAAGTCCCGTTTTCATGGGGCTCCGAAGAGGCTTCTGCGTTCTCGACTCTCGTCGCTCTTCTCACTACCCCTCCGATTCTGGCACACTTCAACCCTGCTGCCCCTACGGAAATCCGTACAGATGCAAGTGGGCATGGCATTGGTGCAGTGCTGGCTCAGAAACAACATGGCCATGATTGCGTTATTGCATATGCCAGCCGCCTCCTATCCGCCCCTGAACGTAACTATTCGATAACAGAGCGTGAGTGCTTGGCTCTTGTATGGGCGGTAGCGAAATTTCGACCTTATCTATACGGACGCCCATTTTCGGTAGTTACCGACCACCACGCACTCTGCTGGCTGAACTCTCTGAAAGATCCATCAGGCCGCCTTGGTCGCTGGGCTTTGCGCCTGCAAGAGTTTTCCTATTCGGTGGTCTACAAATCTGGCCACCTACACCGTGATGCCGATTGCCTCTCCCGGTACCCTGTCGACGATCCTGAGGACACTGACGAGCCCACGGAGAACTCTATCTTGTCAGTGTCCGACTTCCTTAATATTGGGGAAGAACAGAAGCGTGATCCAGAGCTGCTTGACATCATCAGCCGTATGGAATCCTCTCCAAATGATGCTTCCGTCCGCTACTTTGTCATTCAAAAAGGTGTGCTATACCGTCGCAATTTCCGACTAGACGGGCCCGACCTTCTCATTGTTGTGCCTAAGCATTTGCGCCGCTGTGTTCTCACCGAACTTCACGACGCTCCCACGGCTGGACACCTTGGCGTATTCCGCACGTACGAGCGCGTCCGGCGCCGTTTTTTCTGGCCAGGCCTTGCTCGTTCGGTACGCCGATACGTCGCCACATGTGACCTATGCCAACGTCGTAAGACACCATCGCTGCTACCCGCTGGCCATCTTCAACCAATTGACATACCCGCGGAACCATTTTACCGTGTTGGGTTAGACCTGCTTGGTCCTTTTCCCACATCAACATTGGGAAACAAATGGATAGCCGTTATCACAGACTACGCTACACGCTACGCTATTACGCGAGCTCTACCGACCAGCTGTGCAACCGACGTCGCTGACTTCTTGTTACGGGACGTTATATTGATTCACGGTGCGCCGAGACAGCTTCTAACAGACCGTGGCCGTACATTTTTATCCCAAGTCATCGCCGACATTCTGCGTTCTTGTTCGACGCAACACACACTGACAACCGCTTACCACCCTCAAACAAACGGCCTTACGGAACGATTTAACCGCACTTTAACAAATATGCTCGCTATGTACGTGTCGCCCGACCACCGAGACTGGGACCTTGCCTTACCCTACGCAACTTTCGCGTATAATTCATCCCGTCACGACACAGCGGGCTTTTCGCCGTTCTACTTATTGTACGGAAGAGAGCCGACTTTACCACTGGACACAGTCATCTCAGCTCACACCTCGTCCACCAGCGAGTATGCCCGCGACGCGATTGCGCGAGCCGATCATGCCCGTCAGCTCGCTCGCGCTCGGCTGATGGCGTCGCAAACCAACCAATGCCGTCGGTACGATGCGGAACATAGAGACGTACATTTCGCTCCCGGTACCCTCGTTTTACTCTGGTCCCCTCAGCGTCGGCTGGGCCTATCCGAAAAACTTCTGTCTCATTACACGGGACCCTATCGTATATTGCGTCAAGTAACACCTGTCACCTACGAGATCAGCCCCATCTGCCCATCATCATCTACTATGCGGTCCAGTGATATCGTACACGTCTCGCGGATCAAGCCCTACAATAATGCGTCAGATAACGACCTTTAAAGCACCGGGACGGTGCCTCCGCCGCCGGGGGTCATGCTACGTGCCAGTGCATGGAGCTGAAGAAGACGAAGCAGATAGACTGGCACGAGCTAATCTGTGTGGCTAGCGCTGCTCGCCTAACCGTCTGTAAATACATCGGTGACTACCCCTCTGAGTCAGTCTCCTTCACGTAACAATATCGATCAACCAATGAATTCACTTGGCGATGCCTTGTAAGAAGTAGGAGGAGATCACCGTCCACAAACACCGACCGGCTGACACAACACCGCAGTGATTAAGCTGATCCCATACTGACGAAAACGTTTTGCGCTAAAGATTTCCGTAAGATTGTGTTTCAGCCATTCATGACACGGGCATATCATTAGCAAAGCTCGCTGACCAATGGTACAACACACTTACAAAAGAGAAGCTTGGCTCATTCGGCTCCTGGATCTAAAATCTCTGCTTTGGTTGTGTTTCGGTACATATGAGAGAAGTTTCTGGGTTAATTTTTTTACCATCGAAGTTAATTAACGTCCACGTGAATATAAGTAAAGTAGCGCCATTTGATTATGCTCCCATTGAAGAGCAATATTGGTAACAGGGTGTGTATAGACAGCGGAACTTCTTTAGAAGCGTTGAGTGGCCCCATCTAAATGAGCTGTATGAGCTTATTAAAGCATTGACACGGGTTAACACGGCGTCTCAGAAACCAGAATCCCGACTATGCTTGTCTCTGTTTGCACAAACATCCCATTAGGAGTGCGTTATCCTGTGGCCCGTTTCAATAAAGCTGGAAGTAAACAACGTAGCTGGCTCCTCATTTTTATGCAAACGGGCGATGCTTTTCATGATTCGGCTAGATGGAAAGCTTAAGAAACAGGCTTCTTGTTGTAACAGCCGAAAAACTTGGAATACACGCATTAAGTCAGCCGCTGAAGGCTTCAGCGCCGCAGTGTTTTCTTAGTGTTGGTATGCACGGAACTTCGTGGGCGCGGCCGGCGGCATTCAAAGCACGTGTCAAGTTCGTTTTAACGCCTTAAACTAAAATTTCCTCTCTTCCCTGCTGTGCTCTAATTGACGCTGATGAGCTTTTAGAGATCGTTGGTCGTGGGGAGTGGCGTAGCCTCCCTTCGCCCCGAAAGTATTTTTTGCCATAGCAGAGAGAGCGAAAAATGACCATTTCAAGGGGCTGCCCATCCTTAAATCAAGGAGGGCCCCCCCCCCCACTCCCCCCATAAATTCACGGCTATACGCACCTGGTCGTGGGAGTTCAAAAAGGCGTGTTCACCATCCACAATGTCGTTCTCGGCGCCCAAGGCTTTGGTGAATTTTGTGAAAAAATGGATATGAGGCTGGTTATAGTGGCCTGCCTGTGGTCGGTGGCTTTCTGGAGGTAAAGGTAGGAAGTGTAGGCGTGCGCACGTCTCCCTTTAAGGGGGAGGGCGAAGATTCGTCGCAATGCCACCCTGCCCCCTATTAAGGCAAGGTATGGTATAACTGTCAGTTCAAGCGCAAGGTATGAAGCTGACTTCCCCCCCCCCGTCGTCTTGGTGACCAGGGGGGCGGCCTCCCTCCCCCCCCACGTGTGCACGCCTATAGTGAGAAGTGAACAGTTCTTTCATTACGATATATGCAAGAGTAATCAATCGCCACCTTTATAATCAAAAACACGTGTGCTCGTGACCATACACATTAAATAATAACAGGACAGGTTCGACTGTGTGAGGTGTCGGGCAGAGTTGGCATCTACTCCCCCCCCCCCTCCTCCTTTTTTTTTTGTTCTGGTGAGCCCTCCTACGAGTTCCGCAATGGAGTAAGCTACTGTCCGCGCGCAAGTACTAACACACAAAAAATCATTATATGGAGCGATGCCTGCTCTCTAGTCAATTCTGATTACGAAACTTTTCTGGGTGTTCAACGGTGCAGATCTCTTTCCTCGGCTGCTCCGAGTTCGTCACGAATAATTTAATCCGGCCAAAAGACTCATTAAGGAAGTTGATGACGACGCAGGAGTGCAACTTCGGTGCCGTATACCGGTGCCTGCAGCGTGGGGATAGCGTTGATGACGGTGCCTTATTTTCATCCCTTTTCAATTATCATTATAGTTGAGTGTAACGAACCGTTTCGTAAGTGTAGATTTCGAATTCTTACGCGTTTGGTAAGTTACAGAGATACCGAAAACTCGGCCCATACTCAGCGTACACGGCAGCGATCGATTCCTTCAGCGCTAAGCTATTTTCGGGTCTTGTTCGCTTTCTCACGTCGTGATTGGAGATGGAGCTTCGCGATTAGTGGGAACTCTAACGTTTCCAGGTAAACGAAGGCGCGACGGGAAGTTCTCGTGATTCAAATGGATAAATTCAGCGAGATGTGATGCAGCCCTTAAGAAATCTGCCGGACTTTTTCAGCTTCCAAAGGTGTCAATTTTATGAACTGGATCCTTCGCTAAAGCTAAAGCTACTGTTACGGGAAGGGTGGTCTGTGTGGCTGGCGCTGGGTTGACAGGTCGGGCAGAAGGGGGAGCGACCGGAGAGGATGTAGCCGAGTCTTGAGTTGTCATGTTGTTAGCCGCGAGGGAGTGTCCGCTTCGGAGTTCCGTGGCGATGACGGGGATCGCACAACTCCACCAAATATGTTACGGGAAGGAGACTGACTCAGAGGGGTAGTCACCGATGTATTTACAGCCGGTTAGGCAAGCAGCGCCAGCCACACAGATTAGCTCGTGCCAGTCTATCTGCTTTCCCTTCTTCAGCTCCATGCACTGGCACGTAGCACTACCATCACAACTTTCCCACTCCCATGCGACACTATTATGCCGCCTTTGGTTGGGTGTTGCATTTACAAAGGTGTACTCCTTTCGCATTGGTATGGCAGCCACTCCTACATGCGACTACTGAGGAGCTGAAGAGACCATCGAACACGTCCTGTGCAGCTGCACTTGATACGACACACAGCGATGCCAGCTCCGGATGGTTTTGAATCAACTTGACCCCGGACCATTTTTTGTGCAGGAGATACTAGGAGCTTGGTCATCTGCCTCAGTTGCGCAGAAAGCAACTAAAGCACTGCTAATTTACCTAAAGTCAACAAACCTGAGCGACCGCCTGTAGACTGTGTGTGCTCCCCGAGTGTGCTCGTGATTGTGTGTACCATCTCATCTTTCTGCAACCTCTTTTCTCCCCTTCATTCCTTCCCCAGAGCAGGGTAGCAAACAGGATGTGCGTCTGGTTAACCTCCCTGCCTTTCTTTGCATATTTATCTCTCTCTTCTCAGGTGACTTGGAGTTTCGCACGTGTGTATATCTTGCGAACGCGAGTACGCTTTGATGGAGGATGCATGCGTTGTATTCAACAAATATTGTTGCGAAATACGTCCAATGATATCATTATATTGATAAAGAATAGAGAATACAACGTTTTGGAAAGTCATAGTGTCACTTACTCTATTGTTTGGGAAATCTTCTTGAAATTAATCTCGAAAGGTACCGGAAAAAACTTTTAATGGAGAGATAGAGAGGGAAAAAAACAAAGGCAGGGACGCTAACCAAGCTTGGATTGATTGGCTATTCTATATGCGGTTCGGGGAAAATGAGGAATAATAGATTAGATAGAGAAGAAAGAACCAGAGGAAGAAATGGAAGAGTGAACAGTTAATGAAAACTCAGGGATACATGGACTCGTGCTGCTGCTTCACAGGCGCTCGTCAAGTCCGGTCCCCTTCGAGGGCTTTCGTGGCCTTGTTAACGCCGTAAACCATAAGCCATGCTCCCAGCACCTCCTTTTCGAATAACGGTCTTCCACCAAGACGACCCAGTTTGGCTTCTATAAACTCGTCGTGGAGTCCGGTAGGATGGGCTGTGGCATACGTTGTGTTCGATCGTCTCCTCATAGCCGCGTAAGTTGCATGCCGCATGGTTGCATCATTCGTACGGGATGAGAGTAAATGCATTCGTAAATTCCACACCCGACCAGGTGCGACGCTACAAAGTTGCATCGTGATCGGGAAATTCCGGATGGCAAATCAATTCGTAAAATAGGGTGAATAGAAAATAAGTGCGGGTTCGAGAAACCCTGCTTGTTTCATTGGAATAGTGTGACGCGATGAGCAAGCGGTTGCAGCTTGTCGCGCCGCATCCGTTCTAGAGAACGGTATGTGCATCCGAAGCTCTTCCTCATGAGCCAGTCGCGCAGCTTCGTCGGCGCGGTCGTTGCCGGTAATTTTGCAACAGTTTGGTAGCCACAGCATTGTTATATAATCTCCTTTCTTGAGTGTTAGGAGGTAGTCGCGTCTTATTTCATACACTACCTGCTCGTGTAATCCATGCCGTAAAGAAAACTGTAGTGTTTGTAAGGCTAACGTCAAATCGCAAAACATAACCAATTAATTAGGTGGCTGAATATTTTAATATTTTTCGGGCTTTGCTTCGTGCCTTTACGTTTCATATTGTTGTTTGAGCTTTTAAACGTGTTCAGTTGAGAAGTATGAGGAGAAAGTTTATACCTTTTTTTAGGAGCGTTACGCCGATTTATGTGTTGAGGAAAGCTTTACACCGACATTTCACACATTCGCTTCCAATTCTGAGCTACAAGTTTTTTTAAGGTGTGAAATATTGCTTAAATTCCAAGTATGCGATCAATACATCCTTGCTTACTACACGTGAACATCGAGCTTTAGCTGGAGATTCCATGTGGATTCGCGTACAACGAAGTCAAAGTGACCAGAACATTCATTTAGCACGTGTTGCAATTAAAGAACAGAGATGTGTTAACCAGGGTTACTGCGTAGTAAAGGAAAAATAATCAAAAGCAAAAGAGGAACGAACCTGAAGTTATAGTGTCGCAACAAAAGGGATCACCGTTCGTGCTGACGTCACAAAAGGAGCGATCGTTACGTCCGTCTGTTGCCTCCGTCTCGGTGGCAGCACATACCACCGCGGCAACTTCTGCTAGTACGCCACAGTAATTTGGCGCCTCGATTTATCACTGTGGCACCGTATACCCGATACGCTATTTCGCACCTTCATCCTAGGCGTGCTAACTCAACAAAGCGGCGTCGCAAAAAGACTTCCTGCACCTTGTCTTACTATGGCTGACCCGGTGTAACCCGGTATTCTGCCGTAATTACTTTATCCACCTTATCGCCCCAATTTCACGACACGACAGCCTTCATCTCGTTTCTCTTCTTTCGCATTGTTTACGTTGCGGGGCTCGACGCATGAGCGCACATCGGAACATTCTTAAAGGAGAGGGTGAGGGTGAAGTTTGATAGGTAGACACCTGCCTTTGTTTTGTATAGAAAAACGTGTCTACACATTTACGAACTGCCTTGTTTATCAACGATGTTCGGAAGACGGGAAAGTGCTGGGCAACACCAGCAAACTAGGCTACCGTTTGGTATCTGAGCGGAAAGCTCTATGTCAGCGCTTTTGTTGTCAGGCCTCTCGCCGCCGCGCAGAATGTTATAACCGCGTTGCACCAATTTTTGAGCTCACCTGCGATTTACGACAGGCGTTTTACAACGCTTTGTCACACAATACACTAACTTTGCATTGTTTATGTTTTCTGCTAGTTACTCCCCGAGTGCGCGTTAACTTAACCTGACCGTAACTACATCCCGCCTAATCTCGGCGAATCACTTCGCTCTCTGTCTCCCAGATATTCTCCGTTGTTCTGTATCTTGCTGTTGTGAACCGAACGGGACGCATACATGCGTCAGTGCTCGTGAGTTTGTGCTAGTGTTTGTGTGTGTTTGGGAGCTCGCAGGTTTGTATATTACCAGCCGTATACGTGCGTATGTGCTCTATGAAACGCGTGTCGTAGGAATTCAATATGCGGTAAACCGCGCATTGTGAACTAAAATGGGGAATATGGTTCTTGAATAGTCGGAATGATGCACAGAGGTAATCCCTTCGAATGTTTTATTGTAATGCAGTTTAATGTGATGTAGTGCTTAAGGTAAACTTTTGAAATGTTTTAATGATATCGCAGGTGCGTCGACCCCGGAATGCGCTATAGTTTGCGGCATCGCGCAGGAGCAACAATGTGAACGTCACACCGGTTTTTCGAACGCATGATCCCACAGATAAGGCTAATATAGTGTAGGCGGGTCTGAGCAAACATGACACCAGAGGGAGCTCGCGCTAGAGTGTGTTCCTGTGTATACGCACCATGTAGGAAATCTCGTTACTTCTCGCCTACATAATGCGCTACCACGTCCAGGAAACAACGTTCTCCCGATATCAATAAATATTTGCGATGACGCACATATGTACGTACGAAACTTTTGTTTACGGACGCGATGCGCCAGAATCTAGCCTTGTACGGTTTCACTATAATAATGTGAGTGCGCAAGTGATGGCAACCTCAACCTTTCCGCAGCAATCAGGAGAGAACAGAAAATAACAGTACAGTGCAGTAGAGTACAGTACAGTACAGCTGAGTTCATTAGACTGCAGTGAACTGCAGTATATCACATTCAGTGCAGTGCGGAGAATCGCCGATTCGAGTTATGTATGCGACATCGCTGCTTTCATCCGCGCCACCCTCAACAAAACTAACGGCACAAACGCACGATTACTCCGCTTTTCCGGCAAACACCGATATGATTCGGCGGCCTCGAAGTTGTTGCCACTCGGTTTGTGAATTGTACTGGCAAAGATAGAGGAATGAACGAACCAAAGTCAGTGTAGATCGCAATTGGTCTCGATTTGGGTTGGAAGCTATACGTCGACCACGAGCAATTTAGTTGGGCCAGTTGGTTGACGTTCATTCTTCAAAGGTGTCACTGCGCTAAAGGAAAAACACACACACACACACACACACACACACACACACACACACACACACACACACACACACACACACACACACACACACGCACACACGCACACGCACACGCACACACACACACACACACACACACGCACGCACACGCACACGCACACACACACACACACACACACACAAAAGTGGAAGGCTGTCTTCCACTCAAACTTTTGAACAATGGGCAAGCAGTAGGTTGAAGATGCCGTGCAGTATTCGTCATAGTCATGCTTCTTGAATCGCCCTAGTGGAGTGGTCGCTGGTGTTTTTATCTAGGAGAGCGCAAGCGTCCAGACGGTGCATCTTCGATACACGACGTGCTCAGGGCGAATAGCCTCGCTCACTTCCCAGAACCATCGAGAACGTCTCGAGCGCCGAAGAGGGTGGCAGCTATAGAATCCACATTTATACGTATTCGCTCGAACATACAAGCCCACCGCTTGTGATTTGTCTTCCTCGTTGCCTTCGATGTCGGACTACTGCCGAACTCGAGGGCTCACATTGTGCGAGCGGTGAAAAAGCGAGCGTGGCTCTCGCAACTTTCCGCTTCCTTTTTATTTCTCCTCTCCTTCCTTATCTCCCACTCCTCCACAGCCAGCTCCGACGTCGTCCCGATCGTTCAAATATACGGCGTATGTTCGCGTCTGATAGCAGCCGTGCTACAAGCGAACGCTAGTCTCTGCCCCAGGAGGACACCTCGTGCGACGTCGATCGGTGGGCCAGCCTGCTTCAACACTTGCTTTATTCTTTGTCTCGTCGCGCACCGCCCAGTCGCGGTGGTCTAGTGGCTAACGCACTCGGCTGCTGACCCGCAGGGCGCGGGTTCGAATCCCGGCTGCGGCGGCTGCATTTCCGATGGAGGCGAAAATGTTGTAAACCCGTGTGCTCAGATTTGGGTCCACGTTAAAGAACTCCAAGTGGTAGAAATTTCCGGAGCCCTTCATTACGTTGTCTTCCATAATCATATGGTGGTTTTGGTACGTTAAACCCTACAAATAAATAAATAAATAAATAAATAAATAAATCCCGTCGTGCGCGTACTTTCGGCGTGCCTCGCCTACGCGTTTTCTCTCTGTCGGTTCGCTTATTATAGTGTATATATAAGTATGATGTAAGTAATAATACGTATGCAGCTTCCTGTTGTCCATTTTTTGTATATGTTTCCGTTCAATTACTTTAGTATCTTCCGTACCACTACAATAGTTTGTGCCACTGACCTTCCGTTAGAGAGTTCTCGAAACTAGGCTTACACGGTTCCTTTAAAAATAATACCTACACCATCATCTGTATTTTGTCCTCAGATAGCGTGATCCAAGTCGGCTTTATTATAACGCATAAGGCCTATACCTCTATCTGGGTTTGTTTATGTCTTTCTTCTTTTCAGTCTGGCTTTTCATAATGAACTTCGTCCAGCAAATATAACTAGATTTCAGATGTTTCTCCATTGTATGCCCGCAAACACGTAACACTAAGTCAGCCCCAGAACTGTATGAGTCACGAGACACAAAAAGGGCTGAATGTTCCCGCTGTTTGATTGGTCAACCTAGAATTGAGATTTCCGGCCTGTTATAATAAGGCCTTAAAAGATGTACAGCACACTTAAACCAAACGCAGTCACGAATTGCTTAGAAATTGAAAGAATTATCAGCGCCCCGCCGCTGTAGTATAGTGGCTAAGATACTCGGCTGCTGACCCGCAGTCGCGGGATCGAATCCCGGCTGCGGTGGCTGCATTTCAGATGGAGGCGGAAATGCTGTAGGCCCGTGTGCTCAGATTTGAGTGCACGTTAAAGAACCCCAGGTGGACGACATTTCCGGAGCCCTCCACTACGGCGTCTCTCATAATCATATGGTGGTTTTGGGACGTTAAACACCACATATCAATCAAAGAATTATGAGCCGTTGTGGTCTGTTAGGTTAAGACCCCGTATACCTTTAACATGAGTCTTGTATTCAGGCCTATAGGACAGATGGCTTGCGCGCTTTTGGCTGGCAATGGACTTCTCTTACGTGTTAGGGAATATAAAACATCGTGCTTGTTGTGGCGTATTGATATCCGTAAGATTTTTGAGGAATGTGTTTCATTCTACGTGAAAGGATAAGATTGTGTGGCACGCAGGTCCTATACTGTTTAAGCGTTAGCGCTTGTCAGGAAAGCAGTCTACATGTATTTAAGGATTACTCATGTTGAGCGCTCGCCGCGATAAAAACAATTGCATCAGGCGATACTTTGCGTTCAAGGTTTAGCTCATTCTACTTTTTGTATATGGCAGGTTCGGGTAACGTAGCCCGTCGTCTTTCGCAATAAAACATGGTTCGCAGCAAGGACGCACGTGACACTTTACATATGTCCCGCAGGTCACGGGATCGAATCCCGGTGGCAGCGGCTGCATTTTCGATGGAGGCGAAAATGCTGTAGGCCCGTATCCTCAGACTTGGGTGCACGTTAAAGAGCCCCAAGTGGTTGAAATTTCTTGAGCCCTCCTCTACGGCGTCTCCCATAATCAAATGGTGGTATTGGGACGTTAAACACCACATATCATCATCATCACTTTACATATGTCATGTCGGTCAGCGTGGTTTCTTCATTCCCGATACCGATTGACGTACAAGTTGACAATGTCATTGCTTTTCGTTTCTGTCGCGACTATAAAAAGTGGGTTGTCAGCTAGAGCGATCATAAGGCGTACGCATCACTCGCAGTCGTGGACACAACAACAAGAAAGAAGTGGAATCCAAATGGCAGAGGAGAGCGAAGCCAAGAACGGGCGTGGAAGGTTTCCTTGCATCGATTGCGCGTCACGCCAGGCAATCGCTCAGTGTTCATGTCATGTCGGGCAGCCGTTTCATCCAGCATTGTCGGGCGCGTAAGACGCTGCAGCAGAAGCGATATATATTGGCCGCGAGAAGGCATGATAAGGCGCTATTGATCGAACGCGATGATTCTTCGTATAGCCAGCCTTCTTTTTGTATTGCGTAGAACACACAACAGTGAGAAGAAAAATAGATAAAACTAACTTTCGATGTATATTGGTTCGACCGTGCGCACGGTGTAAATCGTGATTTGCTTGCAGGCTCATTTATCATTGTTATTTTTTTTCATCGCCTTGTAGCGAAAGCCACATTTGTCATATGTGAAAGAGACACATATATTCGCCACCTAATGAAAACAGCAGTGATGCGGTGCGTCGCATCGCCATTTTCCTTTATGCAGCTAATTGTTCTTGAAATCATATTGTTCGTTCAGCAGAAGAGTGATGGCTAAATATGTGTGCGCACGTTGCAGTTGCTTGCATCTGATGGATACTGGTAGCTAGCGCTTGGTAAACAGAGGGAGCAGAGGGAGCCAGACTTCACTGAAAGCTTCTCGGCTTGAATGATTGGTAAAAGTCAATGCTAGCCGATCGTGATGTTTGACTTGTCAATAGCAAAGGATACCGGCCAGTGGCAAACGGCAGCTGCCAACATTAACAGCAACAGAATTGAGACTCTGTGTAGTCGGCACTGCTACATATTGAACTATAGTGTCTCACAATAGCTCCACCGTGGTGGCCCAGTGGCTAAGGTACTGGGCTGTTGACCTCGCAGGTCACCGGATCGAATCCCGTCTGCGGCGGCTGCATTTTCGATGGAGGCGAAAATGCTGTGACCTGTGTGCTCAGATTTAGGTGCAGGTTAAAGAACCCAGGTGGTTGAAATTTCCGGAGCCCTCCACTACGGCGTCTGTCATAATCATATGGTGGCTTTAGAACGTTAAACTACACATAACAATCAAGTTTCTCGCAATAAATACAACCACAACGTGAAGACAGTAACATGAAGACGGTAAATGGAGGAAGACATATGAGCGCCTTTTCCATTTTTACATTCGAAGGAATTGTACAACAAATAATATGATCAGCAAACTTAGGTACCAAGTAGCTCAAAAAAAAAGTTCCTCTAGAGCACTACAAACACTTGTGTGCATCACCCTTTTCCCTCGTCTTGGCCGGAAGACGTACATAAAGCTTTGTAAGTTTGGCTACGTGCTGTATCAAGAACTCTTGAAAAAGCTTTGAACTGCAGACTAACAGCCGTCGATACCGCTTGCAGTTGATAATGTGTGAACTTTTGTCACCACGTTATGAAGCATCATTAAAGATTCAGGATGACCAGAAATTAAGGGCATTTTGCATATTATTTTGTGTGTGTATCTCCAGTGTAGCATGACGATAGTTATAGCGCGAGAACCGAACGACGGCACAGAGTCAAGAAGGGCACGAAGTGCAGGAGCGCTAACTTCCAGAGTTGGAAGTTAGCGCCAGAGCTGGAACTTAGCGCTCGTGTCCTTCGTGTTCTTGTCTTTGTATCGTCGTTCTGTTCTCACACTATAACTATCGTCATGTCATACGAACTAGCCCAAGCTGCTACACTTCCAGTGTAGCAGCGTGGTAGCGAGAATTATTAGCGAGCAAGACTTTTATTACTTGGAGAACACTACATTTTGACATTACCGTCGTTAATGCGCCAATCGGTAGGTGTAATGATTGCGAAGTTAAACGTGAATTATCTTTATTAGAGCGTTTGCTTGCTAGTTTGTGCCAGTTTGAATAATCAGCGAGTGAGCATTAAAATGTGCAAAGTATAGGAACATTTCAAATCAGGCGCTAAAAAAAGATTTCTGACGGGCCTTGGCGTTTGGGGTTGGGATGGTATGGCAAAGCTAAGCAAAATTTCAACATTGCAGAACTTTAGTGGACAAAATATAAGATTTGTATGCCTGCCAACAATTGAGCTCTGTCAATTTCACTTGAGAGATCAATTTACCTCTTGTTTCCACTATCTTTTGATACTATACTCGACTCTCACAGCAAGCAAATTGACTTATAAATGTTTTCAAGGGAACTCTTAGCGAGGAAACTGTGGTTCTGCTCTTGCATGTGTTCTGGACGTTGTTAAAAGAGAGTCCCATGGTAACCTTATGCTATCATCTAAGAAGAAGAAAAAGAGCCTGGAATCTTGGAATTTCAAAATCTCACAGGCAACAAACAAACAAACTGTGACACACACCCATGCTGGTGGATTGGCTAAGAAGCGGGGTAGTTCTAGCGAAATACTTTCATTTTGTTAGCTAACGGTCTTTTAAAATATTGAGGAGGACAAAGGGAAAACTTAAATATTGAATTAGAAATGGCGCACGCAGAAAAGGAAGCAGATAATATTAGCAACAGCAATTATTAAAAGAATAAATAAAGCAATTAGAAACAAGTGGTTATGAAGTAATAATTGGCTCAAGAGTCTGAATCACTTTAAGCCTTTCATAAACTCCTGCAGTGCAGAGACAACTGTCCCGTCACTTAATCCTAGGGACAAAACTCCCCAAAGAAGTACATTTACAGAGCTTAACTTCAGTCTTATAAGACGGAAGACGGCATCTAATGTGATTTTGCTCAATGCGGCATATTTTACAATGTCTGTTGTCTCAGGGACTGCACAAAACCAACAATTAGGGGAAGTAGCCAGACCAGCTCTGTGTTAATAAAATGAAGATAAGGAGTTTGACACCACGGCCTAGTGATTGCGACTTCAACGACGCGCGTGCGACGTATTTTACTGTTCCAACGATGATTTAGGTGTTGAAATTCAACTCTGTTTAATATGGACGGCAAAAAAATTATTCTAAGATTATTTCCCTCGGCGAGCCCTCCTATACGGCGTCTCCTACAAATCAACTGGTAGGTTTGAGCGATGTTAAACACACATATCATCATAACTTTACATATGTTATGTCGGTCAGCGTGGTTTCTTCATTCCCGATACCGATCGACGTACAAGTTGACAATTCCATTGCTTTTCGTTTCTGTCGCGACTATAAAAAGTGGGTTGTCAGCTAGTGCGAACTTAAGGCGTACGCATCACTGGCAGTCGTGGACACAACAACAAGAAAGAAGTGGAACCCAAATGGCAGAGGAGAGCGAAGCCAAGAACAGGAGTGGAAGGTTTCCTTGCATCGATTGCGCGTCACGCCAGGCAATCGCTCAGTGTTCATGTCATGTCGGGCAGCCGTTTCATCCAGCATTGTCGGGCGCGTAAGACGTTGCAGCAGAAGCGATATATATTGGCCGCGAGAAGGCATGATAAGGCGCTATTGATCGAACGCGATGATTCTTCGTATAGCCAGCCCTTCTTTGTATTGCGTAGAACACACAACAGGGAGGAGAAAAAATAGATAAAACAAACTTTTGATGTATATTTGGTTCGACCGTGCGCACGGTGTCAATCGTGATTTGCTTGCAGGCTCATTTTATTATTGTTATTTCTTTCATCGCCTTGCAGCGAAAGCCACATTTGTCATATGTGAAAAAGACACATGTATACGGCACCTAATGAAAAACAGCAGTGATGCGGTGCGTCGCATCGCCATTTTCCTTTATGCAGCTAATTGTTCTCGAAATTATATTGTTTGTTCAGCGGAAGAGTGATGGCTAAATATGTTTGCGCACGTTGTAGTCGCTTGCATCTGATGGATACTGATAGCTAGCGCTTGGTAAGCAGATGGAGCAGAGGGAGCCTCACTTCACTGAAAGCTTCTAGGCTTGAATGATTGGTAAAAGTCAATGCTAGCCGATCGTGATGTTTGACTTGTCGATAGCAAAGGAAACCGGCCAGTGGCAAATGGAAGCTGCCAACATTAACAGCAACAGAACTAAGACTTTGTGGAGTTGGCACTGCTACAAATTGAACTAAAGTGTCTCACAATAGCCCCACCGTGGTGGCCCAGTGGCTAAGGTACTGGGCTGTTGACTCGCAGGTCACCGGATCGAATCCCGTCTGCGGCGGCTGCATTTTCGATGGAGGCGAAAATGCTGTGACCTGTGTGCTCAGATTTAGGTGCAGGTTAAAGAACCCAGGTGGTTGAAATTTCCGGAGCCCTCCACTACGGCGTCTGTCATAATCATATGGTGGCTTTAGAACGTTAAACTACACATAACAATCAAGTTTCTCGCAATAAATACAACCACAACGTGAAGACAGTAACATGAAGACGGTAAATGGAGGAAGACATATGAGCGCCTTTTCCATTTTTACATTCGAAGGAATTGTACAACAAATAATATGATCAGCAAACTTAGGTACCAAGTAGCTCAAAAAAAAAGTTCCTCTAGAGCACTACAAACACTTGTGTGCATCACCCTTTTCCCTCGTCTTGGCCGGAAGACGTACATAAAGCTTTGTAAGTTTGGCTACGTGCTGTATCAAGAACCCTAGAAAAAGCTGTGAACCGCAAACTAACAGCCGTCGATACCGCTTGCAGTTGATAATGTGTGAACTTTTGTCACCACGTTATGAAGCATCATTAAAGATTCAGGATGACCAGAAATTAAGGGCATTTTGCATATTATTTTTGTGTGTGTATCTCCAGTGTAGCATGACGATAGTTATAGCGCGAGAACCGAACGACGGCACAGAGTCAAGAAGGGCACGAAGTGCAGGAGCGCTAACTTCCAGAGTTGGAAGTTAGCGCCAGAGCTGGAACTTAGCGCTCGTGTCCTTCGTGTTCTTGTCTTTGTATCGTCGTTCTGTTCTCACACTATAACTATCGTCATGTCATACGAACTAGCCCAAGCTGCTACACTTCCAGTGTAGCCGCATGGTAGCGAGAATTATTAGCGAGCAAGACTTTTATTGCTTGGGGAACCCTACATTTTGACATTACCTTCGTTATTGCGCCAACCGGTAGATGAGATGATGGCGAAGTTAAACGTGAATTATCTTTTATTAGAGCGTTTGCTTGCTAGTTTGTGCCAGTTTGAATAATCAGCGAGTGAGCATTAAAATGTGCAAAGTATAGGAACATTTCAAATCAGGCGCTAAAAAAAGATTTCTGACGGGCCTTTGGCGTTTGGGGTGGGATGGTATGGCAAAGCTAAGCAAAATTTCAACATTGCAGAACTTTAGTGGACAAAATATAAGATTTGTATGCCTGCCAACAATTGAGCTCTGTCATTTCACTTGAGAGATCAATTTACTCTTGTTTCCACTATCTTTTGATACTATAACTCGACTCTCACAGCAAGCAAATTGACTTATAAATGTTTTCAAGGGAACTCTTAGCGAGGAAAACTGTGGTTCTGCTCTTTGCATGTGTTCTGGACGTTGTTAAAAGAGAGTCCCATGGTAACTTATGCTATCATCTAAGAAGAAGAAAAAGAGCCTGGAATCTTGGAATTTCAAAATCTCACAGGCAACAAACAAACAAACTGTGACACACACCCATGCTGGTGGATTGGCTAAGAAGCGGGGTAGTTCTAGCGAAATACTTTCATTTTGTTAGCTAACGTCTTTTAAAATATTGAGGAGGACAAAGGGAAAACTTAAATATTGAATTAGAAATGGCGCACGCAGAAAAGGAAGCAGATAATATTAGCAACAGCAATTATTAAAAGAATAAATAAAGCAATTTAGAAACAAGTGGTTATGAAGTAATAATTGGCTCAAGAGTCTGAATCACTTTAAGCCTTTCATAAACTCCTGCAGTGCAGAGACAACTGTCCCGTCACTTAATCCTAGGGACAAAACTCCCCAAAGAAGTACATTTACAGAGCTTAACTTCAGTCTTATAAGACGGAAGACGGCATCTAATGTGATTTTGCTCAATGCGGCATATTTTACAATATGCTTGATAATGGTCTGTTGTCTCAGGGACTGCACAAAACCAACAATTAGGGGAAGCAGCCAGACCAGCTCTGTGTTAATAAAAATGAAGATAAGGAGTTTGACACCACGGCCTAGTGATTGCGACTTCAACGGCGCGCGTGCGACGTATTTTACTGTTCCAACGATGATTTAGGTGTTGAAATTCAACTCTGTTTAATATGGACGGCAAAAAAATTATTCTAAGATTATTTCCCTCCTAAATCTAGCCCCCTATAGTAAGTTTATTGATGACTCGAAGGTGGAAGTTTTTTTATCATTCTTTTTCTTCTAAATTGATTGGAACACCCCATATAATATTGGGGTAATGATACATAATCAATATCTGCTTTCCCGATCTCCGTGGTGCAGCTAGATGCACAGCAAACAGTGCTTTCTGGCCTCGTGTTGCCTTTCTGCGGTGTGTACGGAGAAACGTACCTCGTGTATAGCGTATGCGCAACCGGCTTGCGAATTCAACGGCTCTGCTCTATCGGCCGAGCATCGTGCCATTAACATAGCTCGATGCTGTGCTCGAGCGAGCGAGAATTCGTGTTACCCTTTGTCGGGGCCAGTGCGTGATTTCAGGCAGGCAAATCGGATTGCGTGCGCCGCCGGTGGCGTCGGAAGCGACGTCGGGAAAAGCCGCGTGCGTTCGAGGTAAAACCTGGCCGGCGCAGGCTGGTCGATCGTTTCTCGGAATGCGGCGTGAGCGCGGGCCGATACACCGTTATATAAAATAAGAAATAAATCAATGTTAGTGCTCGCAAATATTTTTCTTTCGTGAGAGAACTTCATGATTGGTTGATCGCCCGCACCGGTATATGCATGGCTTTGATATTGGCTAAAATTTATTCTCGCACAGAGTCGCAGCGTATATTTAAGGTGATTATTTAGTTAGTGCAAAATGATAAGCGACAATTCATTAGTGAAACTTCAACGTATGAATGTAATAAAATGAAATTAGGAGAGTGCTTGGTTAATTAAGAAAATTGCATTAGCGGTTAATGATGAGCCACATTTGATATTGAATCATTTACATTTCAACGTTACAGATCTATTACAGCGTGAGGTTTCTGTTCGAAGCAAAAGCCATGAATGCATCATCAAACGCCAAATCTAACCGTTGTTGTCGGCTTCCTGGACGAGTGATGCAAAAATTGTCATCGCTAGATGAGGTTACCTCACGACGTCACAGATAGCCAATATTTGTGACATCACCATGATTATATAGTGAACTCATCATGGTGTCTGACGTCATCACATGGCATAGTAGTTCGGTCAAAAATGATCGATCACGGAGGCAATGCGAAAGCCAGGTCAGGTGCCTCCGATCTTTGGGGCCGTGCAGAACCACGCAAGATGCAGGATTCTTTCTGTATGTGGCCAGGCAGGATCAATGCAATTGACTAAGAAGAAAACAAAGATGGTTTTAGCCTGCCTTCGAACCGTCTTAAAGGGGCCCTCTAACACATTTTACGACTTCATAGTTTTGCATGTTTTTTGAGCTGGTTGCGTACACTTACTGCTTAAAAGATAAGTGCCGCAAGAACGACAGCGATAGAATCACGTGGTGCAAAGTTATTCAGCGTAGATGCATCAAAATACACAGAAATGGATGCTTGCCCTCAACTAGATTTTCGCGAGCTCCATTTACCGTGTTTTCCTCGCCTTCTGACGTGGGAAGGCTGCGCAATGAAATGAACTGAAAGTCCTACCGTACAGGAAGCTCGCATGGCATATTGCTTGTTAAGTCCAGTTTATTAAAGACGCCGTTGCGACGGTAACAATGTGGTACTTGAAGAGGTAAGGACACGTGCGAAACGAGGCAGTTCGCGAACGCTTCTATATTTTTTTGTAGCATTACTGATCTTTCTATTTGCAATCACCTATATATCAACGCCTATGCATTTTTTTAGTTTCTTCAAATAACGGCGCCCTAGCGTCACCGGTGCGTTTCCTCCGGACATGGCGTTTGGCGCATTCTTCGACCAGCTTTGCAATTTTCAAACTGGGAAAGTCAGAGAGCTTTATTCTATCTTGCTTTGAGTGAAAAATCATGCTAATGAAAAAATAAATCCAGTTTTGATCCCTATTTTCAGGCAATCCCTCGATCACAGTTTTTAACATTACATTTATCCAATCTTATGGCGGCCACCTTCAGGCGTCACTTCCGCTCGCAGTAGTTCTGGCGAGCGCCACTACGAGTTATGCAGTCGACACCGATGTCTTCAAGTGTTAGAGGGCCCCTTTAAGCGAATGCATACACATGTGACCCTGTGAGTTTTTTTTTTCTTTTCTGTGAATATGGGCCATTTAGAACAAACCTAACGCTATAGCACTATTAAAGAGGCTAATCAGAGATGGAGCATTGCTGACTAAATGGGGTATTAGTCGCGTAGGCTACTTATTGACCATGTATTAGGTATTACGTTCATTAGAAGTTCCATAGTTATAAAAGTCTCGTTCTCACTCTAAACTACTTCGCGACAAAGTATTCTCAGCCAGCGCAAACGCCGCACATGTCGCGAAGGTGGCCGGACAACCCGAAATTGTTTGCAGCACTAGTATTAGCAAAAACGAGGCGGGCCTATACAATCGAATAGCGACTGTCACTGTGTTCTGTCTAACAGCATCACTGTTTTCCTGTCTTCTTAGCGTAACACCCGATATTCTCCGTGGCTTCGCCCGTTCCTGCCGGATGTTCTCCGGGACCTCCCAAATTTTACAGGGCACCGGGTTCCTGAAAAGAATGCGGAAGTCCGGCAGTATACTACCGCTCTTCCGCAATCTTCCGTAACAGAGTTTGCCCAGCTAAATTAACTGCCTCCACACATGGGGGCAGTTGATTTTGCTGAGCCAACCTTGGAACGTGAAAGCTGTAAGTTTTCTCCGCTATGGTGGTCTAGTGGTTATGGTGCTATAGATTGCTGACCCGCAAGTGGCGGGATCGAATCCCGGCCGTGGTGGCTGCATTTTAAATGGAGCCATAAATTATCGTGGCCCGCGTGCTTAGATTGAGGTGCACGTCAAAGAAACCAGGGTGGTCGAAATTTCCAGAGCCCTCCCCAACGGTGTCTCTCACTATCGTGTCTTTGTTTTGGGTCATTAAGCATCAGCAATTGGTATCACACCGTGAATTTGTCCAGGCTCTTGTCTCGGCCGAAAATTCATTTGTTCTTTCTTTCTTGACACGTATAGAATCCTCTTAACGCATTCGCACTCTGTATTAGCAGTCTCCGTCCTTTTCATCTTTGTCAGAGGGAGAAAGTGGCGGCCACATCAATCCGTCTCAGATGTCAATATGCTTATTTCTAAAATCAGCAGAGAATATGCACCCGGAGCCACTGCCCCGTTATATATAAGTTACATTTCTTCTGTTTTGTTGTTCATGACTCGAACTGCGACGGCAGCACTGAGCGCTGATTGGTTACTAAAGAGAGTAAACTTCGCTACTCGTTTCTATGTTTCTTGTTTTCTTATTCGGGAAATTGTTTCGGCATCACTATAATGTGAAAATATTATGAGCTTACAAGGTAGAAGGAAAGAAAACACTTGGCAGAAAAGACGCTCAACTTACAACTGTCGATTAATCAGAAAAAATTCATTGCACGAGAACACCGAAACGCGCAGCCGCAACCAACTATCACTGAAAAACTTCACCCCCACAAAATGTGTGTTTCTCTCCTTCAACTACTTAAAATTGACACTTCTTTGTCACTTAGCGTGACCGAGGGGACACTGATACGCGTGCTTGCGTTCGCCCTGATCAGCCCTGCTTCCGTGATTTCTTTGGTCAATCTGGGTTTCGATATGCTCAGAATTCTCGTGCTGCAAACATTGCGGATTGCACCCACAATTTGACAAGTGCGCGTGCCACCTGCGGTAACCTTCCAGGACGACGCATGTTTTCCGAATGGATCACATAAACATCAGCCTGTCTTGCTTATGTACATTTTCCAGCAGCTCAACGGTATTTCGTACACAACCTCTGAAGAACAAGGTACAAACTGCGTGGCATGTTTTTTTTTTTTTGTGCAGCCACTTTTGTTCACCTTACTGCTGTTCCCGATTTCCTATCATGGCGCACATTTTAGCCAGTTTGCAGGGAGCCGTGAGAACAAGCTCTACTCCGTGCTTATGCTTAATCTTCATGAGACTGTGCAACATCTTGTGCACACATAGAGCATGTCTACAACCAGGGAACAAGGGCGGCCGCACAAAGAAACATGCCGGGCAGTTTGTACCGTGCTCTTCAGAGGTTGTGTACGAAATACCGTTGAGCTGAGGGAAAGTGTACATCGACCAGACGGGCCGATGCTTATATGACCGACTCGGAGAACATGCGTAGTCCCGGAAGGTTGTCGCAGGTGGCACGCACTTGTATATGCATTGCAAGGATTGTGGTTGCGATGCGCAGTTTTGCAGCAGGAGAATTCTGAGCATATCTTAAAACTCAGATTGACCAGAGAAATCACGGGAGCAGGGCTGACAAGGGTGAACGCAAGTACGTGTATCAGTGTTCCCCTCGGTCGCGATAAGTCACAAAGTGTGCTTTTTAAGTAGTTGAAGGAGAGCAACACACCCCTCGGAGGGGGGTTAATCATAAGATGAACAATGGGAGTGCCTCAGACTCGCTGGCTGACGTTTCAATAGGAGGACTCATCGTTTTCAAAGGCGTCGTGTCATCCTTGGTGTGTTAGTTTTAAAGGGGCTAGTGGTGACGTCATCTCATGGCGGTGGCGCGTGTCCCTGTTCATGGTGCCGTCGTGACTGCACTCTTCTGCTTTATAGTATTTTGCTTTTCAGCATATGATATGCTTGTGAGGGACTCGGTAGTGGGGGACTCTAGGTTGTTACGAATTCGGGAACAAAAAAAGGTAGAGATTTTATAGTTGAGAGTAATGAGAAACTGCTATTTCAATAATTATTCTGATTGAGCGCGTACATTGAGATTCAGTGCAACACAAATAAATGAACCCCTTAGCTGCCAAGCCCACATGGTGGATGCCATTTGGACAACCAGCGTATATCCGACAGCTTGGTTATGATGAACAGACGCTTTTCTGCAAAACGTTACCAACTCAGTATCTTCCCCGGCCGCTCTTAATCGAGCGTTTAGGCCTACCGACGTGACTTAGGCACTATTTACGAGGAAGCATAGACTAATTCGCACAAATAGGGATCAGTCTGATTGCGATATGCTAGGAACTACGAGCGAGTGTTGCCTTCAAATCAACAAAGAGCTACTGCGAACGCAAAGCTTCATGAAATCAGCGTACGTATTCCACGTTGTCGGATGTATGGCCATTGCGTATAAAGTTATCCGAATCGACGCATTCTCTCGAAAGGCATGCTAATGAAGGCAGGTGGCAGCCGACCTGAACATCGTGGAATTGAGTGAATGTGCGAGCGGCGCATGCATGTGGTGCGTATTTGAAGCGCGAAATTTGACTCGGCCTCCGAAGGTGCCGCTGCAGTTCAACCGTCGCGCCTTGCAAGCGTGTGAAGGGAGCAGGTGCTCATATGGCGAGGCGTAGTCGGGCAACAGAACTTTTGGTCAGTTAAATTGCTCTGTGCGGTTGCCAAACTTCTGCTCAACTTGCGATGCAGGTGTTTCACCATTAATTGTTATCGACGTGAAAAGTATACTTGCTAGCTATGAAGCTGTTTTGCGCAATGACGCTGAGTATTGTAACGGATCGACGAGAGCTGGAATTGTAAATTGGAAACTATAGCGCGAGTGTGAGAGAATTTTGTTAACGGTTGGTAATGCACACAAGGAATTCAGCGTATAACGACTGCTTATGGAGGGGCCTTCGAATACAGTTGGAAATTCTTACATGACTTGAGATTGCCATTCTACGTTCGCACAACGAAAGCAGCAGTTACCCCAAAGAAAGCTCACTGCTTTTTCGTCTGCGAACCGTGCCGAAGGGTAATTCCCGGCGCCTCTAATTGAGTCGTGGACGCCGAGAATCCGCGCTATATGAGAGGCCGTGTATCATCATATATGACCGCGTATCATCGAGATCTCCATCTAACATACACTTTCAGCATGCCGCCGGGTGCCATTGAAGCCGTCGACGTAGCATTTCACCTGTATACGACAGACAGACAGACAGACAGACAGACAGACAGACAGACAGACAGACAGACAGACGGACGGACGGACGGACGGACGGACGGACGGACGGACGGACGGACGGACGGACGGACAGACAGACAGACAGACAGACAGACAGACAGACAGACAGACAGACAGACAGACGGACGGACGGACGGACGGACGGACGGACGGACGGACGGACGGACGGACAAGACAAGACAAGACAAGACAAGACAAGACAAGACAAGACAAGACATCATGGGGGAAGGAGGTATGAAATGAGGAAGATAACGGCAAAAGCAAAAATTTCCATGAAGGCGCCAGAGTCCAAATAAGACACACGCGAAAGCCGCTGTGCAATCACCGACGGTCCTTTCTGTCGTCACGCGATGTACGGATTCCGCTCTAGCTGCTCGAGCACCAGCGTTATAATGACTGCGCGGCATTACGCTGTGCACCGTGTCCCACGGGCTTTAACACACCTGCGTGTGTTGTACGTACATAATGCCACGCGCATTGCACGCTCACTAAAATGACGACGAGGGGATTTAGGTGCGCCGCATCCTGCTCCACGCATCGCGACGTTTGCCCTCAGGGCTCTGTCGTATACGCGTGGCTTATGGAGGCTGCCTCCTGAAAGGGAGGCTTAAGCCCCCGCTGCCCGCAGAAAGCACGGGTTTTTACCTCGCCGTGAGACGCTAGAGTAATTTTGGACACTTTCGCGACCGGGCAGGGAGTGCAACTATGTAGAGCTCAGTTTCTGAAAAATAGGAGAGCCATAGGTCGAACGTAATAATGGCGACATGGTTCTTTTTCATAATTATGAATAGTTCACCGCAAAAGTAGGCTGTTTGAGGTGATAAAACCACGATATATTTATGAGTGACTGCCGCAATGAAGGCTACTAGAAAATTTGACCATCTGGGCTTTTTTAACATGCACCTAAATTTAAATACGTGATTTTTAAAGAATTTCAGCCCCCTGCAAAATGCTGCCGCCGTGGGCAGGATTTGATCCCGCGATCTTCGGTTCAGCAGTCGAGCACCACAACTTCCAGACAGATGAACGCTTCCGCATAAAAGTGCGTGATGCGCAAATTTATGCTTTATGTGGGCGCAATATAGCGGCTGCTGTTTTCGGGCAGTTACCTTCGGTACTACCACGATCGTTTGCGACATCGCAACTCACTCGGCACCGTTTCAAGGGCCGAGTGCGACGCCTCCGTGACGCTTACGCTAGTCATCTGAGCAGGATGTCAACTCGACCCCTTGCCGTTACTCAAGTAGGTTCCTTGCCGCCATCGTTTCAAAGTGCATGGGTGTGGCCACGCAACATATTACGATAATGGTGACTCAAGGCTTTTGATATTGCATTAAAAGAACACTCTACTTCCTTCTTTTACCATAGAAAGCCGGGTGCCGATGGCAGGCGCTGGTGAAAAGCACGTGATCGCCTGATTTATTTCGCATTGCGACATTTTTCTTTTCTTTCGGATATGATTAGTGAGAGAGGGGGGAGGGAGGCTGCGGCGAAAATTGGTTTCTCCGATTGGAGAACATTGTTTGTGCCTGTGTGTACAGAAATAGATTTTAACTAGCGAAAATGACAAGACACGCTCACAAGTATAGTGGTTGTTAGACGTTAACACGTTGTGTGTCCTTAGCAATTAGTCTGATATATTCAGTTCTGTAAACAGAAACATATACATATTTCGTTGTAAAAGCGTTCACACTGACGACGTTCCAGCGGGTTTCAGATTTGTAGCTCGAGCGAGGATTCGCTGGTTGTGAGAGTGACTCCACGTTATACCGTAAGGTAAGATAATTTCTCGCGTTCCGGGGTGCCTAAACGTAATGCGGGCCGACTTGCGAGCCACACACGTGGGACCGTTCCCACGGCACGGTGAACATCTCCGGCCGCTGCAACATCGGGGCAGCTTCGTTGGGTAACTTCCGTCCTTCGCTTGCGTGCCACTGTTGGCCAAGGCCTCGTGCCGAGCCAGCACGAGCCGGAGCTGTCTCGTCTCGTGTAACGACAGCGAACGGTGGGTATATACAAAGAGCGGGCGATATAAGTAGGCTTAAGTCTTCATACACGGCACTTTTCTCTTAATATTTTGTTTTGCTAAAGCCAACCTCCAGGCAGAGTAGGGAACCGCTCTGCTAACCTCGTAAAGCACTCTGCCTTTCTTGTATCTCTCTCGCTGTCTCACACACTATACGTACGAACTACGAGGTTTTGAAAGAACAGTAAGGTGGAAGAGTGCATTGTAGGCGTAGTAGTGTATTGTGCTTCGATATTATCGGGACAATGACATAACCGAACATCAGTCAAGAAGGCTGCGAAATCATTTTTGTTGCTTTTAGAAAACGAACTGCTTTGTGTGG
This sequence comes from Rhipicephalus microplus, assembly GCF_013339725.1. Lineage (NCBI taxonomy): Eukaryota > Metazoa > Arthropoda > Arachnida > Ixodida > Ixodidae > Rhipicephalus > Rhipicephalus microplus. The sequence goes on along the minus strand of NC_051171.1, from coordinate 109,604,991 downwards.
GTGCCCTTGACAGCAAGCCGCTATCTGCGCAGGCCCACGAGTCCGCCATGTTCCGCTATTTGCCACATATACCTGCGTAGGGTATGCTCAACCAAACACTTAAACACTGTGCCGCTATCCCGTATTTAGCGCTGTTAATTCACAATGCTTAATTTATCCCGGTTAGCTCACTCACCCTCTCTTGTTCTTTCTTCTTTTTCTACGTTATACAGCGCCGCGCTATGATATGGCGTTCAGAACTTCCCTTTCGCTCTTCGATGCGGCGTTAGTCATCGGCGGCGCATTGTGACCGAAATTCCATTGCTTTTACGCCGATAATGAAGGTTTATTTAGAGTGCGGAAGCCAATGATGATCACACGCGTCCTCCACCATCAGGGTCGAACGAAGAGGAGGAGAAGTTTAGGAGAGAAAAATTACGCTATTTCTGCAGCCATAGTTCGGAGAGCGGTTCAGCGTCGACGGGCTCGGACAACACTATACTTTCTGCCCCGCACTGCACTCGCACGTTCGCGTACAATCTCACCACCGCTACGACATCGCAGCGGCGTTCCCAAACGATCGCTGTTGCACGTGCCTTCATTTTCCCCGCACCCGTAGAAGTAAAACGAAAACCATCTCGAAGCTGTGGGCCAGACCATTGCGCGGCATATATAACATCGTTTAGGCGCCGGAGTCTGCGGCCCAATGGCGCCCGCATAGGCAGCTCTATAACCCGGCCAAAGGCACTGAATGGTCGTGCATTGGCCACAAGCGAAATGCACGTTTTACTTGCGGGAACGTATCCTCTGAAGCGATCTCGCGCGCGACTCTGCTTGCGCTATATTCCAAGCGGCTGTTTCCCTTCGCTTTTTCACTGCTTGCATCCTGTAACGCAGAATAAGGGCCGAGTTTATGTGGTTCGTCGTCGTAAAGTCCCACCCTTTTGCGTGCGATTTTTCGTAGCAATTTGTCTGGCTATCGTTTACAGTGCACGCGGATAAGGCAGGCAGGTCGTTCGTTGTATCATTTCCCATCGTAAACTGCTACGGTCAGTGTTGTACGAGGCATAACTAGCCTGAGCTGCTCATTAGAAGCGGTAAACTTAGGTTCTTTGACGGCACGCTTTACAACTGGCCACTAACTTTCAGGCACCACAGGCCTTTAAACGTTTGTTGAAGCGCGATTGGACATTGTTAATTTAGATATATAAAAACGCTTACCTGTGTCAAATTTTTGTACCCTTTTCTTGAGGCTTTGTAATTAGTTATATATTGATTATTTGTGCGGTGTTTCACCGCAAGCCTAATAATTAGAGGGGTCCCAACGATAAGCAGGAAATCAGTGTTACACAGACAAAGCGTCTTTTTGCGTGTTCAGTAGCGTTTATTCGGTGTAAATCTACGTTCATTAGTGCAGAGAAAATATAACGAAGGAATTTCATTTCTAACATATGGGGAATAATTGTTATCGTCGTATGCGAAAAAGAGACAAAGAGAGATAAAGAAAGAAGAAATATTCAGCCCGTAAAATTATTGGGTGCTGTTATCTCTAAGATCTCTCACCACATGTGCAATATTTTTATAGTATGAAGAATAAATAATAAAGAAAAATAGGATGGAGTGCTGTCTATGGGTGTGGGTGCCTGGTGATAGAAGTCATCAATACTATTTGGCGCATACAGCTCTCACGTAGGTAAATGAGTGACAAAACGCTGTGCAGTTACATACGCTTTTTTTTGGTCATAAAAAGTATGTTGTGTTAAGTTGTGTATTTCGTATTTGCCTTCATTTTTACTAATTTGTGGTATAGTTTCTAGCCTACAGTTGGCAAAAACGAGGTCTGTGCTGCCTATACACGCATTAAAGTGTTATTCGTGCTTCTATAGGTGTGTTATACAGCGAGATCACCTCTGTACTTGAACGTTTACACTAAGGAAGCGATGCAATGGATGCCACAGTTTTGGACACACATGTGGAACTGCATCTGCGGTTACTGTTTGGATACAGAGCGCCCCGACGTGTTTGGGATATGTAACCGCATACGACCCGATGTCGCCGCTTAGGGAAGAGCAAGTGGAGAGCAGCGGTAAAGCCAGGATTATTTACCACTGCGCACCGGTAGTACTGCTAACGCATTCGGGGAATCGAGGAGTTGATCTCCCTTACAGGAGCTCGGGATTCTCGCCGTTGCCACCATCTGGCCGTGCAGTCTGCTTGTCTTGGCTCGACGCTTGGCTAGATAGCGACGTTACGCGATGGATGTGTCTTTGCGCCCTGCTCATCTCGCTCAACAGTCATAAATTGGCCCTAAGTGCCCGAACCTCGTTTCCATAGCCATCGTTCATTTCGGTGTGTGGACTCGCCTTCGCGTTCAATATATTAGGCGCCATATACGCTGGCAGGCAAGACTGAAGCCTAATATTATTAGATCAATACTCTTTGGACAACGGATGGCAAATTCGTGTGTACATATTCGCGCATAAAACAGGGCTGCATGCAAGGGAGCAAGAAGAAGCAACCCTTCGTCAGCGCGCGTGATGATGACGATGAGGCTTATAGCATGATTGATACCTAGTCAGGGAGATTGGCTAATAATTGATTAGATTCAGTGTTGAAATTTTATATTCCCCCCCCCCTCCGCCACGCACTGTAATGGCACTGGGCGCTGTGGATACTATGATAAATAAATAAATAAATAAATAAATAAATATGTACATGAATTCTTATAGATATTTCATGTGTTAAATATTGTTTACAAAATGAATGAAAATGTACTTGAAAACTGAACAAGTATAATATTAGCTTTTTTACCTAATAGAACAAGAAGCAATAGTGATTATCTTAAATAGGAATCACTTTGATCTGGAACACTTCATTTTGATTTTGTTTTTTTTTTTGAACGCGGGACTTACTTTCAGTGTGATGGCGAGTGCACGGACGGACTAGCACCGTGGCTTAGTGTCGCTTTCACCAAAGCTTTCGCCTTCCGAATCTTGCTGCTTGTGATCATTGCGGTAGCGATGAAACGATAGAGCACGTTGTGTGTCACTGCCCTCGTTACAACGTGCAAAGACGGTAGCCATAGCTGCTGCATTAGCTCGTCTGGACGAGAGACGCCTGTGAGAACAGTCAGTGCTTGAAAGCCGACATAATCTCTGTTCGCAAAGAAAATCAGTGAAGGCCTTATTGAACTTTTTTGCGTGGTAGTGGCCTATTGAATAGGCTATAGCACCCCAGGTAACTTTTTAAATGCGAAGCGTTTCTTAGCGAACTTCGGTGATGTTGAGCGTATCTATCTATCTATCTATCTATCTATCTATCTATCTATCTATCTATCTATCTATCTATCTATCTATCTATCTATCTATCTATCTATCTATCTATCTATCTATCTATCTATCTATCTATCTATCTATCTATCTATCTATCTATCTAGCCACCTACGACTTTTAGCTGTCCTGGCCATTGCGATAATGGTATCAATACCAAACTTGGTATGACATAACATGAGTGTATGAATAACATATTTGAGTAGTCATAACATAAACATCATGACATGTGTTTTATGACTGTCATGACTTACATTAAATGGTCCTGCATCTCTTGCGGTGATTTCGTTCACATAGCATGTTACAAAACTGATATGGTATGGCATGATTGCATGGTGAACACAAGCGAAAGACCCCAGCACGAAAATCATGACATGCGTGTCATGTAACAACATGACTACATGCCACGCTCATGATGCGCTGGCGGCCATATTGCTAGCTTTACTTATTTCAAATTCGGTATTACGGGATGCGAATGGATGATGAATATATGATACTGGTGCAAACATGGTAAACATGAGATGCGTGTCATGTGACAACATAACTACTTGCCACACTCATGATGCGCTCGCGGCCATTTCGCCAGCATCACGTATGACAAATTTGGTATTACGTGACGCCAATGGATGACGAAAGTATGTGACTATTGGAAACATGATAATCATAAGATGCGTGTCATGTGAGAACATGACTACATGGCACAGTCAAGACGGCAATACATTTTGACGTGATGCGTTGCGCGTGGTCGCCGGCGTTCATTTCGTCGCGTCACTTCGACGTTGCCACGCCAGGCGCCGGTTCTGCCATATACACTACTCGCAGACGCGCGCCGCGCTGCGTTGCTTTGACGCATGCGCGTTTCAGCGCGTCCGGCGTCCCTCCATCTCGGAAAGAGGGAGACGCAGTGTTTTCTGGGTAGCGCATTAGCGCGAAATGCAGCATGTCCCCTTTCGCACCGGTTGCCGTCGGGCCGCGCCGACGGACGCTGGTCGTGCCGGTCGCGCCTGGCGTCAAACTATAGAGTGCTCGCGTTTCGCTATCGTAGCGTTGCTGTGCCTAGCGTGCGCGCGCGTCATCGCTATATTGGAGTATATTGTGCCCTTCATAATGTGCTCGCGGTCGTTTCGCTAGCTCCACATATACAAAATTTGGTGTTACGTGACGTCAATGCACGATGAAATATATGACTGGTGCAAACCTGATAATTTTAACATGTGTGCCATGTAGGAACATGACAACATACCACGCTCATAGCGTGGTCGCGGCGTTTTGCTAACTCCCCATATACAAAATGTTGTATCAAGTGGCGTGTATAGACGAGGTAAACGACACATCCAAACATGATAATCATGACACGGAAGTCACGTACGGCATTATTTACCTCCACCTCGTAACATTGTGCTGATTTTAAAGTGACATATCAACATTTCTCATTCGTGGTTTGCATATCATTGATTCCCACTGTACGTGGGATCTGCCAATTTTTTTCTTTTCTCTTTCGTGCGTCTATTTTGATCTTCGCTTTTTTTCCCATCTTTATTCCTCATTCTGCCTTCCCTTAGTGCAGGGTAGCGAACCGGGTGTTTTAGTTTCTGGTTAACCTTCCTGCCTTTTACTCACGTTATTCTTTCTTTCTCTCTCTAAATAATGTCTGCGACACTAGCCCTGTGGTCCATGCAAATTCCCAACCTTAAATAGTGAATCACACGGCATTGGCGTCACAACCGTGAAATGCCTGGGGATTGCCTAATCGCACAAAGGAGGCCCTGTACGGACGCATAAAAACGGCACGATGACAGGTTAGTGCAAAGGCGTGGTGGTGTATGAGTTTCCCAAGCGTAGCTGTTGTGTTTTCTTTACCTTTCAAGAAGTCGCGAGTGGGACATGATTGATCGGATGGTTCAGTCGAAAATGACAGAAGAATGGACGCCAATGGTAACATCAACATATTGAGCCTATTTCAAATTGAACAAAGCGGTGGTCAATGTAATATTATTTCGCAAGAAGTATAGAACGACGGGGGCAGCCTCAGAATCGATTACATTGCCCTCAATAAAAAAAATTGTCTCTTGAATACTCAAGTTTCCGAGAAAAAAAAGAAAAAAAGAAAGAACCAACTAGAACTCACCGCAGCGTCACCGTTTATTGATGGAAAAGGCCTTATACGATATTCAGCGAACTTCAGTTCAGCCATTACACATTGGCCCACTGTATATATTGAAAAGTTACATGGGGTAATTTGTATACGCTGCTAGAAATAATCATGACTGTACTGAGTGGGTAGCTACCAAAGGTAAGTGTTGTGATTCGTGCAACAAAGGGTGCAACTAGATTTGCATAATCATTAGGAGCTATGGTAAGGCCGTTAGAAGCAGCTTCGTGCCTACAAATGATCACATGCTCCGAAGGTTCCGCGAAATACACCCGGGAGGAATATGCATGAATAGTAAAAAAAAAACTGCCATCTGAAAATTCAATAATAATATAATAAAATCTAACGTGTCGATGCCCGTTGAACGTGTGATTAAAGAGCGTGATTGTGAAACGCAAGCCTATATTACTAAACAAACAACAACAACCGTCGGCCGTAGAACGTGAGAATCTGACAGCGAATTGCCATTCCGCTTGAAGGTGCTGGCTTGCTGCTATACCTTAACAATGTGTACACCAGGACTGGTTGATGGCTGCTCTTACAAAACGCTTTGTCCAAAACTTCGCGCTTTGAACATTATGTTTGACGAGCGCACCTTTCCCTTTAAAGCGTAGGGATCGTGCATGGCGAATACGAAATCGTCGCCCATGAGTATTCACTGCGTAGAATTGAAGAGAACAGACTTTTAGTGCTCACAAGCATGACGCCCCATTCGTCTGAGCGATGGCGTTAAAATAAATTCGTCATGTTCGTATCTGGAGTGTTACGCAGGGTATGATGAAATCGAGTATTCGTGCAGAGGCTATCGTTTTCACGCTTCCATATTCTGCACTGAAACGACTTTTTGGAAGTTAGCTACATCGTCTATGTATATGTATGCTCCTTGATGACACACTTGTAGACGAATTTAAATTGGCTCATAACACCACGCGAACGCCCATTCAAGTAACGCGTGTGCTTCGGAATCTGAAAAACAATTTGTAGACTTCTAGCGTTTACAGGGTGCTATAGGTCGCAAGAGCTTATTTATTTATAGGTGGTTGTTTTCGCGGCTCGAATTTCGGCACTGAAACCACATGTTCTTGTGTTAGCACTGCGTACTAAGAAAACTCTTCTTGATGGCGCATTATAGAAGGGAATCTCTCTAATAAAGTAGCGCCTGACTACCACTCGTGTGTTCGTGTAGATTGCGAATTCAGACTGCCTTTCCTAATGTGTAGTTATTCCGGGGGAACCTCTCGAGGGAGCGATTAAAGCGCTGGACCGGGTTTCAATTATAATGGCTTCACGGCTCGCCTGCCTCACGTGAGTTCTCGTGTGAGTTTCGCTTCTCAAAGTGCTCACATAGAATTCGGTCTGCGCATATATTTTAACAATGCAGGCCGCCGCCATACAGGCGTACCTCTACAAAATCGCAAACCTGCAGCCAATTTTGTCTCGTAGTAGAATATAGCGCGAAAAACAGTGACGCAGAAAGAACCACACTAACTGAAGGGTAAACTATCAACTAAGCTTTATTGAAAAACGTGCATTTATAAGTAGTGCAAGTAGCCAGTTGGTCTGAAAGCAGATGCTCGTTCCTGCGTCATGGTAGTGAGCGGTGTCGGCGTCGACATAACCGGCTTTCTTCCTCCATCACGCGTGCTAGCCGTATTGTGTCGAAACTCGTGCGCATGCGGAGATGGAAAGTGCACTGCGGCTGGCTTCGCTCGTCGTAACGGGCCTGTCAAGAGTTTCACTTGTTTCGCGACGCCCTTACTGCACAAAGGTGTGTGTGTGGGCACTCGAGCGATGGCAGTTTCGGTGTCAATATCTAACGAATGTTACAGTGTGAGACAGCGGGCAGCCAAAACTTGAAACACAATTGGTGTAGCCCCGGCGTGACATATCTATCCGTTCATTTAAAACGCCGGTGATAGGCCCCTTTTCGCGCGGTGAGTGACGTCGGCTAACTGGCAGACTGAACGCACAGCGGCGGTTGAAAGACGGCGACAGCCTGAAGAGCGCGATGAGGGAGAAAACGAAAGTGGCAAGACTACCGGTTGTGCGGTGGTGGTGGTGGTAAACATTTATTAAGAAAAGCACAGAGAGTTGCACTACAAATGCACTTGGGTGGTCTCCTTATTCCAGAAGTCCACTGGAGGTCATCGCTGCTCGGGCGCGGGCCAGCAGGGAGTGCGAGAGCCACGCGCGATGCCACAGTATAGCGCGTCACCGTCATAGGTCGGCTGATGTGGAACGCGCCCACGCGCTGCCTTCCGCCATCTCCCGGGTTTGCGCAGCAGTTGCGCTACGCTCCTCCCGCGGTGGTTGATGTGAAATGGGCTGCACAACACTGTTCGCGGCAGTCACGCTACTCACAGCGTTCTCTTCTTAATTTAAACTGTGTACCCACACAAGTTTTAGCCAGTTCTTTCTGAACGATGCGAGACGCAGCTGGCGGAAAAGCGTCGTGTGCCAATCCTGTCAAATGAGCTGTCCCAGCAGAGGCTCAATGCCGCCCACGCTAGAATGGAGAGGTGCGCGCCACCTAAGCAGAAACTTTCGCGTAAAATTTTCGCAAAATCAAAACATCTTAACACCTAGAATTCGCTATAGACAGCATTGTAATCGCCGGTGATTTATTCTCGGTATTTTCTTAGCATTTGCATTCCCGGACGTTCCCGCGAGTGACGCGTTCGAATTAACATAATTCAGCGGATGGGTGGAAGCTCCTTTCGTGTTACAAAATATCCGTGGTGTACATTGCAATCTGTTCATTCTATTAATTTTTTTACCCCGGCGCGATGGATACGAGTTCGCGTTGTCATAACGGTTATCGGCTAGCGAAGGAAGCTGTTCTCGAGTCTAACTGAAGTTGTGTATCGGGGACGACGTAACGTTGCACAAGCCCCTGTCGCACGTGCGAGAACAGTAGCGTATGACATGCTTGTTCAGTTCGGGGGGGGGGGAGGGAGAATGTGGAAGTGGGGTATATGTCTTCGCGTATGTATACTTGTAATTGATAAAGAAGAAAGAACAGGAGGGGTTAAAGGGGGGGTAGCCACGTCCGTATGCTTTTAGTCGATTGCCATCGCGATAAAGGTTTATACGGCCCGCTTACATCATCGACAAGCAAAACAATTGGCCCGAGAAAAAACGTCACCGCATTTGCTGTTTGCGGCTGCTTGGCGCAATGAATCGACGTCCCGGGGTCCCCCTTACGGCTTTTCCGGCGGCGAAAGCCGATAAAAAAGGCCGTTACACAAGACGAAACCAGCCACACAAATTGGGCCGGCTCCATGACGCTGGGTTGTGTCTGCGAGCTCGTACTTTCTGAACGCGTTTGTTTGTTCGCGTGGCTTGGATTTTACGTATAAGACAAAGTACAGCAGGGGGTGGGAAGGGGGCTGCGGATGAGCTTGCGCTTTTTTGTGTACATTATGATAGCGCATCTTTCTGTGTATGCTGGCCTGCTGGACGCATTGTTGCCTACACGGCCTCACGTCTCTACAGATGCTGTTTCTATGATCAAGATCAATAAAATGTGAAATAAGAAATAGAAGGATTTCGCAAATGGACAACGTCGAAGAAACATTAAAGAAAAAAAAGAGCAGTTAAGTTTCAATTGAAACCGTTTTGAATGGCTAGCTGATGTTATTCGAACGGCGCTGAAATGCAGTTCTTCGCGGTGAAGTGAACAAGGCATCATTTTTTGAGGGTCAACGACGACACAAAAGCTATGTAAGAGCCAGGTTTGGTGTTTGTTTCTTTTGAAAAGTTCTAGCTCGCATTGTTGGCTCCGTTTTAGAGCAAACGAAAAAGATCGAAGGACAAGGGCTCGCCAGTCTGGCCTTTTGATTCGCCGACAAATGCGCGCGGTGCTTGCTTAACTCCGGCGGGAGTATACTGAAAGCCTGTATGAAAAGGCAGTTATTCGTTCCTTCACTTGTACTCTTTCTGCTTTGTTATCCATCGACCAACTTTCTGTCGCTTCTAATGCGGCTCATAAGAAAAAGAGGACAAGACATTTACAGCAAGCTCTCTTTGTGTCGCCGAAGTGAGCTGTTCGATAAGCTTTGCGCTGAACACTTTGGAAAAGAAAGAAAAATGAAGAAGCGAAGGAAGGAAGGAAGAAAGAAGGAAGGAATTAATGAAAAAGTCGCAGCTTTGCCGCAAAGGTAAGCACTGAACGCGACAGCAACAAATTGGAAGGTCATTCGCAGTATGGCAAGTATATCGAAAGGTGCCCCGCGTTTCTCACGCACAAATGACGCACGAAACGTACTCAAAAGTACAGATGAACGTGAATAAGCGTCTTAGTTGTTACTTTGCTGTGTCCGAAAAGCGCGCCCTTTTCGCAAATGGAAACTGCGCAACGATTGCAGTGACCTTTGTGCGCCCGGTAATCACAACAGAATTGTTCCGGTGAAAGCCCATGGCCAGCCAAGACGTACGATTGTCCTCACCACGAATTAAGCGCACCCGTGAGCGTCCACCCTGGCCTTTCTCCGTGGGGCAAAGTACGCGTCAGAGATGAGAGCGCGCGCCGCCGCGTCGGGACGATGTGGGCACGCGCGCTCATTGCGCCATCTTGCTGCTAATGCTGAAAACAAAATATTACCCCCCAAGATGCCCGTCACTATCGATAAGTGGTAGATATAAATAGTTTGACGTTTGAACTTTAAAGGAGGTGCTCCTTCGTGGCTCAGTGGCTAACGCTTCGCACTCATTTCAGAGGTCCCACGTTCGATTCCGCGTGCCGGAGTCTTTTTCTGGATAAGTTTTTTCTTGCGCTTTCATATATATAAATATGTATAAATATACAGTGAGTGATTCCGACGTCGGCGCTGACTCCGGCGGCAAAGTCCAGCGGAGCGTGTCCCTATAACTGCAATCGCCATAAAACTTGTGTAGCTGGTTTGGTTCTGCAGACATCTGTGAGTCAGGTACTGACGCCACAGCAAGAACTTTTCGAGTGAACGCCTGGAAGAAAACTGCTTGTACTCATTGCGACCTTGAGTGATTTGCATAGAAGCTAACTATGGTCTATGGGAATGGCCGAGTTATAATGAACATCAAACTTTCCACAGTGAGACAGTTACAACAGAACATAACATAGCAGAAGAGCTATGTTCCGACTGCATTGCCTTGTTGGGGTTTTTTAACGAGACGGTACTCAACAGAAGCTCCCATTGCTCTGCGCAATACGGGAACTGCATCATGTCTGTTTATTCGATATGACCAGGGTTGCTACGAGTAGCTATTTTTCGCGAAATTGGCGAATTAGAGGGGCCCGTGGCGATTTAAACCTGTGAATTGCGACATGACGTTTTTTTTGGCGAATTTCGGCTTAGATTAAGTCAGTGTTATGCATTCTATACTCAGTGTCTTTGAAACGAATCCGCAACAATAGCTTTTCAAAATTTTCATTGTGCTATACCGTCCAATAGAAGGTGCACTTTCCGCGCAATTCGGTAAGTCTGTCCTGCTTCTCAATTTACCGATATCGTTGAGTCACTGGCGTACTGGTGCGTCCGCCAGCAACCTCCCAGCAAAATTCACGCCAACAGAGTGCTTCGCGTGCCGCGAAGCGGTCGTATAAGTTTTTTAGTTGCTTTAAGAGTTTTAAGCTTTTTCACAGTTTTGCTTCTCAAGAGGCTAGGTGACGGTTAGGCCCCGCGTGATCTGATCGCAATAGCTTGTCGAGTTCTTTCTTGCATGCGGTAGTCCTCTGTGATCCGGTATGTAGAGTTTAAATGTGTTAACGTGCTTTTCGGGCCGGCCAAGAAGTCGATTTCTTTAGGCAGCCTTCAGAAACTGCATTGAGGTGAATGTGTAACGTAAGCATGACTGTACAGAGAGCGGGGTGCGGTCATTGCTATGGTTACGCAGTCCAATCAAATTTATTTCTGTTATTTTGTAGTTAATTTGTTCGATTATTGGACTCAATATTCCACAGCATTGAGATGCCGTAACATTTCCAGGAAGGTTACGCACGCCGTCTCTCTGTTGTTGTATCGACTGTTTCGACCTGTATTCGATACAACTGAAGTGATCACAGCCTTTTGTTATGACGCGCTATACACTTCAGGGGCGCTGCTGGTGCATGCATGCCCTTTCTCTCAGTGCTCGCATGACGTAAGCGGGTGATGGGACTCCACGACCAGTGAGTACTTTCACAGTGAAGTGGGTGATTCGTCTAGCATTGAAAAACGTCGATATAGTTTAGGGGTTATGGATGGTACTGTGCTACAGAAGGCAATACAGAAGTATCAATTTTTTTAGTAGGCTTGCCACACCTATGTTGAGTGGCGACTTTCTTAGCGAAATTTGAAGAAGAATGCTGACTTTTGGTGACTTTTCACTCGTCATTTGGCAAAATTTACTGAAAAAAAGTCAGTGGCAACCCTAGATACGACGCACATGGCGCCCAAGCCATGCTGTGCCGGAAGTGTTGTAAAAGCGCATATAGTGTGCGCTACAACCCGAGGTTTACACGGAAGTGAAAACAATAGTAGCTAGAAATATTTTTGGTGCTTATCGAACACGCTGATTTTGCTTTAAGTGGTCGTCTAATTACCTTTTGTATGGCGTCACTTTACTTATTTCGTGACGTGCGCACATTTTTTTTTTTGTAATGTTGCTACAGGCTCCTGTCACTGCTGCCAATTTTTATTAGTACGTTAAGTTGTCATGTTGTTCCTCAATGTTTTAAATGAGTGATTTTGTATTGATTGAAGGTATTCCGTCGTTCTTTTATTGTCACTGTGTAAGGGCGACTAAATAATTCAGGGTTTGGTCAATGCTGCGACCGTTTTCTTGAGTGAATGTACGAGCGAGTCTTCATGTACTGGTTCGTCAAGCTTTCAGGTAGGGCAAAACCGAAATGATTCTGATGTCTTCAAGCACAGAGTCAAATTGAAGTATGTATTGGAAATCTATTTTTAAGCTACTCATGTGAACAGCAGCTCTCTTGATTCGAAGAAAGTTCGCGCAAGTGAACCTAACATTACGTTTTACGCACTTTTAGGCTCCTCAAAACTGATAAACAAGAGAGCAACTCCGCATAGATATTAGGGCTTGTCTGTGTACAAGAACGTTGCCAGGTCATAATAGAAGTGTCATATATCTATATGACACGCAGGTTTTAATAGGTTTCTTCTATATATAGTTGCCAGGCAATAGGCAATAACTAGAAGATAGTGGGTTTTTATGTACATCAATTTTCATCGCAGAGAAGTTTGATTTAAGCCACAGACAACCACATGAGCACGTCAACTTCTTTGGCGTAGGGCTTCCGTCGACTCGGTGCCCTCTCGCTGCAGCCGTTGCCTTTCCCGTTTCCTAGTATTCTTCCAATGTACGAAATAGAAGTCTCCAGCTCGCCGCCGTGACTTCGCAGCCCTTTGTTGGGCCAACTGTCGCCTTGTTTCTGTTTATCCAAAGTTGTGTGTATAGGCATTTCCCCAACTTATGTGGCACATATCTGTTTAAGAGGATATCAGCCTCGTCGTAGAGAAGCACTGTGTTGCCAAGATTTGTCTGTCACTGAGTGTGCTGTGCTTATTCATATCCGTTTTCTTCTGTGATCAATAACCGAATAACTAACACAAATGGAGCTGACGTTTTCAGCTGAAAATTGCTTCCCCTAACGAAAACAGATTGTCTCGTTGAATCGTCGACGCCAGGCTTCGTTCATTGTCCGTCCATTCGAGCAGCTCTATTTAGCTCACACTTCAGTCTTGCTTGCGTTCTTTTCATGGCTTAAAAGTAATATATCTTCATTTTTCTTTGCTTGCTGCCTATGCAGGAGGCGGTGTTCGTGGATCCATCCCGATGCCCTCGGGCGGCGGAGGGATGGCCGGCTCGAGCCGGTGCGGCGGCCCGGTGCGCGAGCGCCGACGCCGGCGACTACGTGGGGCGCCCTGACCCAGGCCGCCGGAAACTGCCGCCGCCGCCGAACACATGTGCACCTGCACTAGCCGCCGAGCACCGGCTACACTCCGGCGCACCACGCCGGCTGGGTACGTACATACGCGAACACGCCTACGTTTGTGCACGTAATCGCGTGCTTGTCCGCTGGGGCTGATACTCACGTACTAAGCGATAGCTTCACTCCAAAAGGCGCACGCTGATTATAATAGCTTGTGATTGTAGAAACAAGGACAGTTAAGGAAATCGATTGAGCGACTTCGACAAGTTGTCTTCATTGGCCAGACGTCTACTCTGTGCCACGCAGTAGTCAGCGTCCGCAGAGAAGTACTAGCTTGTGTGTGTCTTCGGCTGAGCCGGCAGGTCACATTATTTCGCTTTGGCTAATGAGCTGTAAACTCGCGCATTTAAAGTCTGGTGCCGCATTAACGACATCACGCGATTTCGCTAGCCAACAATACAGACTCGCGCGCATTAACGCTGCCGTGCGGAGGACGCGGCGCTGCGAACTGTCAAAGCGACTCAAAGGCTAAAGGCTTTTTCATCATCATCATCATCAGCAGCAGCAACACCATCATAATCATCTTCTTTTTCTTTTGTTCCTCTTCCCTTCCCTTTGCTAAAGCTCTTTGCACCTCATCTGGTTTCTTACTGGCTCCGTAATACGCCCATCATTGACCAAGTGAAGATTTCATTTCGTGATGTCAGCACAAGGTGTCACAGTGACGTAATTGTGATGCCGCAAATTTTGGGGATTTTTGAAATCGTGATGACATCGCACTGAGAGTTCACGAGGAGCGCGATGATTTTTCTTTTGCACCACTCGCGTGGACGCTGACGCCGATTTAACAATAGATAGTAAGGTCTCGCGAAACACCGTTAGGTCTCACAAAATCTCGAAGAGGCTGATGGTCGATTCTCGTATTGGATAAGGCAACCAAGGCTTTAGTTCTAATAAAAGTTGTTTGAAGTCACAGATACTTGGCCCACGGTCATGTTGGCATCAAGGTTTCTGAACTATTCTAACACTGCGTCTTTGTAATCTTATCGCCGCGAACCGGGAAACCGGAAGAGAGTCGATGGCACGAGCCCGGTTTCTGCAGGAAACGACGTTCTATAGCGACGCATCCGCGCGACCTTCAACGCTCCTTTGTGTGTGAAGTTAAGATCATCGTATCCCGGAAGAGACATGCCTAGGCGCGCCGCCGGCGCGTGTTCGAACCCTCTGTTGCGAGTTCACCGCGGCCTGTCAACGTGACAACAGGTGCGAACGCACACGCAAGAAAAGGCAATAAGGACATGTAGGAATACCGCTCAGGGCAGCATGGGGCAGGGCCAACAGGAGTACTCGTCCCGTTTGCGCCTCGTGTGGATGTATCGGTGCCTCGCTTAGGTTCGAAAGGCCACCCCTAAATGTACGAAAAATAATGACAGACAGCGTAAGAGTAACAACAACTGCGTAGAACAGGACCGGAGCAATAGGATGTGCTGGTTTTGCTTGTATCCGAACATGACGACACATGTCTCTGTTTTTCATTTGTCGGCCAGAGTCACAGGTCCCGTTAATCGGGGAGGCGATCGCCGGGCTAACTCCAAGTATCGGCCCCCCGAACCGCACCACGAAAGCGTGGACAATTTAGAAGTGGTCCTATTTGGCGCGCCAGAGGACGCCAGCTGTAGCCCAAAGAACAAGTCAGAGCCGAGAGTTGATAAACAAAACAAAATTATATTCTCAATTACGGCAGATCAAATCGATACACAAGTATGCACACTCGACAATAGTTGAATACAATATGACACCAATCAAACAACGTACTACGCAGTACAATCAGCCACACTCGAAACAACGAACACAAACAAGAATACGCTCTACAATGCAGTCACATGCATCAAACAACCAAGGCACTTAAAGACTAAAAAGTTCGAAAACTTATTGAGTCCAAAGTCCTTGGAGCAAAAGACTGAATGATACTCTTCCGAGAATCCCTCACTCAAAGTCCAGCTTTGTTGTCGTTCTGCTGCCCCCGAAATTTCTCTTCTAGGAAACCTCGCGTCTTCTATTGGCCGCTCTTCAAGCTCCAAAGTTCTTCACCGGAAACACGTCGGCTTCACACATGCAGTTGTTGCCACGCGTCTTCGCTCGATAGCGGTAGATACACACTCTTGCCTGTAGCTCGAGTCTTCACCCCTCAGGTGGAAATCCTCTTCTTCTCATCCTTTGTCACGCCCCGCTGCGGTGGTCTAGTGGCTAAGGTACTCGGCTGCTGACCCGCAGGGCGTGGGTTCGAATCCCGGCTGCGGCGGCTGCATTTTCGATGGAGGCGGAAATGTTGTAGGCCCGTGTGCTGAGATTTGGGTGCACGTTAAAGAACCCCAGGTGGTATAAATTTCCGGAGCCCTCCACTACGGCGTCTCTCATAATCATATAGTGGTTTTGGGACGTTAAACCCCACATATCAATCAATCATCTTTTGTCACGGAAGACAAAAAGCTTCGCCCACAAGGCAGAACATCCTACGCACTCTGGCGCATACTTTCTTCTTCTCCTGCCTTGTCACTACGGACAAAACCTTCACCGACAGACGCGGCGGGATACCCTACGCACTCTGGCGCTAACTTCCTTCTTCTCCTGATCTCCCATCTCAGCTGCTCGATTAAATACCTTCCGCGGGAGATTTAGAAAGTTTTCATTATTTCGTCGGCGTGATACGCAGCGAAGGCTGGGGAAAGGGCGAGACGGTACGAGGGCCGTCCGCGACGGATGACGCAACCCTGCATCACCATACCCCTTTCCATCGAGAACGTTCTAGGGCTTGCTCGGCTGCCGATGCGAGGAGGTTCGACGGCGAACCTACGTTTCCGAGGGGAGAGGGACGCGTGCCCGGGGAGCCTTAGGATGCTTGTTTTCTTTTTTTATCGTTGACATCTCGGCGCTTCGTCGTGAGAATTTGGCGGCGCGCCCTTTCTTGAGCGCTCGTTTTGTGACACTGCCCCCCACTTTAAGAATATTATCTCATAATATTCAAAACCACTCAAACGAGCGCGAACAGTCCCCACACTCTCAAAGACTGTAACATAATCCTTCGCTCATGACACGTCACATTCACAATAGATCACTCAATACAATTGTACATTGTAATTCAATCTTACAACACATGAAATATAACAGGAGCATGAGTACAACACTCCATCACATATTCCAGACAATACAAATGTACAAAGTTCTCTCATTACAACAATTGTACAATCACATCACCGTAACAAACATTTTGACTCACTCGACATACAGTAGTGACCCAGGATAACAACCACATTACCTTAACATATAGCACTGTGAAACACATTCCGAATCGACTTCAACACCTATACCGTGTACTTATAGCTGCGCTTGCGTCCTTTCTTGCGGTGCTCGCTTGATCTCTTCTTGTTTTTCCTCGTTTTTTTCCGGCGAGCCCTTTCCACCGATGGTATCTGAGGCAGCGTCTCAGCCATCGTTGTTACTTCTGACATTGTTAATGGGTCACGACGCTCAACCGGTCCTGCCCGGTTATTCACCCGCTTGTTCATGTCACGACATTTGGCCTGGCTGGCCGACTCCGTCACCCTTACACTGTCGGTCGGTTGAGGTCGTGCCTACGTAAGTCCAGCTGCCCAGCACGTGAACTCATTCAACACGATCATCTTCTCATTCACTGTCTCTTGCACCGCTGCTTCACCTTGGGCTCGAGTGAGATCCTTCACGGGATGCTCCTTCACTGTATCTCGCGGTCGCTGGGTTGGCGAGGGATCTATCTTAGGGTCTTCTCCCAATCGTTCTGAATCATTCGGCCCTCGCGCCCCGTCGATGCTTCCGATAACGAGGTCGTACTGTGGGGTCGTCATGCATAGAGCAGTAACCTTCCCGCTGAAGTACGGGGTTTCAACCTCAATTTCTGCTTCGGGAAGCATCCGAACTGTAGTGTCAATTAGGCAAACCGGTTTCGTTTTGCCTGTCAACTCACCTTCCCGTACCAAATTTCTCCGCACGATAACCGTGCAGCTACCGGTGCCTCTTAACACCGTAACCTTCTTGCCCGCAACTTTTCCAGGCAGCGTTGGCATTCCCTTCGTAACACCGGTCGGCTGTTTTGTCATTACAGCATCCAGAATAACAAGTTTCTCCCCATTTTTCAACTCTACAAATCCGTCGGTGACGGCTTCACCATCGGATTTCGGTGCTGCTAGCACACAGGATACCTGATGAGTTTGACTCGCTCCGTTATGACATGCGTCTGCTTTGTGCCCAGTCTGCCCACATTTGAATATCGTAGGGCTCGTAAAGATCGTTTGACAGTTGTTCGCGCGATGACCCTCCCGGTTACACAGAAAACATCGCGGAACCCTCTCCGGTGCACGCTTATTTTGTTCGGGTGCCGAATTTTTCGAATCTTCGGGACACTCCTTCTTGACATTGGCCAAATTAGTTCCACCTTGCGCTTCCAAGAATTGATCAGCCAATTCAAGCATGCCTTCAAGTGACTCAGCCTTCCTCTCTTTCAAGTACAGCGATAGGCTTGGGTGGCAACTAGTAAGAAACCGTTCTCTAATTGGGAGCTCTCTAAGGTCATCGTACTCCTGCGCTGTCCCTGAAAGTTCAATCCATCTGTCGAAATAATGGCAAAGTCGGGCGGCATACTGCGTAGCCGTCTCACCATCAGCTGGCTTTACTGTCCGAAACCTGTCCCGGAATCCTTCCACAGTGAATCTAAATCGCTTCAGCAAAGCAGCTTTCACGTTTGCAATATTGGCTACATCGGTCGGCGTCAGCCTGCCGTAAACTCTGAGCGCTTCACCACTCAAGTAAGTACTCAAAGCAGTTGTCCATTGATGTTCCGGCCAATTCCGGCTACTTGAAATCGTCTCAAATCTGTGAAGGTACGCGTCAAGGTCGTCCTTCCTTTGATCAAATGCTACGAGCAGCTTGCTTGGGTTTAAGCGGAAGCCATGATCTTGCCGTTCGCTGCTTTCAACTCTAGCTTGGACGGGAGTTTCATTTCACTGTTGCAAACGGAGCCGCTCGAGCTCCATCTCGTGCTGCCGCTGCCGTTCCCTTTTGGCCATCTCCGCTTCTCTTTCTTCTTTCACCCTCTCAGCTGCCAGCTTTTCTCTCCCAGCTCCAACTTCAATTGCTGCTCTCTTTCTTCTTTCAGCTGTCGCTCCTTTGCCTCTCTTTCTTCTTTCGCCATCTCAGTGGCCAGCCTTTCTCTCTCCAACCCAGCTTCTTTTTCCGCTTTGGCTTTTTCGACCGCCAACCTTTCTTTTTCCAGCTCAGCTGCCTTTTCTTCTTTGGCCCTCTCCTTTTCTTCTTTTTCCTTCTGGGTGACCCACTTCCATAGTTCGGCGCCAGAAAGACCCATCTTCTCACCAAGAGCGACTAACTTTTCGAGATCCATGTGTCTCGCAAATGAAACCTTGCCGCGTGCAAAAAAAAACATCTGTCTAAATCAATATATCGAAACACACTCCTGCACTCGTTAACGAGAACACTGAACAACACACAAAATCGTTCCGATAGCACTATCAACAACTCGAGGCTCTTTCTGACTACTTTGGACACACTGTGCACCAAAAGGTTCCTGTCGCGGACGCCAGATTAATAGTCACAGGTCCCGTTAATCGGGGAGGCGATCCCTGGGCTAATTCCAAGGGCCGAAGTATCGGCCCTTCGAACCGCCCCACGAAAGCGTGGACAATTTGGAAGTGGTCCTATTTGGCGCGCCAGAGGACGTCGGCTGTGGCCCAAAGAACAAGTCAGAGCCGAGAGTTGATAAACAAAACCAAATTATATTCGCAATTACCGCAGATCAGATCGATACACAAGTATGCACACTCGTCAATAGTTGAATTCAATATGACACCAATCAAACAACGTACTACGCAGTACAATCAGCCACACTCGAAACAACTGACACATACAACAATACGCTCTACAATGCAGTCACATGCATCGAACAACCAAGGCACTTAAAGACTGAATGTTCGAAAACTTATTGAGTCCAAAGTCCTTGGAGCAAAAGACTGAATGATACTCTTCCGAGAATCACTCACTCAAAGTCCAGCGTTGTTGTCGTTCCGCTGCCCCCCGAAGTTTCTCTTCTAGGAAACCTCGCGTCTTCTATTGGCCGCTCTGCAAGCTCCAAACTTCTTCGCCGGAAACACGTCGGCTTCACACACACAGCTGTTGCCACGCGTCTTCGCTCGATAGCAGTAGACACACACTCGCCTGTAGCTTGAGTCTTTACCCCTCAGGTGGAAATCCTCTTCTTCTCCTTCTTTGTCACGGAAGACAAAAAGCTTCGCCCACAAGGCAGAACATCCTACGCACTCTGGCGCATACTTTCTTCTTCTCCTGCCTTGTCACTACGGACAAAACCTTCACCGACAGACGCGGCGGGATACCCTACGCACTCTGGCGCTAACTTCCTTCTTCTCCTGATCTCCCATCTCAGCTGCTCGATTAAATACCTTCCGCGGGAGATTTAGAAAGTTTTCATTATTTCGTCGGCGTGATACGCAGCGAAGGCTGGGGCAAGGGCGAGACGGTACGAGGGCCGTCCGTGACGGATGACGCAACCCTGCATCACCACGCCCCTTTCCATCGAGAACATTCTAGGGCTTGCTCGGCCGCCGATGCGAGGAGGTTTGACGGCGAACCTACGCTTCCGAGGGAAGAGGGACGCGCGCCCGGGGAGTCTTAGGATGCTTGTTTTCTTTTTTTATCGTTGACCTCTCGGCGCTTTGTCGCGAGAATTTGGCGGCGCACCCTTTTTTGAGCGCTCGTTTTGTGACAGCCAGGTTGCCTGCTTTAGTGCTGAGGCTAATTAGAATAAGTTTTGGCATGGCATCTGCATTTCTTGTTAGCGTCGGCTAGGGGCTACTTTCTGATTGTTCTTTGGTAGAACATTACGAAACGTCATGAGAGGTCGTGTACAGGCAATAAGCAAGCTGAGAGATTTCAGAAATATTTTCAACGCGTATAGAAACATGACGTCAATTTAAATAGCTCATAGAACATCAATATATGTGCTCTAAGACAGCAATATATGTACCCTAAGCAACAATAATAACTTGAGTTTTACGTGTAAAAACCAAGATATGGTTATGAGAGACGCCATCATGTAGGGCTCCGGATATTTAGACTGTCTGATGTTCTTTAGCGTGCACTGACATGGCGAGTACACAGGCCTCTGCCGTTTAGCCTCCCTCTATATGCAACCGCCGCGGCCTGGATAAAAATAGCGACATTCGGGTCACCATCGGAGCACCATAACCACTGCTCCACCGCGGCCTACTAGAAGCAACAAGTGACAACAATAACTATAGGGATATTGGAATATTGGAATATTGGCAGGCACTGATATTTCGAGCCTTGAAATTGAGCGAGTGATGTCTCACAATTTGACAGTGCTATTATATTGAGTGGACGTTATGTGATGTCAAAAATGAACAAGTCGTTCAGTGGTAATAATAATAGTTTTTGGGGTTTAACATCGGAAAACAATATGATTAATAAAGACGCTGTAGTTGAGGGCTCCGGAAATCGCGACCACCTACGGATTTTTAACGTGCACACAATCAAAGCATGTGGGCCTTGAACATTTTTTGCCTCTATCGAAAATGCAGCCGCCGCGCCGGGAATTCCATTCGCAATCTGGGGATCAGCAGCCGAGTGCTTTAGCCAGACCACCGTTGCAGCATGTCGTTCGATAGCGGATGCTTGTTGCGGTTTTTCGAAAACCAGCAGTGCATGATTGGAGGAACCCAGACCCAAGGCAGGCCGCTTTGATTCTTCGGCACCAGCGCTTACGTTTCGATCCAATCGAAATTGTTCCAAGATTATTCTGAACCCATTCTACCGGAGAGAACGATGCCTCCGTTCATTCGGGGCCCGTTCCTTGCCAGAATAACTCACAGCGCGGCTGTTATCGTTTAAACTAGGATGTCTAACCGTCAGACAAGCCTCGATCGATCCTGTGTTGCTGGTTGTCGTCCTCTCGGGACGTTGCATTCTGTGCTGTCGCATAGCGCGTACAAAATTGCGTCCTGATGGTGATTCCAGCGTAAGAATCGTGGAAATGTTAGCCTTGCGCTCTACAACTACACTTCCTTTAGCCATTCTAACTAGCATTGTGGGCGCTGTTGAACAAGCGCCACATGCTCGTGAAAAAGCTTCTTCTTTAATGGTTAGCAAGCTGATGGCAGCCAGAAATGCAACTAAAATAGGCTGATGCGTCGCGGGATCCATTAGTCACGCATGCCGAATGCAGGGACCTTCGTGATACCAGCAGCGCCAGCTCACTCAAGGTCACGTGCACGGGCAGCTTTAACGCTTTCGAGCTCGATAATGAGGTCCACAAAGCGCTGGCGACTTTGTTTCTTTTTTTTTGCCTGACATGTCGAGCGCGTCGGATGCGCGGCCATTCTGCGCACGACTGGAGGTTGCGACGGCCAACCGCATACGACGACGTGAAGCTGACAGGATCGCGAGGCCACAATGCTTCATGGTGCATGAGGTACAATCGATGATGATGCTCTGCTCTCTTTCTTTTCTTTTTTTTTTCAAGACAAACGGATTGCTAGGGTATCCTAATGAGATACTTGTAATATTGTGGTGCAAAAAAAGCGTCGTTTGATCTCGAATTAGCTTTCGCGTCTTTATTCCGTCTAATATACACGTCGCATGCTTTGGAATTCCTCTTTCCTCCAGTGATTGGCTGTTTAGCACTGCCAGGAAAAAGATGAAAGTCTTTAAGCTACGTGTTATAAACTGGAACCAATATGCCTGCAATGTTTTTTTCTTTCAACGATGTGTTTCCTATTTCAAACATCGCTTTAGAGACCATTGCCGAAGAATAGCGCACACAAGAAAATCGTGTGACCAGTTTCAATGCTTCGTGGGCTGAGAAACCTCACTTACACCTTGAGGTAGCCTGTATATAGGCCTCACCTGTCCGTACTACGTACAGAAAAGGTCGTTATGTGACTGACCAAAATTATAGAGCTGTTAGAGCTTCTACTGTACATTGCCACCTTGAATGTCCACAGCACGAGAATATCTGATAAAAGTGAAACTATGTTTCGTAATCACGTTAGAACTTTAGATTAGCGACTACTTTTTGTGCAGAAAGTACGTATACTTATCGTGCCATAACAGACAGACACTGTTTCGCAGGGATCGACACGACGTTTTTCGTATAAAACGTACAAATAAACTCTTTACAAATGGTGACTTCTGCGTGAATTCAACTTCCTCTCTCTCCACTTTACAGTATGCTCCTCTGCTAATGAGTTTTGTGGGATCGCGCAAGATGGCGGAATGGGTTAAGTAAGGAAAAACTGACAACTACCCATTTGTAGCACAAGGAATACAGCCTTCGTACACTTTTAGCTGAATCGTTCACTTATTGTGTATTAAGTGTGCGTGTGTATAAGGGAGCTAGATATAATGACGTAGTGTGTTGGTGTCCTCAATTACCTGTCTTACGTGCGGCTAAAGACGCGTGTCTGTAACCGAATGTCTTTAGAACACTATGTCTTAATCCACGTGTTTAAGGAATAGTGCCTTAAAGCACGAATTGCTATGTACTATATGCCGCCACATTGCTGGCACCCATAGGTGGCAGAATGCTTCAGTTTGCCATTGGCTTTCGCAGGAGGTTGCTGCGGGTCTGCGTGCTGCTTCTGCTCCTGGAGATGGCGGCCGAGCGGCACGGTGCCTTCGCCGCCGTGCCGCCCAGCGCCCAGCGGCAGACCGGCAGCATCCCGGGAGACTTCATCATCGGCGCCCTCTTTCCCGTGCACCAGTCACCGGACGCCAAGAACGCGCAGACGCGCACCTGTGGAGAGGTACGTCTGTCGGTTCATCTCTTACTGCGGATGCTCCGTATGGCTGTGCTTCCGATAGAAACAGTTGGGGTAGCTACGCGCTGGTAGTGCGAAGAACGATGAAGCAGTGGAGATGCTGGCCTTCTTCTCCTCCTTTCCCTCTTCATTACCTTTACTCCTCTTTCTCTCACCTTGATGCACTACTGGGCTAGACTTACTATGCTATGTTGACCATTACCCTCCATATTTTCCAAATCATCCCCTTGATTTCTCTTCTTATGGTCGATGGTTGTCCGTTGGAGTCGTCATTGGCGTTGCGCTGTAGCCGCCGCTGAAGATAACATAGACGATGATGCTCATGCAGATGAAGAACAAACGCGTTCTAGACCACACATTTTCTTTCAGTCATCACGGCATACCACATTCAAGGTACCCACTATACGCCATGACGATGACAGTGATGACGAAGACGATCACGGACAAGGATGGGATTATGCAGTAGATGAGAGAGGAATAATTATTTTATTGGAGCGTTGTCTGAATCTGATTCCACTGAGCAGTAATACGTCAAACGGAACTTGCAATTCAACACAACATACCATTTTTGACTAATAAACATTGTATATAGCTGTACTCCGCTTGGCACGCATTTACATCCGTAATTGTGGCATGAGTGATTTACGGCAACACCGGATGATCCCACGTCTTCGCCCACTCATCATAATCCATTTCGGGTATATGACGCGTTTTTTATATATACTATACGTTGCTATGCTATCCGAACACTCTTATCTCCTCCATTTTCTTTTACTCACCCTCACAACACTCCTCATCCTCCATTCTCTTTTGCATATTTCGCTATACTATAAGGTATGCCTGGCCGTGTTATGCTAGGAGCTTTTTTTACACTGTGAATATGATGACATGCATGACTCCGACGTTAACAAAAACACTCGACCGTGGCCTCCACGATTAGCTCCGGACGCGGCAATCGTACACACAGCGTAAATCGAAGAGGCAGCGGAGAAACTACGAGAAAATGTGGCATGTTGCAAATGCGAAGCAGCTTATGGCTGAGGCTTGTCCCTTGTCCGTCGTCGTAGCGACGCTATTACTCGAAGCGCCCACTAGATGGCTCCGCGGTAGAGCACTCGCTTTATGGCTAGATGGCGTGAAGCACCATCCCGATCGTAAGCGCACATGCAAGCCATCATCCATCCATCCATCCATCCATGCCATCCATCCCATCCATTCCATCCATCCATAATCCCGTCCGTCCGTCCATCCATCCATCCATCCATCCTCCATCCTCATCATCCATCATTCCATCCATCGGTTGCCCCCAGTGGTGGTCTAGTGGCTAAGGTACTCGGCTTCTGACCCGCAGGTCGCGGGTTCAAATCCCGGCTGCGGCGGCTACATTTCCGATGGAGGTGGAAATGTTGTAGGCCCGTGTGCTCAGATTTGGGTGCACGTAAAGAACCCCAGGTGGTCGAAATTTCCGGAGCCCTCCACTACGGGCCTCTCCTAATCATATGGTGGTGTTGGGACGTAAACCCCACAAATCAATCAATCAAAATCCATTTATCCATCCATCCATCCATCCATTCATCCATCCATCCATCCATCCATCCATCCATCCATCCAACCATCCGTCCGTCCGTCCGTCCGTCCATCCATCCGTCCGTCCGTCCATCCATCCATCCGTCCGTCCGTCCGTCCGTCCGTCCGTCCGTCCATCCGTCCGTCCATCCATCCATCCATCCATCCATCCATCCATCATCCATCCATCCATCCATCCATCCATCCACTCCATCCATCCATCCATCCATCCATCCATCCATCCGTCCGTCCGTCCATCCATCCATCCATCCATCCATCCATCCATCCATCCATCCATCCATCCATCCATCGGTTGCCCCGCCGTGGTGGTCTAGTGGCTAAGGTACTCGGCTTCTGACCCGCAGGTCGCGGGTTCAAATCCCGGCTGCGGCGGCTACATTTCCGATGGAGGTGGAAATGTTGTAGGCCCGTGTGCTCAGATTTGGGTGCACGTTAAAGAACCCCAGGTGGTCGAAATTTCCGGAGCCCTCCACTACGGCGCCTCTCCTAATCATATGGTGGTGTTGGGACGTAAACCCCACAAATCAATCAATCAAAATCCATTTATCCATCCATCCATCCATCCATTCATCCATCCATCCATCCATCCATCCATCCATCCATCCAACCATCCGTCCGTCCGTCCGTCCGTCCATCCATCCGTCCGTCCGTCCATCCATCCATCCGTCCGTCCGTCCGTCCGTCCGTCCGTCCGTCCATCCGTCCGTCCATCCATCCATCCATCCATCCATCCATCCATCCATCCATCCATCCATCCATCGCTCCATGGTGGTGGGTGGTGGTGGTGGTGGTGGTGATGTTGCAGCAGGTGGGGTTAGCCTGGCCTGCATGGCCGGCAATTGTTCCGCCTGAGCATCTCCTGAATTTGGAAAATGTCACCACGTGTCAGACAGCCCAGTGTCTCGCAGGAAGACTAACAAAATTCGTTGCACGGTCATCCTAGTTGCCTCGGGTCCTTCAAGAAAGATGACGTCATCAACTGTCCGGTGCCTATGACAGCCTTTTCGCAAGGTGCGGATCATTGCTGCCCTTTGCACATCAAACTGTGGGCAAAGCCAAATGAAATGTTCAATATCCTCGATGTCACCACAGAAGGCACAGAACGGGGAAGCGTATCTCCCAGTCTTGAATGACCAGGCCGGGGTGTATGCGGAGCCGGTTCTTATGCTGTACAACAGCGTAGCTTCTTCACAAGAAAGTCCATGAATTACACATGTTTCGTGTGGAAACTTGTAGATCGCCTTGAAATGATTGCGTATCACATCTTTGTTGTTCTGGTAAGTCTTGGGAGTTCTTACTTTCGGAAACGATGTACGTGCTTCGCATGCAAGGGCATCAGCCTTTTCATTGCCTTCAATGCCAACGTGGGATGGGGTCCACTGGAACTTTATAATAAAACTCTTGCCATTTAGGTGTTTGATTAGAGCCAGAGATTGCCTGGTGAACTTTTCTTGAGGTAGGCCACGATGCAGTCTTTGTAGCGCCGATTTGAAGTCCGTCAGCACTACAACATCTCGTGCAGAAAAACATCGCAATTTTCGCAAAGCCGCCGTGATTGCAGCGCTTTCTACCGTTGTGGACGAAACCACGCGATCCAGGCGGCCCGACCATGACACGCCAAGGCAGGGTATGCAGAAAGCCGCTGCGCAGCTATCCATTTGTGTGCACACTGATCCGTCGGTGTACACTTGTAGGTGGCTGCGGTACATGATGCTCAAGTGGTCCAGCGCAAGAAATTTTGCTTCCGCGGCTGGAATGGTGCGCTTCGCTGGTAGATTGGGTACGCTGAAGTTACACGCAACATCCACAAAAGACCATGGCGGGTCCATAGGGCGCCGTTTAGGCAGTTTCAAGCCTAAATATCGAAATGTGTTTAGTGCCGCGTTGAAATGTGAGCCAGTTCTTGCTCTTAGCCGCCGGAGAAGCGCCGTGCCTGCGAAGGACTCGCCCAGTCTTGACAGCTGCGTCAATAAGGCCTGAGACGCCAAAAGGCGGAGCGGAAGAGACTCGGCTTCATTGGTGACCTTTGTGTTTGAAGCCGTCTGAGGGACTCCCATCGCCAAGCGAAGGCCCTTTCCGTGCACTGCCTCTAGGCGTTCGAACTGGCTTGGTGATGGTGATATCAAGGGCAGCTGATAAAGAATGCGGCTCTTTATAAGCGCATCATTCAATTTAAGCATGGACGTAGGATTTTTGCCTCAATGGACCACTGCCATGCGACGAAGAGCGTTGATCCTTTGCACTGATGCAGTGACTTTACCATCAACTGCACATCGCCATAATAGCTTGTTGTCGATGGTGATGCCCAGGAAACAGACACTTGTTGCACAACGAATTGAGTGGCCTCGAATATTCAGCGACAGACGTGTTGACTTCCGTCGTGCTCCCGGGAAGAGCATGAAGGCCGATTTTTCCTCTGATAAAGATAGGCCAAGTGTCAACAAGTGACGCTCAATGATTGAAATAGCGCTTTGTGCTATCCGAGCCAAACGGTTGTGCTGATACCCTGAGATCCAAATGCAGACGTCATCGGCGTAGATGGATATTTTAACTGCTTTCAGAGCTAAGTGCAGAGTGCCGGGAAGGCTGGCCATGGCAGGGTTAAAAAGCAAGGGAGATAGAACACTTCCTTGTGGAACGCCGAAGGAAACGGGTCTCTCTTCGCTCGTTACATTTCGAAGCTTAACACGGACACAGCGGTCTCTGAGAAATTCATGTACGAACTGAAGAGCATTTCCCGAAACACCCATGACTTGGAGCCCGTTCACGATGCCTGCCTGAAGCACACAATCATATGCCTTGGCAACGTCGATGAAGACGGCGAGTGTCGAGAGTCCGCTGACGTAGTGGTGCTCGATGTGGCTTAATAGGTCCAAAACACTGTCCTGGGCACTCAGTCGTGGGCGAAATCCGGTCATACACGATGGCCATCGTCTTTTTTGTTCAAAGTACCAAGTTAATCTTGTACATATTAATCTTTCCATCAACTTGGATACGCATGATGTAAGAGATACCGGTCGATATGACGCGAGGCTCGTAGGATCCTTTCCGGACTTTAAGACTGGCACCACCCATGCTGTTTTCCAAACAAATGGAATCTCTCCCGTGCTCCAGACATGATTAAATATGTCCAAAAGAGACCTTTTTCGCTCATATGGTAGCTTTGTCAGCATTTGATTGCTGATCAAATCGGGACCCACGGCACAGCGTCTTCTTGATTTGCTAAGTGCCATATCCAGTTCTAGAGAGGTGAATGGCGTATCCATCGTGTGAAAAAACTGGGGTGACAGAGGAATCGCCGCTCCTGCTGATCTACCAGATGTGTACACGTCTGCGAAGTCCTCTGCAAGGGTTTGCAAATCTATTCCTTGTTTCAAAGCGAGTGCTTCGAATGACCTGTGTGTTCGGATCTTCCCAGAAAGACTATTTATTACTTCCCATATCTTTGTCAAAGGCGTAAACGTTGACAAACTCTCACAGAAAGCGGCCCATTGATTTCTTCTTAATTTTTTGTATGGCGACGAATCGCAGCGTTTATCCTCTTATATTCGGTATTCGCAGACGGATTTCTTTTTGTTCTCATTATTTTCCGCTCCGCCCGTCTACGTGCTGCGCAGAGGTTCTTCAATTTCAAGTCAGGAGCAGGAAAATGGTTGGGCAGCTTCAGCAACGAAGTTGCTGCTCGCTTGCTTTGCAACATATCTGCGAACAGCTCACCAGTGGATTTGTCCAACGCTTCTCTGTAGGTGTCCCAGCGTGTTACATTGCAGAATTGTCGACCAGCAGTTCGAAATCCCAGGATATTGGTGAAGATGGAGAAATGGTCACTGCCCATCCTGTCTGGAGCCGTGGTATATGATACCAGAAGGTCCGTGGAGTGAAGTACAAGGTGTATTGCACTCCATGAATCTGGTGGCCCGAAAAATGTAGGTTTGTCATCGTTCGCCACACATAAGTTGGCAGCATCCGCAGCTGCTAGAAGTTCCTTGCCTCGAAAATCTACACTCTTATCTCCCCAGAGTGAATGGTGCGCGTTAAAATCACCACAGATTATTCGAGGAGCGGGACATCGAGTGCAAAGGTCCTTTAGGAAAGTCTCCATGGAGACCTTTTTTCGTGGGCTTATGTACACCGATACCACACTCAGTTTTCGGTTTCCCAAGCACACTTGCAGAGCAGCGACTTCCAGTGAGTTGGAACAGAGGTCTTGCACTGGTAAGGTGACGTGAGGTATTTCCCGCCTTATGTATATCATTGCGCTTCCATTTGCAAACGACGTTACGCTCGGGTTGCCGTGTCGGGTGTACCCTGGGAGCGTCCTTGCATTCGGTAGACCAGCTTCGGAGAGGGCTAGAATCGGTATTGGAATGTCGCGCAGGAAAAGGTTGAGTTCACACAGACGTTTTCGAAGACCGGCGCAGTTCTATTGCATTATTAAGGGCACTTCTGAAGGACGAAATAGACCAGGTGGGCGAGACATTGCCATTATTCTACTGTGTGTTTGTGGAAGCAGAGAAAAGTAACACTGATTCTAGAGCCAGGACTGCTTCCAACATATCCTTCGTAGAACTCGCAGGCATCTTAGCGACGTGTGAACGTAGTGCAGTGAATAGAGCGCGAATAACGTGCTCGAGGTTTTCTTGTTGTTGGCTTCCAGATGGTACTTGAGGTGGGCTCAGTGCATCAGCGTAGGTGCGCTTGGCGGACTCTTTCGTGATACATTTCTCACCAGCGTTGAGCACTTGCGTTGACTCAGTAGCAGCTCTTGTCGGATTTAGGCGTGGAAAATTTCCTGCGTACTCGTTTTCCAAACCGCCATGTTGTGGCGCGCCGGACGTCTTCTTTGTGAACGATGGTTCGTTCACAGTCTTCAGGCCGAGGACAAACGTCTTATTTCTTCGCTGCGCAGCTGTTCGTGCTGGACATCGGCCGTAGCTAGCTGGGTGGTCGCCACCACAGTTTGCACACACAAGTTTTTCTTTACTTGTATACGTCTTAAAGTCATGAAGCCCACCACAGCACTTGCACCTCTGTTCCTCATGACAGTGCTTAGCAACATGTCCAAAACACTGACATTTAAAACAGCGTGGCGGCGTCTCCACGTAGTCTACCAGCTCGTGTCTGGTGAAGCCAAGGTTGATCTTCTCTGGACGTTCCGAATTGGGAGCAAATGTGAGAACCACAGAGTCAGTGCGCCTTGATTCCCACTCAGAGGATGAGGTTTGGACCCGTCGTATGATACTTCTTGCGTGGTATACTCCCTGAGGTCTCAGGTAGGTTAACAGCTCTTCGTCCGAGTACTATCTTGGGACCCCTTTTATAATGCATGTATTTTTCATGTAGCTGTGTGGTACACGGGCAGATAGGGCAAGGCCGCAGATAGTGTTGATCTCTAGAAGCATATTAGCTTGGTGTTCTGTCTCTATATCCAAGAGTAGGGCTCCCTCTGCTGTGAAACGGCTCTTAACTGGGGCTCCACCGAGAATCGTTTCAATTTCCGAGTATAGGTCAATAGGATTCACTTGCCTCAAGTTAGCTCCTTCGGATGTTGGAGCAATTAACACAGGAATGCCCACCGTTCTGTCTTTGCGATGTCGCACAAGGCAGAAACCACCCTCGTCCATGTCTAGATCTGTGAGGTTCGCCCCTTTGTGGCCCCCGACGACAGTTGATTCGTCCTCTGATTCAACGCTGTGTTGTCGCTTGCAGTCAGGTATGCTTGCGCAAACCAGCTGGTGCTTCTGACCTGGTGTCATACCTTGGGGAGGTCATGGCGGCGCTCTCCCTGATGCTTGTTTCGTTTCTTCTCGCACCTTTCGACGCGGCGGGCTGCGCAGCACCCGTTCGTCGCCGATACGGCAGGTACCTTTTCGAGTCGTCCGACGTCTTGAGCAGTGCTGAGCCGTAATATAAACAAAATAAACGATAAATGCAGACAGAGCTACTTAGCCAAGCAGCAACAGCTTCGTCGTCTTCTTCCTCCCTCTCCACTTCAGCGCGTGCTTTGGTATGAGTGGAGACCACTAGCGGCGCTGCGCTGCCTTGTAAAATAAAAGCGCTTAGCCTCTTAGACGGCTCTGCGGTAGAGCGCTCTCTTCGCTCCGCATCTGATCTGGTAAGATTGGAGACCGCTAGTGACGCTGCGCTGCTCTGTAATATAAAATATGAACGTCTGCGGTGATGAATAAAAAAAAGCACCTTTTTACAAAACTTTAAATCGATCCATAGCTGCTTCGAACACTACTAAGGGTCCCCTTTACGGGGAGAGCAGCCCAGCACATGAGTGCGAAATTCAGCCATGATACTCGAAAACTCGCCCTTCTCTTCTGTAATTGAGTCACATTTGCTGGAATCCGACCAATGTTTTCTTCTGTTTATAAAATGCTAGATATACTTACAAATGAAGCTTTGCTGCATTCGGCTAAAATGTTGTCTTCGGCTAATGCTGACGCCTGGACGTCCTGCAAAACTTGGCACAAATATCCAGCCTCCATCCTCAAATCAACAATGCAAAGATACATCTCGCCGGTAAAACACGCTATCTTCTTAGGTAAAAACGCTTGATATCGAGAACGTAAACGCAAGTACCATGTTGCTGTGCCACAAGTTACACCGTCCCGTGCTCTCCTGTCGGTACGTGCTGTCGAAGCAATTTTTGTAACCCGACGCATTTCTGCTCACCTGAACTGCTGGTACTTGTATGCAATCAAATTCACTGTGCGTGCCTATTTCGTCCGACGTGATGCTTGATTCCACACTCGGGTCATTTTTGGTATGGTATACTTGTATTACTACACTTCCATCCGGCGTGTGTCACTATCGTATCTGTTTCATGCAGACGTATTAGCTGTCACAAGGTGTATGCGTGAAATAAGGGGAATATTAGTCTTGTTTTTCATGGTCAAACACAATTTTATTCAGAACTAACTGACAAAAAACTCAAGGAAAGTACGGGTGATGTAATCCTTATAATTATGATGCAAATTTCAAGAAAATAAAGTGAATGAATATATGACTTGCCGCTGACAGGCACCGAACATATAACCTTCGCATAACGCGTTCTTTGTATTCTTTCCTTTATCGTGTTGTACGTACGTCGATCCTGTTTTTCCTTTTCTCATCTCTTTCTGTACCTTCTCTCGTCTAAGATCGTTTATTCCCCTCACCCTTTTTCCTGCACAAGGTAGCCAGCTGGTCTGAGAACTGTCTAAGCTTCTGTCTTTCTCCTCCTCCTCTCACAGTTTCATGTCCCTCACTGCAGGTATACAGCCTACTTACACTTCTTTAAATTACCTTATGTAACACTGTATGTTACCTTAGGTTATTTCATTTAATTTCATTTATTCACATTAAAGACCCCAGAGGGGTGTTACTAAGGGATGGTTATCCAAATAAAAATTACAAAATTTCTCCACGAATGAATCTTGTCATTTCTTCCGTGAAGGCGGGCGAGGTGGTGATGGAAGTGATGTGGTGGGGAAGGCCGTTTCTGTATTTGGCTATGTAGGGGAAAATGATGATGAGCAAGTGAGAGTTCGTGCAATTAGACGAGAAACGTTAAAAGAATGGCAAGTCCGCAGTTAAATGCGCATAGAAGGTAGAATGTGAGGTGTTTGGCGAAGGGAACTGTTATAGAATTTGCGGTATAATAATAAGCTCGCGATGCGATGGTGATGTGCTAGTGCATCCAAACCAGAGTCGGCGTTGAACGACAGCACACTGATGGGATATAGAGGCGGCCTTAGGTTACCTTAGGCAATACATAATTTAACTGTGAAGTTACGTTTGTAGGCTACATTACCAACCTATATAGACTCACCCTACCTATCGTGGGCGCAGGTCCGCGAGCACTACGGCATCCAGCGCGTGGAAGCCTCTCTGCACACCATCGACGACATCAACCGCAGCGACACCCTGCTTCCCAACGTGACGCTGGGCATCGAGATCCGCGACTCGTGCTGGTATTCGCCCACGGCTCTGGAACAGAGCATCGAGTTCATCCGGGACGCAATCAGCGCCCAGGAGACTAGCGGCGGCGGCGGAGCGAACGTCACCGAATTGCCCGCCGTCTGTCCCAAGGGCCCGGCGAGGCGCGTCAAAAACTTAGTGGGCGTCATAGGACCTGGCTCGTCGGCCGTCACCATACAGGTGGGTCTGAAATCGTGAAAGTTTTCCCGTTCCTGCTTTAATGGGCTTGCTGCGGAGAGTTTTAGTTTTATACCACCAATATACCCCGAACGATTCCCAAGCCCGGGTTGTCATCAGTGTGGTGGTTACTTCGAGCATGTCCAGCGCCTTTCCCGGTCCCCCTTCCCACCGAAGAAATAAACAAGCTCGATAAGGTCGAGGGCCCGATCTCTCATATCCTGGCCTTCCAGAAGGTCGGCGTGAGGGTGGGCAGGTTTAACCTGATCGTTCCCGAGTGGGCCTAGCCAGGTGACGTCGAGTCAACTCGTGCCTATTGTGGATCTAATAAGGTTGTTTCACTTACTCACCTCGGCTTTTTCATTTTTATAACTTATCTAGCGAAAACATTGGCCCCGTATCTGCAGGTTACACTGCAAATGTCGTCGAAAGACACTAGTCTTGCGCCTGGAGAGAGTGAACAAAACGTTTTAGATGCGGAGCATCTAATACTCGAGGCTTGTAGTGCGGCGCCGTCCGCAAGCTTCCTCCTCCTTCTTCCACCATCTGTGCATCCCTTCCTCCTCTACTCACCGCGCGCGCTTCACTCCTCCACCATCTGTGCACCCTTCCTCCTCTACACACCACGTGCGCTTCTCCTCTTCACGAACATTCGCTAGCTGTATAATGTAGCGCGCATGCGCCGTCACGCTTCGAGAACATCGGCAGCTGACGCGCGCGCATGCGCCGTCGCGCTTCGAGAACATCGGCAGCTGACGCGCGCGCATGCGCCGTTGCGCTTCTCCCCCTTCTCGAACATTCGACAGCTGACAGTGCATGCGCCGTCGCGCTGTATATATACTCAAGGTCGGCGCTCGCTCGCTCAGTTGCCGCTCGTCGGTTGGTTTGTACGGCGCGTCGACGTCCAAGGTCGCGGTGAAATGAATTCCAACGAATCCACAAACACAATGATCGACGTCCCTTCGACCAGCACCGCCCTTTCGCATACGTGTGTACGTGTTCACTCATTTAACACCCCCTCCTACAACCACGTTAACCAATTTAGCCATCGACCCAAGTAAGTCGCAATTTAACACCCCATTTCACAACCACGTTAACCAATTTAGCCATCGACCCAAGTAAGTCGCACTTTAACACCCCGTTAACCAATTATATGCTCCGCATCCTCCTCAGTGTTCCCCCGAGGGAAGCTGCGGGCAATTTTTTTTTGATGTTTTGCGCAAGAAAATCGGTGAACAGTGTTCTGGAGGCGCTGTGTTATAGTGCATCGAGCGTGCAGCGGAGGCACGTCAGTTATATAAAAAGAGACTCATGGATGTTTACGACGGCTTTTCCCGCTACTTCGCGATACGTTCATCAGCGTAACTGCAACCGTTGCTCACTGCGGCCGCACACAGGTGGCGACAAGAACTTATGCTATTGCCGCCCTTTCAGCATTGCTTGTACTTCTGTTCTTGCTTATTTTTCAGTTACTTTGTTACCAGATGTCGCTGTTGCACGTTACCGCATCTCCTCAAGACCAGCGTCTTTTATAAGGACGCAATAAAACATGAAACTTTTTTGACTGCTTTTGTCAGCTTCTCTGGGAACCATGTTTTACAGATATTCATTTGGAAGATCATTTGTATGTGGGTCATCAAGAACAACAGCATCCATCCCATAACCCCAAGGGCTGGAATACGTCATTTTGAAGTGGAATAGCCGTTGTAGTGCGGCTGCTCTAATGAGAAAGTTCATGACTGCGTGGTTCTGTTGCTAGACAGTATCCGTCTTGATTGCGCTTGGTCTAAGTGTAATCATAGTGTAAGTAGACTTGTGCCTAAGCTACATGCTATATCATTCAAATGAATGCATCAGTGTGTCGTGACTTTGTTTCTGAAAAAAAATTATTAAGCGGATTGCGTACCTATTCGTGATTCCCCCACCTTTTATGCCACACATGAGCAAACTAATAAATGAGCATTGTAACAAACAAAAATATCAAACAAGAAAAAAAGCAGCTAACCAACAAAGTAGTTGCGTATTGACAATTTAGTCTTCTTCTTTCCTCCTCATCCTGATGGGCGAGCAGGTGCAGAACCTGCTGCAGCTGTTCAACATTCCGCAGATCGGCTACTCTGCCACGTCGCGGCAGCTGAGCAACAAGCAATTCTTCAAGTACTTCCTGCGCGTGGTGCCTTCCGACCAGTACCAGTCGCAGATGATGGTCGACACGCTGCTCATGTACAACTGGACCTACATCTCCACCGTCAACACGGAAGGTAAGTCGGCGGTCGCCGCCTCTTTCTTTCCTTCGAGAGCGGTAGCTCTGCTACCAGGCGAAGGATAATGCACACAAGACTTTGTGTGCTGAGTTTCCACGGTTAAAAGAACAACCCCCTGACACGATTACAGATAGATATCACGATGCATTTGGCAAGGGGTAAGAAGATGAACCTACAATCACGGTTTTTAATGTCAGTTTGCTTGGCAAGCATTTCGCACACTTGGAACTTGATGATGGTCATACAAAGGTCGCGCTTCCTGTGTCTAATCGAGACAGACTAATGTTTGATAATTTAGTGCGCTTCACCCAGCTCCACTGGTCGTTGGCATTTGCAGTAACAGAGCCACGCATAAATGTTTGGTCGTCTTAGGCCTGCTTATAAACACGTGGCTGTGATTATAAAGTGCTGTTTATAAATGCAACGAAACCGTACGCATGCACTCCATACGAACATAAAAAAAAACAAGCAGAACAGGACAGTCAAAGCGTGCACTGTTGCTCCCTCTCAATGCACCGCCTTGTTTACACTGCATCGGAAAAACGACGTTGAAAAATCTTTAGAACTGCGTTTGCTATTCGAGATTGTTGACGGCATTGAAACACCTTCAAAATGGCATTGAAATTCCTACTTGGTTGCTTCGTATAAAATTCACCGCAAAATTATGAACATTGTTTATGGTGTACCGGAAAGTGCCGTTATGAAACAGCAAGAACTGACAACTGACCGCTCCGCTGCAGAGCTCTGCCAACACTTGGACGAGGCATCCTACTAAGGAACCTATATGATCTATTATTGGCTAGCATGACGGATTTCCCATGGGTGTATGACCCCCATAGAGTTTCCTAAAATACTATTGGGGACTCTGCTGCGATCATTGGGTCGTGCGTTCCCGACGTATCTAGTAGTAGTAGTAGGAGTCGTCGTCGTCGTAGCTGTAGGTAGCCACCTCTCGTTTAGTGTTTCGAATGTTCGCTGGGTGATGGTACTTGTATATGATGAAGATATGATGGAAAGATGCGAGATGGTGGTACTTAGAGCGTTCACTAGATGGACGGACGGACGCATGGACGAAGAGACAGACAAGCAGACAACGTACGCGCAGACGTATGGACAGAGAGACAGATGCCCGGATGGACGGACCGGCTCACAGACCCACGCAGAGACGGACGCACGGATGAATGGAAGCACGGACGGACTGACAGATGCTTCGCCCTACTCATTATCAATCACTCCGTGGATATGCTGTGATTTTTTTTTCAATGAAGAAACTCACTAGAAGACGCTGCCTGCGTCGATGTTGTCTCTCGCGGGTGAGGGCGCGTTCTCGTTCATTGCGAGCTGTTAGTTCAGCGTTCATCACAAAAAGCGTTCCCTCTCTTCGCCACACGACGAGTGCTGAGGTGGTGCCCTCTTTTGCGCACAAGCAAACAGACAGCAGCAGAGGACGATGCCCGCCGACACACCGATAACCTAAGGTACTTCACCCCTAAAATGTTCAAAATGTTTCTGAGGCATTATCTGTACTCTGAACATCGGCTGTCTTGCATGAATGTCATCAAAGTTACGTAACAAGCGCACGTGTTCGCAGATTAAATACTGTGGTGTTAGGAATGCCCCGCATGTAAGCAATTAATCCAGCGAGTGCAGATGGCTGGCGCGTTCTCGTGTTTTCCACTACGCGGATCATTTTCTCAAAAATCATTTTTATGCAAAACTAGCATTTCGAAATGCTGGGCGCGTTATCGCAGCGCTGACAGAATTTCGTAAAATCACTTTTACGTTATTTGCATCAAATATTATAGCTGACACCAGAGGACTTTGGTTGTAGGTTTAATGAACAGCTGGCTGACAGAAAATATTACTAAACATGAGCGGAGTCGTTTTTTTTTTGTCGTTAATAATCATTGAAAACCTAGTTGGCTTTACTTGACGAAAAGTGCGCGTAAGAGGAACTATATGCGCAACATGCAATGAATAATAGGTGCTGGCCGACTCATAGTGGGTGCACACGTCATCAGGAAGCGCCTCTACGAAGCAGGAAGCAGTGAAGCATTAGCATGATTGAAACTGCTCCATGTCGCACACTGTAAGTTGGAGAGAACCGGGGCGGGTGGGTGTGGGCGACTTCTTTTATAAACCTAACATCGATCAACCATCCGCTTGGAGGCCAGACAAGGCTGCAGTGTTGTACTTCAAGCGTTGAGTAATCAAGAACTCCCTTCCCAACGTCGGCGAGACCTGGTTAACCGAGACACATGTCTTATGCGGAAATTTACAGCAGCTTGATCGGTGCTGTAGAGAGAGAAACATGGCACTCAGTCATCGGTTAATTCCTTAGATTTTTTATTTTATTCATACTGCAGACTACAAAACGTGGTCCAAGCAGGACGGGCAATCAGGAATCACAAAAACAGAGGACTAAGATTGATCACGAACGTAATAAATAACAAAGTGAGTAGGATGAGGAAATATATACAGTGCTACATCAACAAATATACACTATGAGACAAACATACATACTATGCAAGGCGGTCACACTCAGACAAGGTGTTCCACTCAGACACTGTTCGCGGAAAAAAGGAAAATTTATATGTATCTGTTCTAGCAAAATATGGTGTAAAAGAGTTTGGTTGGTGATGTCGTGTATATCTGGTTGACAAAGGGGTTAAATACAATGAAGGGTCAATCGCAACTCTATGGTTAAGCAAGGAACTCAGGAAGTCTAAGCGCAGTTGCCTTCTTCTAGACTGAAGTAGTGGAATGTTGTTAGCTGACATTAGTTCAGATGGAGAATCCGTGTGACGAAATTTAGAATATATAAAGCGAACTGCTTTTCTCTGAATTCTTTCCAATTTGTCTATGTTACATTTGGTGTAGGGATCCCACACTACGCATGCGTACTCCAATTTGGTCGAATATAGGATTGATAACACAGAAGTTTTACACTTGATGGCGAATTGCGGAGCTTGTGTCTCAGGAAGCATAATTTTCTGAAAGCAGATGCACAAATGTTTTCAATGTGTGAATTCCAAGACAGGTTAGTAGTGAACGTAACACCTAGATATTTGTAGTTATTGACCTGTTTAAGTGTAGAAGAACCAAGGGAGTAAGCATAGTGAAGGGGATATTTTTTTCGAGTTATACACATGGAAACTGTTTTTTCTGTATTTACAATCATACCCCATTTGTTGCACCATTTGTATATGTAGTCTACATTTTTGTGTAGCTCTATTTGATCATGTTTGTTATGAATTTCACGGAATAAAACGCAGTCGTCTGTGAACAAACGAATCTGGACGGTTGGCTCAATTACATCTACAATATCATTTATGTAACACAAGAATAGCAAGGGCCCCAATACACTGCCTTGGGGCACACCCGACGTGACTGGCAAAAGACTCGAATTTTGACCCTCGATGGCGACGTACTGCACCCGATTATTCAGGTATTCAGCTACCCATGCGACCAATACCTTCGGAAGACCTATTTTATTTAATTTGTAGATTAATTTCTCATGAGGAATTTTATCGAAGGCCTTACAAAAGTCTAGAAAAATGGTGTCTATCTGAATGTTGTCATCGAGGGCGCTGGCAAATGCATGCGCAACGGTAACAAGCTGCGTCACGGTCGAATACTTTTTTCTAAACCCGTGCTGGAAATGTGTTAGTATAGAGTGTGTTTCAAGAAATTCTGTAATCTGGTTCGCTATAATGTGTTCTATTAGTTTACAGCATGAGGAAGTTAGCGATATTGGCCTGTAATTAGGTACTGATAATCTGTCGCCTTTTTTGAAGATAGGCGCCACTCGGGCCATTTTCCAGTCACGCGGCAAAGTTGCTGTTGACAGGGAAGCATTGAAGATTACAAAGAGGAATTTGCCAACGTATTCGGCATAACGTCGGAGAAAGACATTGGGCAGTTCGTCAGGACCACAACTCTTTTTCGTATTTAGGTTTACAAGCATGGAAACCAATCCAGCATATGAAATGAAATTGACCTCGAATGGGATAGGCAGGGTTTGCCGACGAACGAGGCGCCAAGGCTGCTTGAGCTGTGAACGTTCTGCAGACAAAAACAATGACACAACAGAGCAACAGATGAGGCTTATCCACGTTCGTAAATCATGACTCCAGTGGGAGCTCCGCTTACTTTTTTATTAGCGAGAACACTGAGCTCATGGCCATCAGGAATATTTCGAAAAGCATTAGAAAAGCTTCAACGTTCTTTTGAAGGCACTAACATTTGTGATCAGTACTGAGAGCGCGATATCGAAACTGTGCATTGTGCTTGTGTGCAAGCGGTGTTAAAATAAAGAATTTCAGCCTCGCCAGCTGCAAGGTTGTGTAAATGAGTGTGTGTTTTTTAAAATATTTACTTTATTCAACACGAAAGTGGGAAAAAGTAGCTGTAGTAAAGAAATGGCTATGACAGCGAGTTCAATTATTTTATTGTTCAATTTAGAAGTACAAAAAGAAGAAAGAACTGATACAGACTACAGAGGCGGTTAACATTATCTCACTATTCAAATGCTCACATCATCTCTCTTCATTTGACCGCGTATAAGGCATCGGCGTAGTTTTCTTCCCCTTTCCCACAGTGTCAGGTGGCTAAATTGAAGTGCCCGGCAAATTTCCAGAGAACAAGCGAACGTTAAGAAAGCAAATGGCTTTTACATTGTGGCTGGTACTGGTAGTCTGTAATAAGTGCATAGGGGCTCTGATGTTTTTTTTTGTTTTTTTTTCACAGCGAAGCAGTTTTTAGTCGAGGCTTCCTCGTCCATAGGCGTAGCTTTGATCACGGGGTTTCGCAGCGAAGCGAGAGTAGGACTCTATAAGAGAGGAAGGGCTGCGCCGTGTCAAGATGACAGAGGCTTTGTGGAAATGATGAAACAATAAAATGTGCGCTTACAGCGGGAGTGTCGAGGCTCAGTCGGAAGGGTGCACCAATAAGAGATGCGCTTAGAGCAGGAGTGTCCAGACTCAGTGGGAAGGGTGCACCAATAAGAGATGCGCTTAGAACGAATGTGTTGAGACTCACTGGAAAGGGTGAACCACTAGAAGGATCACAAGCGTGGGTGAGGGTGAATGCGACAGAGCGGGTGAATGTGACACAGTTTTGACTGTGTCCGCAAAGTGGTGTTGCCGCTCTTTTTTTTCCGGTTACGGTCTGAGAATGAAGTCGCGCTATTTGCGAACATTTGGACGTCTCTTTATCACATCACTAGCACGCGTCATTTCTAAACTACAAATTATGAAGCAGGGCGTGTGTTCAGCTTACGGTTATAACATAGACGCAGCTACAAAAAGAAAATTCAGTGGTTGACTACGGCTCCGACAAAACTGAACAAAAAAGCTAAAAGAAGCTTGAATGCGTAGGAAAAAGTCGCAAGTGATTTCTATTTCAAAATAATCATAGAACCTCTCCCAGAAGGCAACCCTGATGAGGTGCGAAGCAGCAGTGGTGCGCACGGCATTGACCGTGTTAACTCGGGCGTCGACGCGAGTTCTGGAAGAACGGTTTCAAGGGAAATTAGGTGTAGCACTTACTCGAATAAACGTTTGTTTGGAACGCAAAGCTAGAGGAGGCGGGTTGGGTTTCATGTAAGTTTTATCTCCGATAAACGAGCCTAAAGAGTGTTTTCACTTGACGCGTGGTCCAGCGTTGCGCATGGTGGAGAGGGTGAAGCGAGAGAGAAGTGTGTTGCGAGCGGGTGGAGGGGCCGGCAGCTGTTGCGCATAAGGAAGAGAGTGACGTCAACGTGCAGCTGATAGTTGACCTACTTCGCACTGCTAGAACATCTTCGGTGAGAGGGTTCGTACGGATTTACGGGACAGCGTTACAGAGGCTAGTGAAAGCGCTTCTTCGCATCTAATAATTTAGATAAGTTTTCGCTGCATACAGGCACACACTGAACTGAATATCCAAAGGTGGTGATTAATAATTGGGGACGGTCGCAGTGACTGTGAGCCCCCAGAGCATAAGTGGGGCTGGCATAACGTCATGCAACGTGAACCACTGCGTAGAGGCGTCATGGCTGTCCTATCTTTGAGCCTTGCCGCTGTGGTACCACGCGAGAAGGCATATAACGGCTGCTTCGGCGGCGCTTGGTCGTTCAGCCTCGCGATGGGTGGCGCGCTTGCTGGGCCATCTGTACGTGTGCTTCAGTGGAAGTGACAACCTGAATGCCATCGTCGAGTAGATACCGCTACACCGCAAGCTGTGAAATCTAAAGCAAAAACCCACTTTCCTGCTGAAACATCAGGGCAAAAGGAGGTCACATTAGCCCAATATAAAGCCCAGCAAGCGGGAAAGCTCACCAACATCTAAGTTGTTGCAGACGCCAGTCTCGTTTAAGAACACCAACAAGGTAAAAACATCAAACTTTGATGATATCGTATGCGTAATTTCTGCGAAACCCAGTCAAACGTGCCTTCATATATTATTAAGTCGGCCTACGAGAATAAGTCTCGGCCAGTTTTTCGTTTTTCCGCTAGAAGGAATACACGTGGCGTCTTTTTTGTTTATTTTTTCATTCAGACACCTTGCTCTATCCATTTTATTCACCATTTCTCGTTGATCTCAGTTCTTCGAGTAGAAAATCATTTGTACTCTCTTTACCATTTCCTAACTTTTTTAAAGCGAGTTCACCGCGTCCTTAGTTTTTTCTTCTTAAACATTTATTTTTTTCACAACCTTGTGTTCCGGCAATTTAGATGACAAAAGTTCAAAAAACAGCCACCAGGCGGAGGAATACACGAGAGTGCAGGTCAGCCAGGAGGAGATTGAAGCCTAATGCATCCGAAATCACGGACATGTACGCTTCATTATTGGCTTTGTTTGCTTCTTTCGTGTTCTTTATGTTTGGTAGTCTCCTCTTTATGCGAGGGCGTCGTCGCCATTCTACAACCTCGGCTCTGTTTTTCTTTCGGCGCGGTGGCCTGTTACGCCTGGTCGACGTGCTTACTCGCTCCACCGAGC
Organism: Rhipicephalus microplus; assembly: GCF_013339725.1. Classification (NCBI taxonomy): domain Eukaryota; kingdom Metazoa; phylum Arthropoda; class Arachnida; order Ixodida; family Ixodidae; genus Rhipicephalus; species Rhipicephalus microplus. Next base: position 109,562,740 of record NC_051171.1, on the reverse strand, counting down.
ACGTCGGAAGCAGGCGCAACAAAAACAAAGAAGACAACCGAGAATAGGGATAAAGGGAATAAGGACCGAGTGATGTGGCGTGAAAGGGACAGGATCCGGGGGACAAAGAATGGAGCAGCAACGGCGCTCGTCTGCTTGAACCGCGGAGGCATTAACGCACTCCTTCGGGGAATCGGGTTCTTCCGGGTCTCCAGGACCGCACGGTATTGCTACAGGGCATTTCGCTGCGGCCCCCCTGTGTTGGCACTGTGCTTGGCTTGGCACCCGGTGTGACGCGACCTGCCCGATACAAGATGGTGGCGTTCGGGTCTACTTGGCATTGTACGTGTGTGCGAGTGAGTCCCTCAGTGTTACAAGCTGCCACTCTAGCGTCGCCAGCGCGAAGTCGGCGACGGGAATGACAGCAGGTTGGTTCGTTCCGTACGCAAGCAGAGACAGTGAAGAGATCAGAGACGTGAGAAAACAAAACAACTTTACTCGAGTGATATTGCAGCACACGGGATCTAATACAACACTTCAATACAACTAACAAGATACATCGACACTTGATACAACTAAAGAAATATATAACAGAAACAATAAGTCAGCTTACGAGAGAGAACTATTACAAACTACACAAATAACACAAGAATAGAACGACGGAGGAGAAAGTTCGAAGATATAAACAGGTGAAGGCATACGTGTGATGACCGGCAGCGTTGCGTCCCCGACGATCGGATGCGAGAAGTCGAAGAGAGTTCTGGCACGACTGCGATGTCGGCGGTGTTTGCAACGCTGGTGGCTCCGGGAGGCTAGTGCTTGCAGGTGACTTCGAGCAGGTTGAGCTAACTCGAGGCGAAGTCCCGATGTCTACGTTGCAGACGTTAATATCGCGTCACAACTAGACGAACGGCTAAGTTTAGGTGGCCAGCCGATACAGAGCCACACTAAAAACTTCTAGAAGAGATGCTTGTTGATCTGTTTCTACACCATCTTGGTCAGCGACTAGTCTGCCTAGCAGGGCAAAATCCTGCGCTTAAATCCCCCTCGTGTCTCCTCGCTCTCTTCCTTGGGGACAAGAGACCTCTACCTGGGTCCAATCATGCGCGTTTAATTGAGGGGAAACTCCGCCCCCAAAAATATTTTGACCCCACCCCTTTTTAATAGGGAGAGGGCCCGCAACTAGCGAGAGTGACAACCTGTCGGGTTGTTGTCATACAGCTTGGCCACCAGAGCGTTTCCCACGCTTTTTTCCGTGGGAACGGTCAACCATTTAGCTCTCAGTCGGTGCGTTTTGTAGTCTAATCCTTGTTCGGGGTATACCGCGGCCTTCTACGACCTTGCAGACGCCGCCACAGTTACAAAAGGATTAACCGTCGGCGGCGACGTTCTAAGGATTGGATTGGATAAACTTTTATTTGGTCCTCCAAAACACAGATCACTGTGTTGCGGGCAGCTCCCACGTGGGGACTGAGATGCCAAGCTCCTCAGCCGCCTCGCGGGCTTGGTGGACAGCCCAGAGCTGATCTGCCAAGGATGAGCTGCGGATTGCCGCCTCCCATCTGGCAGAGGTGATGTGCGATAAATGAGCGAATTTGGTGCACTGCCAGAGCATGTGTTCTAATGAAGCTATTTCCCCACAATGTGGCAAATGTTATGAATAACATTCTGAAAGTGGGGGGCAATGTCACGGACGGCTATTTTCGGCGACACCACGTCACGGCAATTAACGGGCACCGTACTCCCCGACTGACCGTGAGAAACGGCGGAACATGAAAGGGAACCGATAAGTGCAAAAGGGGGGTGCTCTCCTTAGAACGTCTAACCGCTTGGGGCCGGGTTATTAGACGTTCTAAGGAGAGCACCCCCATTTTGCACTTATCGGTTCCCTTTCATGTTCCGCCGTTTCTCACGGTCAGTCGGGGAGTACGGCGCCCGTTAATTGCCGTGACGTGGTGTCGCCGAAAATAGCCGTCCGTGACATTGCCCCCCACTTTCAGAATGTTATTCATAACATTTGTTCGCACGGAGGGGAATTTTTCCGACAACAAGGAACAAAACACCACCAACAAGGGAGACATGAGGACTGTCCCTCTCATACACAACCTAAGTAGGCAGAGTGCATCAAAGTAACAACAAAAGGAAAAAACAAATAATGGTTAGAGTACCAGCTTCATTTACACGCAACAATATCAATGCGCCATACAAACAAGAAGAGGAAATAGCCGTGTACGGTAGCCATCAATACAGAATACACTGCACGAATGTATACTACAAAATAAAACGGAACAGGTGCGCCTCCTCAACTGTAGTGCAATCCTTCAATGTGCATTACAGCAAGTAAAAACAACCAATGCGCCAAGCAACAAGAAATAACTCAAAATACACTTTTTATACAATGAAATACGTACATACAAACAGAAAACTCACTAGGAAGACGCTGGCTCGGTCGATGTTGTCGTGTCGCGGGTGAGGGCGCGTTCTCGTTCATTGCCGGAGCTGTTAGTTCAGCGGTTTCATCACAAAAAGCGTCCCGTTCTTCGCCAAAGCGACGAGTGCTGAGGTGGTGCCCCTCTTGCGCACAAGCAAAGGAGGACAGCAATCAGAGGACGATGCCCGGCCGACACACCGATTAAACCTAATGGTACTTTCGCCCCTAAAATGTTCCAAATGTTTCTGCACGGCATGATCCTGTCCTCTGAACATCCGCTGTCTTGCAATGATGTCATCCAATACTCTACGTAACAGCGCACGTGTTCGCAGATTGTAATACGGTGGTGTAGGAATCCTGCCCCGCATGTAAGCAATTAATCCAGCCGAGTGCAGCTGGTTGGCGCGTTCTCGTGTTTTCCACTAAGGCTGATCATTTTCTCAAAAATCGTTTTTTTATTTATGCCAAAACCTGCACTTTCGAAATGTGGGGCGCGTTATCCAGTGCCTGACCGAAATTCCGTAGAAATCACTTTTACGTTATTTGCATCAAATATTATAACTGACACCAGATGACTTTGGTTGTAGGTTTAATGAATAGCTGGATGAGAGAAAATATTACTAAACATAAGCGGAGTCGTTTTTTTTTGTCGTTAATATTCATTGAAGACCTCGCTGGCTTTACTTGAAGAAAAGTACGCGTAAGAGGAACTACATGCGCAATATGCAATGAATAATAGGTGCTGGCCGACTCATAGTGGGTGAACACGTCATCAGGAAGCGCCTCTTTGAAGCAGGAAACAGTGAAGCATTAGCATGATTGAAACTGCTCCATGTCGCACACAGTAAGTTGGAGAGAACCGAGGCGGGTGGTTGTGGGCGACTTCTTTTATAAACCTAACATCGATCAATCATCCGCTTGGAGGCCAGACAAGGCTGCAGTGTTGTACTTCAAGCGTTGAGTAATCAAGAACTTCCTTCCCAACGTCTGCGAGACCCGGTTAACCGAGACACACGTCTTATGCGAAAATTTACAGCAGCTTGATCGGTGCTGTAGAGAGAGAAACATGGCACTCAGTCATCGGGAAATTCCTTAGATAGGCGGGGTTTGCCGACGAACCAGGCACCAAGGCTGCTTGAGCTGTGAACGTTCTGCAGACAAAAACAATGACACAACAGAGCAACAGATGAGGCTTATCCACGTTCGTAAATCATGACTCTAGCGGGAGCTCCGCTTACTCTTTTATTAGCGAGAACACTGAGCTCATGGCCATCAGGAATATTTCGAAAAGCATTAGAAAAGCTTCAACGTTCTTTTGAAGGCACTAACATTTGTGATCAGTACTGAGAGAGCGATATCGAAACTGTGCGTTGTGCTTGTGTGGAAGCAATGTTAAAATGAAGAATTTCAGCCTCGCCAGCTGCAGGGCTGTGTAAATGAGTGTGTGTGTTTTAAATATTTACTTTATTCAACAAGAAAGTGGGATTAGGTAGCTGTAGTGAAGAATGGCTGTGACAGCTAATTCAATAATTTTCTTGTTCAATTTAAAAGTACAAAAAGAAGAACGAACTGCTACAGACTACAGAGGCGGTTAACATTATCTCACTACTCAAATACTCACTTCATCTCCCTTCATTCGACAGCGTACCAGGCAAGTTTTCCTTCCCCTTGTCCGCAGTGTCATATGGTGGCTAAATTGAAGTGCCCGGCAAATTGCCAGAGAGCAATGAACGTTCAAGAGAGCAAGTGGCTTTTACATTGTGGCTACTGGTAGTCTGTAGTAAGTGCATAGGGGCTCTGACTTTTTTTGCTTTTTGTTTTTGTGTTTCACATCGAAGCAGTTTTTAGTCGAGGCTTTCTCGTCCGTAGGCGTAGCTCTGGTCACGGGATTTCGCAGCGTAGCGAGAGTAGGACTCTATAAGAGAGGAAGGGCTGCGCCGTGCCAAGATGAATGAGGGCGAGGCTTTGTGGAAATGATGAAACAATAAGATGTGCGCTCAGAGCGGGAGTGTCCAGGCTCAGTGAGAAGGGTGCACCAATAATAGATGCGCTGAGAACGAACGATTGTGTTGAGGCTCACTAGAAAGGGTGAGCCACTAGAAGGCTCACAAGCGTGGGTGAGGGTGAATGTGACAGAGGGGGTGAATGTGACACAGTTTTGACTGTGTTCGCAAAGTGGTGCTGCCGCTTTTTTTTTCTCGTTATGGTCTCAGAATAAAGTCGCGTATTTGCGAACATTTGGACCTTTCTTTATCACATCACTAGCATGCGTCATTTCTAAACTACAAATTGTGAAGCAGGGCGTGTGTTCAGCTTACAGATGTAGCATGGACGCAGCTACAAAAAGAAAATTCAGTGGTTGACTACGGCTCCGACAAAACTGAACAAAAAAGCTAAAATAAGCTTGAATGCGTAGGCAAAAGTCGCAAGTGATTTCTACTTCAAAATAATTATAGAACCTCTCCCAGAAGGCAACCCTGATGAGATGCGAAGCAGCAGTGGTGCGCACGGCATCGACCTTGTTAATTCGGTCGTCGACGCGGGTTCTGGAAGAACGGTTTCAAGGGAAATTAGGTGTAGTGCTTACTCGAATAAACGTTTGTTTGAAACGCAAAGCTAGAGGAGGCGGGTTGGGTTTCGTGTAAGTTTCATTGCAGATAAACGAGCCTAAAGAGTGTTTTCACTTGACGCGTGGTCCAGCGTTGCGCATGGTGGAGAGGGTGAAGCGAGAGAGAAGTGTGTTGCGAGCGGGTGGAGGGGCCGGCAGCTGTTGCGCATAAGGAAGAGAGTGACGTCAACGCGCAGCTGATAGTTGACCTACTTCGCACTGCTAGAACACCTGCGGTGAGAGGGTTCGTACGGATGTACGGGACAGCGTTACACAGGCTAGTGAAAGCGCTTCTTCGCATCTAATAATTTAGATAAGTTTTCGCTTCATATAAGCGCACACTGAACTGAATATCTAAAGGTGGTGATTAATAATTGGAGACGGTCGCAGTGACTGTGAGCCACCAGAGCATAAGTGGGGCAGGCATGACGCCATGCAACGTGAACCACTGCGTAGAGGCGTCATGGCTGTCTTATCTTTGAGCCTTGCCGCTGTGGTACCACGCGAGAAGGCGTATAACGGCTGCTTCGGCGGCGCTTGGTTGTTCAGCCTCGCGATGGGTGGCGCGCTTGCTGGGCCATCTGTACGTGTGCTTCAGTGGAAGTGACAACCTGAATGCCATCGTCGAGTAGATACCGCTACACCGCAAGCTGTGAAATCTCAAGCAAAAACCCAGTTTCCTGCTTAAACATCAGGGCAAAAGGAGGCCACATTAGCCCAATATAAAGCCCAGCAAGCGGGAAAGCTCACCAACATCTAAGTTGTTGCAGACGCCGGCCTTGTTTAAGAACACCAACAAGGTAAAAACATCAAACTTTAATGATATCGTATGCGTATTCTTGCCAAACTCAGCCAAACATGCCTTAAGATATTAAAAAGTCGGCCTACGAGAATACGTTTTGGCCAGTATTTTGTTTTTCCGCTAGAAGGAACACACGTGGCGCCCTTTTGTTTGTTTTCGTTCAGGCCCCTTGCTCTATCCATTTTATTCACCCTTTCTCGTTGATCTCAGTTCTTCGAGTCGAAAAATCATTTGTACTCTCTCCACCATCTCCTAACTTTTCTAAAGCGAGTTCACTGCGTCCCTAGTTTTTCTTCTTAAACATTTATTTTTTAACAACCTTGTGTTCCGGCAATTTCGATGACAAAAGTTCGAAAAACAGCCACCAGGGGGGGGAGGAATACACGAGAGTGCGGGTCAGCCAGGAGGAGATTGAAGCCTAATGCATCCGAAATCACGGACATGTACGCTTCATTATTGGCTTTGTTTGTTTCTTTCATCTTCTTTATGTTTGGTAGTCTCCTCTTTATGCGAGGGCGTCGTCGCCATTCTACAACCTCGGCTCTGTTTTTCTTTCGGCGCGGTGGCCTGTTACGCCTGGTCGACGTGCTTACTCGCTCCACCGAGCACATCGGAGCAGGCGCAACAAAAACAAAGAAGAGAACCGAGAATAGGGATAAAGGGAATAAGGACCGAGTGATGGTGGCGTGAAAGGGACAGGATCCGGGGGACAACGAATGGAGCAGCAACGGCACTCGTCTGCTTGAACCACGGAGGCATTAACGCACTCCTTCGGGGAATCGGGTTCTTCCGGGTCTCCAGGACCGCACGGGATTGCTACAGGGCATTTCGCTGATGCAACCGCTTCAACTGTGCGGCTCTATCACAACGCTGTCCGCACGGTTCTCGTTCACCCCTCACTGTCTTACTCTTGTACGGAACGTCCTGTTTTTGTTACAAGCTGCCACTCTAGCGTCGCCAGCGCGAAGTCGGCGACGGGAATGACAGCAGGTTGGTTCGTTCCGTACGCAAGCAGAGACAGTGAAGAGATCAGAGACGTGAGAAAACAAAACAACTTTACTCTAGTGATATTGCAGCACACGGGATCTAATACAACACTTCAATACAACTAACAAGATACATCGACACTTGATACAACTAAAGAAATATATAACAGAAACAATAAGTCAGCTTACGAGAGAGAACTATTACAAACTACACAAATAACACAAGAATAGAACGACGGAGGAGAAAGTTCGAAGATATAAACAGGTGAAGGCATACGTGTGATGACCGGCAGCGTTGCGTCCCCGACGATCGGATGCGAGAAGTCGAAGAGAGTTCTGGCACGACTGCGATGTCGGCGGTGTTGCAACGCTGGTGGCTCCGGGAGGCTAGTGCTTGCAGGTGACTTCGAGCAGGTTGAGCTAACTCGAGGCGAAGTCCCGATGTCTACGTTGCAGACGTTAATATCGCGTCACAACTAGACGAACGGCTAAGTTTAGGTGGCCAGCCGATACAGAGCCACACTAAAAACTTCTAGAAGAGATGCTTGTTGATCTGTTTCTACACCATCTTGGTCAGCGACTAGTCTGCCTAGCAGGGCAAAATCCTGCGCTTAAATCCCCCTCGTGTCTCCTCGCTCTCTTCCTTGGGGACAAGAGACTGCCACCCTGTGTTGGCACTGTGCTTGGCTTGGCACCCGGTGTGACGCGACCTGCCCGATACAAGATGGTGGCGCTCGGGTCTACTTGGCCTTGTACGTGTGTGCGAGTCTCTCAGGCTCTGGCAAAGATGTCACCTCCCTCTTTCTCAGCCGCCTCATCTCCCTAGACTCCTTCGATGTCTTGTGTGGGTGACATGAGATGGCTTTGGGCAAATGCCATTCGTGCCATGTATGGATGAACATGATGAGAGGAAGACGAGAGGGGACTCGATTCTTGTGTATCGAGCTCATGCAGCAAGCACACTACGGACGACAACGAAGGCAATGCATAATCAACGTTATTGTTTTGTTCACTGTTAAGTGTGGGGCATCAACTTGTGCTGGGTTATTAGTAATGATGGATGATTGTGATAAAGCCTTCGTGAAAATAAATGGAGAGTTGATGACAAAACACTAGAAAGAGACAACTCAGCGCTCTCACGAGTCGAAGCCGTAGCCTGCGCATTATTTTTTGCTGTTTTCTAGCAACTGAAGATGTGCAGCGATGACTTCGTTTTTTCTACTATATTGTTAATTATCTTTATAGATGGATTTACAACGTTGTGCTGCGAATGGAAGCCCAACCAACACATTGCAGCCTTTACTCATAGTTACCCTTCAGTAGAATAAATTTACCAGAACAAGTTGTTATTAACGAATGGTACGAATATATATATATATATATATATATATATATATATATATATATATATATATATATATATATATATATATATATATATACATTATATATGTATATATACATATGTATATATACATATGTATATATAAATAAATAAATAAATATATATATATATATATATATATATATATATATATATATATATATATATTATTTATTTATATTTATATATATCACGTTCCCACCCTGCACCCTCGCGATGAAGCATGCGCTGAAATTCTACAGAAAATATGACTTAGGTTACGTTTGTTTTGTGAGCATCACGGTGTTACGTGTCTTGCGTCGAGTTCTTTGGTCAAGTGTTAACAGTATACATTTCGCTGTTGAATTATTTTCTTGCATTTTGTTCGACGTGCGCTGACACGTTTTCAGGGGCGAAGCTCCTTAAAGCGTGGGTTGGTCGTCACCTGTATGTATGCATGTATGTATTAACCACCTCACAGCATATCCACGGAGTGAATGATGAGAAATGGGGCGAAACTTCAGAGGGTTCTATCGGCGAACTGTGAATAATCCGCTGGCCCCGTCCGTCCGTCGTCTGTCTGTTTGCCTGTTTGACACACGGACGGATTTATGAATGGATGGACGCACGGACGGATGGACAGACGAATGCACGAAGTGAACGCACGGGTGGACGGATGGGCGGATAGATGCATGGACGCACGGACGGCCACACAGACAGATGTACGGACTGCACGGATGGAAGCGCGGATGGACTGATGGACGCTTCGCCCCATTCATCATCATTCACTCCGTCAATATGCTGTAATTTTTCATTCTTACCATCACGCTTTTTTTTTCTGTGGTCGTCACTTTACTTCGCTTACTAAGATGTGTCCACCTTTTTATATTTGAACCCTCCTATTTACCGTTCATTTTTAACCCCATGTTCCTTACAACAGCGGTGCAGTTATGATTAGTCCGTTATGCCACGTGGTGACACCAGGAAAATATCATCATCAATAAGGAGCACGTGACCTCTTCGTCCTCTTTTTTATCTTCTACTTGGCTCCCAGGACGCGCGGGCCCAATCTGTTTGGCGTGGGATGCAATAACTCTAATGGGTGAGATAATCAGAGAGGGAGATAAAAAGAAATAGAGAAAGAGACAAAAATACAATTATGAAGAAAGACATACAAAGGAAGAAACACAAAAGGGACACAGAAAAAAAAACAAGCATAGTATTGTATGCATTGTCAAGCAAGGGCTGAGAAATGTAAGTGAGGGTGAGGCGGAGGGAAAGGAGAAGGCAACGCTGCCACCTCCGCTGTTATCACAGGTTTGCAACACTACCGCGCAGCTGCCCAGTTTTTCGCCTAGCAGTAGACAAACATTTCCCCTAGTTATTGTGGCTGCTGTGGTAGTGATATCATTTCCTTCTTTGTAGTTTGCCAATTTGATGTACACTGTGAAGTAAAATAACGTTATCAGAGGCGGTGCCATTAGTTTACAGCGGCGTTAATAGAGTCGATGGTAGTCATTGCTGGCTGCTCTACGGTATGTGTAAATTTGATGTGAGCACTGAAATGAAGCCGACACATCATGTAACAGTGGTCCAATGCATCTACTATATAGGTTTACACGCAAACTCAACTATCATTACTTCAATTTTTTTTTCAATGTTTGTTTCACCACACAAAGGGTGCATTAGCAGTGAAGCATGCTTTTCAGTGACTACTTGCGTCGACGTTATTTCGCTTATTTTCTGCGCCACCGCTCCATATCTGGGTAATAATTTTCACGAAGTCTTCGCGCAAGAGATGCACTGAGAGAAGCATTTCGAACGCAGCAGTAAATAAGCAATAAACGATTGGAGCAGCACTCAGGAAATTGCGTCTCGAATCACGTAATAAATACTACCCATGGCAAAGTTTAGCCAATAGCAGCCTTGCCATAATCAACAATCTCTTAATGAAGAACCCAATGTCGAGTACAGTGGCACATACCTAATCTCACAAGAGCTGCTTGTTGGAAACGTGGCGCTAGTGTCTGCTATAGCTGCAAGCATGGCGAGCCTTCAAACACGCTAATGGTAATACGAACATAGATTCCCCTAATCTCGAGCCTCGTGAAATCGAACAACTTCACAACTAACTTACTATTTCGAACAAAATAGCGTGCTAGAAGCTCAGCAATGCGTTGCGCCTGTGCATCTGCCCAGAGTAGACCTGTGTTCCGCGTTTAGAAAAAAATAGATATGCACCATCATTTGAGCTGATAAAGGTACGTGCGTTTTAGAAAACAAAGTCACACAAATGATTTAGCTCTTTAGTACAAATCAGACAAAATCGAGAACTGCCCGTCATTCTTCAAGACTTCTGAACGACTGGAGCGTCATAGTTCATTCCAGTCATTCTTGTAGCCATACTTACGGCAGCACAAGTACGTGTGCTTCTGCCTTATGGCCGTCATCACGCGTGCTGCATAAGAACATTCGGAATTGGCTTTTTTTTACAAACGCGAGGAAAAAAAACGCACTTTGACGTGGCAGCACCTTGATGGAATATGTCCACTAAAAAACAGTAATACAAGCGTGCCTTAACAAAATGCATTTTCTTTCCCCGAGATCTGAACTTAATCATACTGTACTGCCCTTCGATCTTTGTCGCCATCTGAAGAGAGTGTCTTCTAGAGCGTGCGATATAAATGATCAAAGTGCTGTATGACACACTTCTAACTTTCATAGGCGCCCTGCATATCCCCGCCTCGTGGCAAGGCTGCCCACGCAACGCCAGCAATAAAATTGCTTAGCAACTGTGTTGCGCGTAACTGAACCGAAAATGTACCCGTCGGACGTGATTACCAAGGCATGAGCGGCGCCGCATCGCTTTAATGCACGAGAAAACTCATTCAGATTTCATTACTTTTTCCGCGTAATCTCGATGTTGTGCGCTGACGTCACACTTGTAGAACCGGTGAATTCCACAATCGCTCTCACGATCACGCGAAACTGTGCTTGTACAGCGTGTACTCGAAGGCGGAACAGAAAGATGAGGACGTTCATTCTAGAAAGTACAAACCTATCTCTTAATGAGACCGCGAGACCAAGGAAGAAAGGGAAAGAAATTCGATTAGTGCACATTGTGGAGAATATCTGACTAGAAAATTACGTTAGGTCCTGGAACACGAATTCTGATTACCGTCGTTCGTATATGTCCGGTTCCAAATTTGTCGTAATTCTCGAATATGATGGTGCTTCCCACGGGTTCTTTTCTTCGATGTTATTTCTCAGTATATTAATGTGCACTTCTCTGTCTTTCGTCTCTCATGCATCTCGCCACTCTTAAGCCTCCCCTCGCCCTCCGCGTCTTTCCCGCCCTTTAAGTTTTTCTTTCATCCCCAGCGACGGCTTATCAAGAAACGTTTCCACAAGGAGAGGAGGTTCATTTCTATTCATTATCAACGCGCTTATTATGTTCAGTCTTGACGTATACCTTCAGTCTTGCATCCACCTTTCATCTCTTCTCAGGGGACATGTTCCTCTTTTGTTTTATTCCTTGGTATTTCCTTGCTTCTCGTTCACTTATCAATTCATTTGCATGCACGCGCGCGCTGAGTGTTCTATAGTGCACGTCTGGTGCGAGAAAAAAAATCACAAGTAATGACTCGCTTACAGGTCCGACAGCACTTGTGCACCCAGCGTGCATAATCGTCAGGGAGCAGGGTTTAGCGAGAAAAAAAAAAGAACTTGGAAGACTGAGCGTGAAAGAAGAATGGACTCGTGCTTCCGCATATTACGAGGCAGTGAAAACAGGGATAATTGCGTGGTTGTTTTACGCGATCAAGTGTGCAGAAGCGTTCGCTTTTCCTCTTTCGTGTGCATGTTTTCCGCTCTCCTGACAAAGTTCCCTCAACAGCGACAGGAAGGAGAAAGTAAATATGAAATATTTATCGCGTTTTGTCTTCATCTCACTACGTTCTTCTTTCATTCGAGCGTCCCTGTGAAAACTTACCGGCATCTCGCTATCTGGCGTCGCTGTTTTCGTTCCAGAAACTCCGGTGCCCTTCTCAACGTCTTTCATGAGTTCCCTAGGGTAATAACAAATTTCCAGAGGAAGCGGGAGTGACGTCAGTTGAGTGCCCGGAGCGCACAATCATACGCAGGCTTTGATGTAATGCACATCACTTCTTGAGTGAGGGGTCCCTCGTTGCTAGAAGGATCTTCGTGGCTAGCACATGTATCGAAGATAGTGTCGTGCTAAGAAATACGCACTTATTTTGTTGTAAGTTTCATATCTTTTTTTTTCTAAAGAGTTATTTCACTTGGAGCTTCATATCTTCGGAAACCTTACGTCTTTCGTGCATCCAGAGTGTGACAGAACTGGCAGTTTAGTTAGTTCGTGGAAGTCTCGTGGCGGATTGTCTTCATCATCGTCAAAAATGTATCCTTCATCTTGCTAATTAAGTAATTGAGAAGCATTCTGACGACGTTCAATATTTGCCTCTGACCACGTTTTCAGCGCTCTTTAAATCACAGAAACACTCCCATACACTCGCCCCCACCACACACACCACTTCGTAATTTTGGTTCACATTTTTACGCTGATTCGTAAACCTTTTCGATAGGAAGTTAACCGCCTCTGAAATTTTGGTTGGTGGCCCACATTAGGGCAACGCCTTTCACACCGCTTTCACTAACTTCCGCGTATTTTAGGCGCATGCATTAGCCGCATTTTACGCTCCCAGATGCGTAACCTACACGTTATGTGCGGAAACTCCCCCACTCGTTCCACTTATGAAGCGCAATGAAAGTGCCAGTTGCAGGTGCTGGGAGTCTCTGTGGAGACAAGGAACTAGCAAATATAAGCTTACACCTTAGTTCGTCTAAACTTTAAACTTGAAAAACCTATTTCACGGTGAGCGACTAAGCAAGATTGATGGTGTCGCTCCGGCAGCTAATATGAAAAAAGGAACCTCTTCAAATAGTATCCGCGGAAATAGTTTCTTTGCTTTTGCGACTAGCTTTCCGGACTGAAGCAAAACACAAAGTAGGTAGCAAGGGAATGAAGCCCTTAGTTACGCATCGTATTCCGCTCTGCTAATTTCCAACAGATCTTTCTCTTCATAAAAGTAACGTATATATTTCTGCAAGTGAGAGTGGGCGCTGAATAGTGTATCCGGGGCTGCACAGAAGCAAAAGGCAACCTGCTTGTATGAGTCGTAGTAACTGAGCAGCGGAAACCTATACTGCACCACCACGAAGGCTACATGTTTCTTCAGAATCATTTTCATTGCGTTCTCGTTGCTTGTGTTTTTTTTCCTGACATTTAGTTGTATTGATTAACGTTTGATAAGTCAAGTGAGAAGAAAAGCTCTCACCACTTTATTTGTCCTTTTTTCTAGGAAGACGTGTTGAAACGCTCTCGTTTTCAACAGCGCTACTTGCATTATTTTTGAACGCTTGTTTCGCTTGAGCGAGCCCAATTACTGTCCCAACAATAAAGCTCCTTCGTATTTAACTCATACTTATTTATCATGACCAGATTTTCGCATATTAACAGCTCATGTAGCACGTTACCATGGGCATGCCGCGCCTCTTGGAAACTTTGGTCGTTTTCTAATTTTTTACGTTCACCGAAATTTACCTGCAAGAATGTTAAGTGTATCCAAAACAATTTGTGTGTTATGAAAGTAACCCGCCATGGTGGCCCAGTGGCTAAGGCACTCGGCTGCCGACCCGCAGGTCGTGGGATTAAGTTCAGGTCGTGGCGGCTGCATTTTCGATGGAGGCGAAAATGTTTGAGGCCCGTGTGCTTCGATTTAGGTGCACGTTAAAAGAATCCCAGGTGGTTGAAATTTCCGGAGTCTTCCACTGCGGCTTCTCTCATGGTGGTTTTGGAACGTTAAACCCCAACAATTATCTACAATTAGTGTTACGAGATTATCTGGCTCGGCTATTGAAAATGTTTCAAGCACTGACGAACACCCACCCATCCGTCCAATGCGATCTCAAGCAGATCGTTGGATAGAACTGTTGGAAGAGTCTTTTTCGACGGTGGAAAATACGAAGGGATTCAATTTAACTTGTTTTGCGTTATTAGACGCGAGTGAGCTCACACGATAGCACTGACTTTCGGCGTGAGCAGCTTCTTCCTTCGGCAAGACATGCGTCTCTGTGACATCGACGCCACTGACATTTTTTTTGTTCGGCGACTTATCGCCAGCTCGTCAAGTCTCTATACACCCTTGAATATATGTCTTATTAGCATTTGCTATATAATTTTTCACGTTATATTTTTGCCTTTTTTAGGCTAAAAGTAACAGTAACGATAGTAATGGTTGTTGCGTATGCTCTTTTCGCCTGGCGACTGTCCTTTTTTTTTTCGTTTGTCAAACGTCGTCTCGATACGCCTACTATTTGTTCAAGAACTTCGCCATCTCCGATGACGCAAGCTCGAAGCATGCCTCTGTGTGCACGGTTTCGAAATGAACAAGAAAATGTTTTCGCTCTTTCCTAACGTACCCGTCGTGGCGAACTTTTCGTCTTGCCGAAACGATATTGTCAACAAAAGTGTCAGGTTGACGTCACGGTCAGTAGGTTTCAGTACTTTTGCGCTGTCCTTTTATGGCAGCTCTTTCGAAGCCCGAACGCACGCAGACTAAAGCAGACCAGTTTTAATTAGTTCCCGGGACCCGACGGCACTTTCAGTGACGCACCAACTTGAATTAAATACCCCCTCGAGAATCAGATGCCACGAAACTCTGCTCCTTTAATGCTTTTTCCCGAATACCGACTGCTAACCCTTTCCTCTGCGATCGTTTCATTTACGTGGCGATTGGTCACTCGTACCTCGTTTTATTTGCTTTTAATTGCATCGCATATCCTTATTTGGCTTGGGTTAGAGGTGTCGGTACTTTCCCACAAATCAGTAAACAAGAAGATGTTTGCCTGTGTCAGTTCAACTCATCGAACAGATGTCACGTATTTCACGAATTCAGCGATTTCTGTGCTGTTATTTTGATTCTTCCTCATTCGACATTTTTTTTAATTGACGCCTAAGTTAGGGTTTTGAGTCAGACGAAAGTTGTCGAGCGTGCGCGAGTATACATTTTTGTTTCACTCGGCTTTCATTGAAAAAAAAAGATAAAGCAGATTTACGGATGCGATTAATTTGCATGGACAGTCATGACTGCGGCAATAGAAGTAGAATTTCAGCGAAAAATTAACAACTTCTCTTGAAGTAAGTGAATGATCTTGTCGAAGTTGAACATTCACAGGAACGTTCACATGATGGAGCTGGCTCGCGTCGTCACAGCCTGGGTCGTTGTTTTTTCTTGCCAGCTTGTCGGTGTGTCGTTTAACAATGCAGTCTCGGCAGGGACAGAGCTTTTCGAAAGTCGTGTATTGTAGCAGCGAAACACTTACCGCGTCACAAAAGGCGCACGATAAAAGATGCACTTAGGTTGGCTTCACAATTCAAGTCATCTAAAGCGAATTCATAAGGGCCCAGTTGAATTTTGCTGCCAAGGTGAGTCTTAGCTCAACATGCTCGCGATGTGTCTACCCTATACTTCCCTACTAGCACATCTCAGAAGCAACACTTACCTGTTACTCTGAAACCTGTAGTAGTATTGTACTCGTGAAGCACTACATCAATCATCTTGCCATCACTGGGCACTGCTTCACAGTGACAAGGCTTCTCTACCCAAGGAAAGTTCTTTCCACTTTACACGCAAACAGGTAGTTGGAGTAGTCCAATCTGTACCAGAGTGCTTACAAGACGTCGATACGCTGGGATCATTGATTGATTTGTGGGGTTTAACGTCCCAAAACCATGATACGATTATCAGAGACGCCGATACGCTGGGATCAGCTGAGAAAACAAAGTGCAGGCAGTCGCGAAACTGAGCTAAATGAACGTTGCTGTAGAGTAGCCCACACCGTATACAAACGGAATGCTTATTGCATGGGGAGCCACTGGATCTCAGTTTTTGCTGGTATTCATACTCCTTCTCACCTGAAGTTGCTCACGTGGATTAGATTATAAGCAGGTGAGTAATGACTCTTCCGAATAAAGTATGTTAATCTAAACGGGGAACCATAATGCGTTGCGCAAGCAACGCAGTGCCATCAGGCAGTAAAAACGAAATATGAAGCCAGACGCTCCGGTGCCGTTCGGGAGTGAAGAGCTCGTATTGTATGAGGTGGAAGCGTGACTGGAAGAATGGGAATGGCAGTGCGACAAACTACACGGCGTGGCTTCGTAAGGGTGCACCGAGGTGACCTCGCATGGTGCTGGCAGCAGTCGTCGCTCGACGGAGCCAGGGCCATTACCATAGGGAAATTAGTTTTCCGAGTGGCGGTTTCCGGGCCCCCGAGCGGAAGCGCGTTTTCTGACTTCCGGTTTAATGCGAAATGCGGCAAGATGGACTGGGGACAGAGATAGACAGAGAAAAACAAAAATCCCAAAAGTGAACTTGAGTTTACGAAGGTAAAATGGGTGAACTAGATAGAGGGGAGATAGAACGGAACATCTGGAGCGTGGTGAGGGCGAATCATTGAATGGGCGTAAATAAATGCAAAGCCGAGGATCCAAAATAGGTGGGGGAAATGAAAGTATATATGAAGATGTAGACGAGAACGAAGTAGATAGAGGCCTCTCCAACCCTCGTCCTTTCTTTCTTTGAAACGGAATAGAGGCGATGCGATGAACGATGTGCCCGCATTTATAGAATCGGGCCTGCATTGCATAGTCGATGCGAGTTGCGTGAAAAACGGGGACAGTGTAATGGGAAATGGAGGGGCATGGTAGTTTTCGAGTTTTCGTACACCAGGTGAACACACATCTTCTCGGGAAGGACAGCAGTAGCGTCCTTATATGCTAGAGTTTACAAACAAATAGGTTCCTCTATGCGGTTCTTTCGGGGCTCAGTGATTACTGAATAAAGCGAATATATGAAAAGCAATAAAAACTGATTATAGAATGGAATAGTTTGTCGTTGATGGCTGTACTTAATGGCGTCTTTGCTCTTTGATGCGCTTGTCTTGACTCGTTGGATCTGGCTTGCCGCATTAAGCCAAAGACCCTCCGA
Organism: Rhipicephalus microplus; assembly: GCF_013339725.1. NCBI lineage: Eukaryota > Metazoa > Arthropoda > Arachnida > Ixodida > Ixodidae > Rhipicephalus > Rhipicephalus microplus. Next base: position 109,545,500 of record NC_051171.1, on the reverse strand, counting down.
ACCACTTGCGTTTTCCTGGCTGTCTGTACGTTGTAATTTGGAGTTGTTCCTCTTTCGTAAAATGAAAAGAGAGCGTTTCACAAAGAATCGATTTACTGAATATCAGACTACAATATCTGTCTTTACTGATAACGAAAAGCCACACATGGGGACAACAATGCAAATAGGATGGCAGGGACATGGGAGCTATTTGGCTGGGTACATGCTCCATTGCTGTTTTTCTCGAACTGAACGTGGCGGCAGATTTGCATCTTGAAGCAAAGCACCTCTTATTCGTTGTGTCTCGCATGACAGCTTCGTTTAAATTTGTTTTGTTTCTCACTCATTTCGCATTGATATCTCATTACGTTCCGCCAGTGTGAAAACTGGAATCGTGAAACTCAAAGAGTGGATCATTCTGTTTGGAGTAACGCCTGCTAGCATTATTGGAGAATTCAGGTAAGGTGATGTTGAAAGTATCTTCGATTTTTGTAGGAAGTAAGATGACAAACGATGGCTATAACAAAAAAAAACAGTGTGACTGCTAGGCCGAGTAAACTCTGATGTTTCTTTTTGTGTATGAAGTTAGCTTCCTTGCACACAGGCTAGCTGTGTAGCAAAGCACGCTTTACAAGTGACACTTTTGGTATTTCAGAAGAGGTCTGTACAAGCAATTCACCACACTTTTACGCTTGAAAGAACAGGGATATTTACCTCGACGACGTGTTTTAGCTGTAAATGATAATACATGACCATTTCTATGGCACATTGGCAACTCTCGCATTGGCAGCACAGCGAGCAAGCTGTTTATTTTCGTTCGCTGAGACAAATCAAGCACTCACACGGGATGAACTTGAAGACCGCAACAGTTGTGTAGGCGGTACTGCCAAATTTTCTTGTAAAAGAAGAAAGTCTTTATTCTGAACGTAGAACTGTTGTTTTTCGTTTGGGCGAAAATACGCTAAATTCCGTACGGCCAAAAGACATAGTGTTGGAAAGCACTGGAGGAAAAAAAAAAAAGATTGTTCCCTTTCCTTCACGCACTCTCTGAGGAGATTTCATGGCAAGAATGTTCATGATGATGATGATGATGATGATGATGTTTGGTGTTTCCATTTGAACGTGTAGATAACGCATGTAAAAAAATCGCTAGGCCTGTGCTGAACACGCGGCACAGTCACAGCAAAAGCTGAAAAAGTGGCCTTTCAGAGCCTTCTTAAAACTCTATTTGGGTAACTACCACAAGCACCCTTGCAGGGTACCCACTACGCCGCAAATCATCATAATTGTTGTGCACTAAGCAGGCATCCATTTGATTTGATTCCTTTAAAATGTGGCATATACCCACTCTAAGAGATTGACCGAGAAAACGTAGCGTACTTGTTTATCGTAGGACATTGCCGTAATCATAACGACCTTGTAGTGTCACCATGGACTCTTCTCCCATTTTACTATTCCTCACCCTCTCTACCTCGTTAAGAACATGGTAGTCGACTGGCAATATCGTTTGGTTAAACTTACTGCATTCTCTCCGTCTCTCTCTATCTCGCCCTCTATCTGTGTGTGTATCAGGAGCTATAAACATTAGCTCTTTACTTGTCCCATAGACATGTCTCTGGCCACGTAACGCATCCTTGTTTTATGCTTTGCCCGAGCCAAATTTGAGGCGCAGTTGTGTGAGTCGATGTGGCGTCAATGAAATCGCGGAGTGAGTTTAGATATCACGTGGAGTGAGTGGGTGAGTGAGTGAGATTGAATTTATTCCAAATATCCTGAAGGAAGGAAAATAGGAGGAAAAAAACGGCAGGGAGGTTAACGAGCCTCTAGGCAGCCGGTTTGCTACCCTGCGCATGAGAGGGGGATGGGGGAGACGAAAGAGTGGTGAGAGGGAGAAGACGGTTACGCGGAGGCGGTCGGCACGCGCATGCTGCACCTTCCTTCGATTGATATTCGCGAGAGCATATAGGTAATATTGCGTGATGTAGTGTGGTTGTGGCATTGCCTTTCAAAAAGCAACACTTGGGCTAGTCGGAAAGGCATTAAGATAAACGATAGAGCGAAATAATCTTACAGGGCTTCATTCCAGTGTCCAAGTCGTCAGTGGTCCTAAGTAAAATTTTACATGATCTTCTTTGTTGTATTATGCATTACGATATGTTTTGCTCAAGCAGATGGTAATTGGAAGGTATGTTTGTTTGTTTTGTTGCATCTTACGGTCTTTCAATATGGCTTGTTAACTGCAAACCTACTTAAGCTAGACGTAATTTGTGCAGAGTGCGACAGTGCCACTGCGTGGCCTACAAGAAGCTATCATCATATTAAACAAATATCTGCTGCATAAATTGGGTAAAACCTTCCCACTGCTGGTCTCTTAAAAAAAAACCGAAGAAGGCTACAGGCACCGCAACATAATATGGCTGCGAGGCGACTGGCGGCAAGCCGAAGACCCCTCGAATACGCGAAAGACACTGGAGAACGGGAAATGCTACAGCAGATGCGGGAGGAACCCAGAGCGATGGAATGCCAATGACGACGTGCCCGAAGGTCTAGGTGATGTGCCAACGCTTGGATTCAGTGTGAGATTTTGTTTTTGGAGTTTCGTCATCCACGTCGTGTCTGTGATTATGTGTGGTTTTAACTCAAACTTCTCGACGCTGAGAATCGACGCAGAAAGAACGTTTTTATTTTCATGCATTATTAGGACTGCTCTGAGTAAAATTACTATTTTTATTTCATCTCAGTAAAGCTTAGTATTTACCGATCATTTTGCCCCGAAATTTCAGGTGGTCCTCCACGGTAAGAACAAAATGTTATATAGCTGTGCCCACTATATACCTGAGCACAGAACCAAAGATACGTGCTATTCATGCTCCTGTAAGTTTCACGGACCCATAATGTAGCACTTGAGAACGCTGCATGCCACTGCTGGGTCGCCTACATTGCTTTCGTATTTGTTCGTGCTCCTATTAGTATCCCTTACCATTTTATTTACCCTTTCAGCGGTGCTTGTTAATCAACCCAAACTACTTCTGGATAAATTCAGTGTCCTTCCTTGTTATGAATTTTTTCTCAGCGCCTCACTCTCTACATACGTTTCGGTCTCGCAAACAGTATGTGTTCAGTATACATCTTTCGTGAAGCCATCTAGCTTCCACTCCGAATACGTGACTTCATTCCGCTGCAGCGTGTATTCGAAATTCGTGCACTGAGGAGGAGACGTAGCTACGGCTCCACAAATTCTTCCAAAATTGCGTCGCGACGCTGGATAGCAGGATATGAAAAATCTATAGTAAAAAGCGTTTCCATGGCAAAAGCATCGCATCGTACCGACGCATCTCTGTTGGGCGAATGGCGCGCACTGTACGAAAGTATACGAAGGCGAAGCAATACCGTATACGCGACGACGGGTAGTGGCTTCGGCGGCTCCAGCACCGAGTTGCCGTATCCCCCAGGATTGCGCCTCGCTTCCGCGCTGGCGGGCACGTGCACCGAATGCCGAATTATGGCACACCCGTACTCCAGCATACGTTCAGCAGCGCGTTGTACGGCGTCGCCGCTAAAATGGTTTGCGAAATGAGGCAGACGCTGTGTACGCTTCCCGCTTCGATTTGTTCACTGGGGAATGCATCACTTTGCTTTTTCGATTTTCTCGGGTGGCGTTGGCTATACCTCGCTAATGCGAACGGGTTCTCTCTGCACGTTTTAGATGCAGCTCTTCGACTAGCCTGTGCAACACTGTCCCTTCATACGAACGCGCCACGTGCCACAGGTGTTGATTGATTGATATGTGGGGTTTAACGTCCCAAAACCACCATATGATTATGAGAGACGCCGTAGTGGAGGGCTCCGGAAATTTTGACCACCTGGGGTTCTTTAACGTGCACCCAAATCTGAGCACACAGGCCTATAACATTTCCGTCTCCTTCGGAAATGCAGCCGCCGCAGCCGGGATTCGAGCCCGCGCCCTGCATGTGTGGGCCACAGGTGTTGGCGCGGTGCCATGTAGGTCACGCCGCTGCTGTGCGTAGACATCACGCTCCCACCATAGTGTGCGCTGACGTCACTCTCTCCCTCGCCCGCGTGCTTGCAGCTGCCGCCTCGTCCGTTCGCCCGTAACGCCGGCCGCAACCACCACTCGCTGCACCGCCGACTCGTCGTTTCACGTGCTATAAACATGACGCGCGCCTAACGTATGCGTTGAAACGTGTATCTACGTGTAACCTACAAGACCTACGCCAGCCATCGCTTCAAACCAACCTTTCAGTGCTCACCACAGCACACGCGTTAGCACCGTCCTGCCCGTGACGCCTCCCGTGCGCAAAGCTGCTGATTCGCATCCCATCATATCTTCGGAGAGATGGTCCAACTTTTCTTTCTACAAATGACGCCTTGTACCCAGAAGTGCGCCTATGGGGGCTGGACGGTACACGATGAAGACGGAAACAAGCAGCGCTGGACCCGGGTAGCAGAAAGGACTACCGACGAGGTCACTGAACTAGTTCAAAATTGGTTCGCTGAATTAGTTCAGCGCCCTCGTCTGTTATTTTATCCCTGTGCCGTGCTCACGCTGTTTGTTTCCATCTTCTCCGTATACACCTATAACCGCGCCATATACCCATAAGCACGTTCATTCGATGATTTGAGTAATACAAGCCACGTAGTTACCTAGGCCGCCACGTGGGGCCGCCACGTGCCCACGCGCGTTTCGGCAAACACCGAAGTAACGGCGCACCGAACTTTTATAGTTTTGTCTCCTCAGTCACCGCGGCGTGCATCTTCCTTCGGTCACGTCTCCCGCAGTCGTCTGGTCATGAATTCCATTTCTATGGCACATTGGCAACTCTCGCATGGACAGCACAGCGACCAAGCTGTTTATTTCGTTCGCTTAGGCAAATCAAGCACTCACACGGGATGAACTTGAAGACCGCAACAGTTGTGTAGGCGGCACTGCCAAAGTTTCCTGTAAAAGAAGAAAGTCTTTATTCTGAACGCAGGACTGTTGTTTTAGGGGCGAAGCTCCTTAGGGCGTGGGCTGTGCGTCCCCTGTAGCCTGTATGTAGCCACCTCTAGTTTAGTTCTTGCAGTGTTCAATAGATGGCGGTACCGTCCCCTGTATGTAGCCACCTCTAGTTTAGTTCTTGCAGTGTTCACTAGATGGCGGTACCGTCTCCTGTTTGTAGCCACCTCTCGTTTAGTTCTTGTAGTGTTTACTAGATGGTGGTACTTGTAGCTGATGATGAAAAGATGCAAGATGTTATAAACTAGAAAGCGGTACTTGTAGATGATGAAAGACGCGAGATCTTATAAAATAGGAATGATGTCACATATGGCGCGTGTCATTGATTGAAGGCAATCGTTCGATTTAGTGCGGCGACGTACGCTAGGGGGAGCGTTGTAATAAAATCCGTTCGCTGTTGGCGCGTGCTCGAAGTCGCCGGATGGATAAGGCTGCACAGCGGAGAGAGCACAAGGCGGCAGCAGCGCACGCTCGCCGACAGAATCCCGATGTGCGAGCGCGCGAGGCAAGGGACATCGCAAGCCATCCATCGCCTAAGAACAAATAAAAGTTGATTTGTGTGTATACACACACAGCGTTTCTCACGTCTTTACATGATGATCAACTGGGCGAATTACACGGAAGATTCACAGTTTACCGATGAATCCCTCCGGAGCTTCGCCCATTCATCATCATTCACCCCGTGAATATTTCGTTTGGGCAAAAATACGCTAAATGCCGTACGGCCAAAAGACAGTGTTGAAAGCACTGCAAGAAAAAAAAAAGATTGTTCCCTTTGCTTTACGCACTCTCTGAGGATAGTTCATGGCAAGAATGTTCATGATGATGATGATGATGATGATGATGATGATGTTTGGTGTTTCCAAGTGAACGTGTAGATAACGCATGTAAAAAAAACTGCTAGGCCTGTGCTAAACACGCAGCACAGTCACAGCAAAAGCTGAAAAAGTGGCCTTTCAGAGCCTTCTTAAAACTCTATTTGGGTAACTACCACAAGCACACTTGCAGGGTACCCACTACACCGCAAATCATCATAATTGTTGTGTACTAAGCAGGCATCTATTTGATTTGATTCCTTTAAAATGTGGCAGATACCCACTCCAAGGGATCGACCGAGAAAACGTAGCGTACTTGTTTATCGTAGTACATTGCCGTAATCATAACGACCTTGTAGTGTCACCATGGACTCTTCTCCCATTTTACAATTCTTCACCTTCTCTACCTCGTTAAGAACACGGTAGTCGACTGGCAATATCGTTTGGTTAAACTTACTGCATTCTCTTTGTCTCTCTCTATCTCGCCCTCTATCTGTGTGTGTATCATGAGCTATAAACACTAGCTCTTTACTTGTCCCATAGAAATGTCTCTGGCCACGTAACGCGTCCTTGTTTTATGCTTTGCCCAAGCCGAATTTGAGGCGCAGTTGTGTGAGTCGATGTGGTAACAATGAAATCGCGGAGTGGGTTTAGATGTCACGTGGAGTGAGTGGATGAGTGAGTGAGTGAGTGAGTGAGATTGAATTTATTCCAAATATCCTGAAGGAAGGAAAATAGGAGGAAAAGAATGGCAGGGAGGTTAACCAGCCTATAGGCAGCCGGTTTTCTACCCTTCGCATGGGAGGGGGACGGGGGAGATGAAAGATAGAGTGGAGAGAGGGAGAAGGCGGTTACGCGGAGGCGGTCGGCACGCGCATGCTGCACCTTCCTTCGATTGATATTTGCGAGAGCATACATGTATTATGGTTTAATGTAATGTGGTTGTGGCAATGCTTTTAAATAGACAACAATAGGGCTAGTCGGAAAGGCATTAAAATAAACGATACAGTGAAATAATCTTACAGGGCTGCATTCAAGTGTCCAAGTTTTCAGTGGTCGTTAGTAAAGTTTTACATGATCTTCTTTGTTGTATTAAGCATTACGATATGTTTCGCTCAAGCAGATTGTAATTGGAAGGTATGTTTGTCTGTTTTGTTGCATTTTACAGGCTTTCAGCTTTGCTTATTAACCGCAAAGTTGTTTAAGCTAGACGTAATTTTGGGCAGAGTGCAACAGTGCCACTGCGCAGCCTATAAAACTGTCATCATATTAAAGAAATATCTGCCGCATAATTTGGGTAAAACCCTCTCACTTCCCCCCGCCGCGGTGGTCTAGTGGTTAAGGTACCCGGCTGCTCACCCGCGGGTCGCTGGTTCGAATTCCGGCTGCGGTGGCTGCATTTCCGATGGAGGCGGAAATGGTGTAGGCCCGTGTGCTCAGATTTGGGTTAGCGTTAAAGAACCCCAGGTGGTCGAAATTTCCGGAGCCCTCCACTACGGCGTCCCTCATAATCATATGGTGGTTTTGGGACGTTGAACCCCACAGATCGATCGAACCCTCTCACTTCTGGTCTCTTATAAAAATGAAGAAGGCTACAGGCACCGCAACTTAAAATGGCTGCGAGGCGATGGCGGTGATCCGAAGACCCCTCGAATACGCGAAAGATACTAGAGAACGGGAAATGCTACGGCAACTGCGGGAGGAACCCAGAGTGATAGAATGCCAATGACGACGTGCCCGAAGGTCTAGGAGATGTGCCAATGCTTGGATTCAGCGTGAAATTCTATTTTTGGAGTTTGGACATCCATGTCGTGTCTGTGATTATGTGTGGTTTTGACTCAAACTTCTCGACGCTGTGAATTGACGCAGGAAGAATGTTTTTATTTTCATGCATAATTAGGACTGCTCTGAGTAAAACTACTATTTATTATTTCATCTCAAGAAAGCTTACTATCTACCATTTTGCCCCGAAATTTGAGGTGGTTCTCCACCATGAGAACAATAAATTATAGAGTTGTGCCCACTATATACCTCAGCACAGAACCACACATAGTGCTATGTATGTATGCTGCTTTAGGTTTAACCGGCCTGTAATGCAGCACTTTAGAACGCTGCATGCCACCGCTTGGTTGCCTACATTGCTTTTGTATTTGTTCGTGCTCCTTTAAGTATCCCTTACCATTTTATTGACCCTTCCAGCGGTGCTTTTTAATCAACCCAAACTACTTCTACATAAATTTAATTTCCTTCTTGTTATGTATTTTTTCTTAGTGCCTCACTTTTTACAAAGTTTCGGTCTCGCAAACAGTATGCGTTCAATATACATCTTTCGTGAAGCCAGCTAGCTTCCGCTCCAAATACGTGACTTCATTCCATTGCAGCGTGTATTCGAAATTCCTGCACTGAGGGGCAGACGTAGCTACGGCTCCACATATTCTTCCGAATTGCGTCGCGACGCTGGATAGCAAGCTATGAGAAATCTATAGTAAAAAAATTGCCCGCAGCTTCCCTCGGGGGAACACTGAGGAGGATGCGGACCATATAATTGGTTAACGGGGTGTTAAAGTGCGACTTACTTGGGTCGATGGCTAAATTGGTTAACGTGGTTGTGAAATGGGGTGTTAAATTGCGACTTACTTGGGTCGATGGCTAAATTTGTTAACGTGGTTGTAGGAGGAGGTGTTAAATGAGTGAACACGTACACACGTATGCGAAAGGGCGGCGCTGGTCGAAGGGACGTCGATCATTGTGTTTGTGGATTCGTTGGAATTCATTTCACCGCGACCTTGGACGTCGACGCGCCGTACAAACCAACCGACGAGCGGCAACTGAGCGAGCGAGCGCCGACCTTGAGTATATATACAGCACGACGGCGCATGCACTGTCAGCTGTTGAATGTTCTCGAGGCGCGACGCCACATGCGCGTCCACTGGAGAATCAGGAGAATTGTAGATGTCGAACGCGGTGTGTAGAGGAGGAAGGGTGCACAGATGGTGGAGGAGTGAAGCGCGCGCGGTGTGTAGAGGAGGAAGGGATGCACAGATGGTGGAAGAGTGGGCGACGGCGCGACGGCGCGACGGCGCATGCGCGCGCGTCAGCTGTCGAATGTTCGAGAAGCGGTGCGGGCGGCGCGGACGGCGCCCTACAAGGCGCGAGTATAAGATGCTTCCGCATCTAAAAGCGTGTCCATGGCAAAAGCATCGCGTCGTACCGACGCATCTCTTTTGGAAGAATGGCGCGCACTGCCCGAAAGTATACGAAGGCGAAGCAATACCGTATACGCGACGACGGGTAGTGGCTTCGGCGGTTCCAGCACCGAGTTGCCGTATCCCCCAGGATTGCGCCGCGCTTCCGCGCTGGCGGGCACGTGCGCCGAATGCCGAATTATGGCGCACCCGTACTGCAGCATACGTGCAGCAGCGCGTTGTACGGCGTCGCCGCTAAAATGATTTGCGAAATGAGTCAGACGCTGTGTACACTTCCCGATTCGATTTGTTCACTGGGGAATGCATCACTTTGCTTCTTTGATTCCCTCAGGTGGCGTAGACTATACCTCGCTTATGCGAACGGGCTCTCTCGGCACGTTTTAGATGCAGCTCTTTGACTAGCCTGTGCAACACTGTCCCTCCATATGAACGCGCCACGTGCCGCAGGTGTTGGCGCGCTGCCGTGTAGGTCACGCCACTGCTGTGCGTTGACATCACGCTCCCGTCACTCTCTGCAAGCGCGCTGACGTCACTCTCTCCCTCGCCCGCGCGCTTGCAGCTGCCGCCTCGTCCTTTCGCCCGCAACACCGGCCGCAACCACCGCTCGCTGCACTGCCGACTCGTCGTTTTCCGTGCTCTAAACATGACGCGCGCCTAACGTATGCGTTGAAACATGCATCTACGTGTAACCTACAAGACCTACGCCAGCCATCGCTTCAAACGAATCTTTCAGACTCACCACAGCACACACGTTAGCACCGTCCTGCCCGTGACGCCTCCCTTGCGCAAAGCTGTTGATTCACATCCCATCATATCTTCGGAGAGATGGTACAACTTTTCTTTCCACAAATGACGCCTTTTACCCTGAAGTGCGCCTATGGGGGCTGGATGGTACACGATGAAGACGGAACCAAGCAGCGCTGGACCCGGGACGGAGAAAGGACGACAGACGAGGACACTGAACTAGTCCAAAATTGGTTCGCTGAATTAGTTCAGCGCCCTCGTCTGTAATTTTATCCCTGTGCCGTGCGCACGCTGTTTGTTTCCATCTTCTCCGTATACCCCTATAACCGTGCCATATACCCATAAGCACGTTCATTCGATGATTTGAGTAATGCAAGCCACGTAGTTACCTCGGCCGCCACGGGAGGCCACCACATGCACACGCGCGTTTCGGCAAACACTGAAGTAACGGCGCACCGAACTTTTATAGTTTTATCTGCTCAGTCACCGCGGCGTGCATATTCCTTCGGTCACGTCTCCCGCAATCATCTGGTCATGAATTCGATTTGTTTGCGTGCAGTGCATTCATCGGTGGCGCCTTGGATACACATTTCGCCTGTCGGGAAACAAATCAAGTCCAGGAGTGTAAACAGAGCACGCACAACACTATTTGCTTGAGTCCGAAAGGAAAGGTGGTAAACGATGCAGTGTACAGCCTTGTTATTTCGTTTTTTCTGAGCGCACGCTATTATGGATTTTTTATTTCATTTAGATGATAGCGTTGCACAACTGGGTTGTGTGTAGGAGCGCTCACTTTGCATCACTGCATTTGTTCTAGTCTATTCTGTTTGAAGTTGCTTGCCGCGGAGAGGCGTCAGAGATATTCGTACGGTGCGTCACGCGGAGGCCCGAAATGTCCGGAAAGATTAGGGGAATTTTTCTTGGAATTCGTGGCGCACCAGTGGCTCGTAGCGCTGCCACGTGAAGAATCGTTAATCGCGACGGCACACTGGACACGATGCACGCGTTTGCTTGAAATGCTTGAAAAAATATTGGAGGTAGTTTACGGGCACTTTAGGAACACCAGATGGTTGAAATTTCCGGAGGCCTACACTACGGCGTCTTTCATAGACATATGGTTTCGGGACGTTAAACCCAAGGTAATATTAGAAAGTTTCATCAGGGGCTCAATGAGGGGCTCAATACATTGCGTTTCGTAAGTTGCAGACTGCTTTGCGCAGCTGGCTCTTGCGTTTGGACGAACCGCACAGTTTGAGAATTGGGGCAAACGCAGGCGGCGTTGTATCAAACGTAAGGAGTGCCAAAAGTGGCGAAATTTAAATTATGTGACGACGTGGACAGCGCTGCGTCTGCATCGTTTTCCTAGCGATCCAGGACGCCTTGGGGGGCCCACGCTAGATTTCAATTTTAGTAGCCGTGGGTCGTGCGTCCGCGATGTATGTAGTAGTAGTAGTAGTAGTTGTAGTAGTAGTAGTAGTTGTAGTAGTAGTACTAGTAGGAGGAGGAGGAGGAGTATAGTGCTTAGTAGTAGGTAGCCACCTCTCATTTAGTCCTTGAAATGTCCACTGGTTGGCGGTAGTTCTATATGATCAATATATGGTGAAAAGATGCGAGATGGCGGTATACCTGGAGTGTTCACTAGATGGATGGTGGATGGATGGATGCAAGGACGGACAGACAAGCAGACGAACGCATGAACGGACGCGCGGATAGATGGACAGACAGACAGATGCATGGACGGATGCATGGACGGATGGACGGACGCACAGACGTACACACGGACGGACGAATGAACGGATGAACGGGCAGACGAATGCACGGATGGATGCATGGACGTACGGACGGACGGACGTATGGACGGACGAAAGCACAGATGGATGGACGCACGAATGGACACACGGACGAATGGGCGGATGGAAATACGGACGGACGCACTGATGTACGGAAGCAAGAACGAATGGACGGACGGAAGTGCGGACAAAATGACGGACGCTTCGCCACACTCATCATTCACTCCGTGGCTATGCTGCGATTTTTTGGGAAGCTTGTGACAATGCGAGCGCATGAGCCCATGAGCGCCTTGGGTTATACGCGTGTTTCCTGGTCGCTCAGCATATCACCAGAAAAATGCGCGCTGGTGGCTTTCACTCGCAAAGCAATGACCCCTTATGTCATCTCAATCTGCGGGCGACCGATTTTTTACGCCAAAACCCACCGGTTTCTGGGCATCATTATTGATAGAGACCTCTGTTGGAGTCCGCATGTGACCTATATAAAGAAGCGCCTGACCGCTATTTCTCAACATGTTCTAGCTCCTGGCAGGAAATACGTGGGGGATGTCAGTAGACGCAATGATGGAGCTCTACAGGGCCCTGTTTCTTGGTTTCCTCAGATATAGCTTGCCCGTGCTTAGCAATACCTGCAAGACCAATGTTCGTGTTTTACAGGCAGTACAAGCCCAAGCGCTGAGAGTATGCCTCGGTCTGCCCAGCTGTACGTCAACAGAAGCAACAATTGCAATTGCTGGTGACTATCCGATACAAACTCACATTGTTGTAGAAGTCCTGAGAACGCACATCCGACACTTCGCACGTGGCCCCGGCCATCACCTTGCACTGTTGCCTTCAGAGAGGCGCCAAGCATCGTTCGCCAAAACTATCGTGAAATACAACGATAAACTTCCCTCGGGCTTCACTCATGCATCTAAACCATCCATACCACCTTGGTGTTTTATTCGGCCCACAGTGCATCTTAGTGTACCAGGGATCCGGAGGAAATCTGAGTTTTCGTCGCCCGTGCTGAAACAACTGTCTCTCCTTCTTTTGCACGAGAAATATTCAGACAGCAATCATGTATACACCGACGGTTCCACGAACCACCAGTGTTCGTCAGGGGCAGTAGTTATCCCAGCAAGAGGTGTTACCATCAGCTTTTGGACTGACCACGCAATCTACAGCAGCGGAACTAGCTGCTTTGCGCGCTGCACTTTGTGTGGTCAATCGAGAACCACCGCAACAATGGTCGATTTTCAGCGCCTCAAGGGCTGCCCTACAATCTGAGTTCTCAGCACTGCGTCGCGGCCCGTACGAACAGCTTGTTTTCGAAATTCGATGCCTTCTCCACACTTTACTCGAGAAAGGGCATCATGTGACACTTCAATGGCTGCCAAGTCACTGCGGCATCATAGGGAACGAACATGCCGATACTGCCGCGCGGGCAGCCCTTGAAGAAACACGAGAAGAAGCCATACCACTTTCGAGGATTGATGCTGCCAGTAATCTTCGACGACTTGCGCGTGAAATCACGTTTTCACTATGGTGCCGACCAAGCATCGATACGAATCGTCAACACCACCTGTCCTCTTTGATGGCTCTCCGCATGCCCACTGGACTCGACCGAAGAGAAGCCACCCTTCTTCATCACTTATGGCTAGGAGTGGCATTTACCAACTCTTACTCTTTTGTCATAAGAATGGCCGACAACGCTCTGTGCGATGCCTGTCATTGCGAAGAGACGCTACACCACATCCTGTGTGACTGTCCATTGTATGAAATCCAGAGACAGTCACTGGCGTCTGCTTTTGCGCGCATCGACAACAGCCAAATGTCTGTGGACACTATTCTGTCAAGTGCCCGAGAGAAGACCTTGCAACAGAAGGCGACGAAGGCTCTGTTGAAATTCTTACGCGACACCGACTTGAACAAGCGACTGTAACAGCAATGTCACACACCGCGAAAGGCAAGACTGGACTATGACTGAGTGTGCGCGCGTGTGCTGCCGAATGTGCTGTTTACTTCCCTCTCCGCTCTCTTTCGTCTCCCCCATCCCTCTCCCATGCGCAGGGTAGCAAACCGGCTGCCTATAGGCTGGTTAACCTCCTTGCCTTTCTTTTCCCTCTATTTTCCTTCCTTCTTTCTTCCTGGTTGCTCGCAAATTTCTCGAGTCTCCGAGCTTCTTGAGGCCCCAGTTCTGATTAGAACGAGGCGTAGAACAACTTTAGACCCTTCTCGCCACCAGCGAATTCTCTTAAACTAGTGTTGCGATACTTAATTGGAGCCGGCACTTCCCACCAGTCGTTGTACTGTTCTTGTCTCGTGACGTGGAGATGGCACTAGCGCTGTTATCAGTAGTGGACCTGTGAACTCGCTACGGGACAGACAGGTGTCGTTCGTCGGAAGAAGTGCGGGAATTGAAGGAGTGCCAAAAGTGCACACAAGTGCGAATGGACACGAAAATGACGTGCAGCCGCCGCCGCTAGCTTCCAGCTTCGCAACAGCGGAAGGGCTTTTCATACGTTAATCTTTTTTTTTTCAACCCGGGTAGGAAAGCAGTAAGGACGAGAGTGCGAAAAAACTTCTTTCAATAAATACCTTTCCTTTTTCATTTGTACGTCTATGTTTGATCAAACTATGTTTCGACGTTCCGCAGTCTATTAGCCGATCGATCCGCTTTAGTGAGTATCAGACTAGGGAACAAGCGTAAAGCCAATCAACCGTTATCGAGGCTTCCGAAGCCGGCGTACAGTCGAGAAGGGGGGGTTCTTCTTTGCTTTGAGACCTGTCACATTAAGTCTGGTTCTGACGGTGACCGCAGTGGTGTGTCTCTTCTAGAGCAGGCTGAGTGTGTTTGCTCGGCACACGTGTCAACATAGTCCCCCATTCCGCGGCTCTTGTCAAGCGAGTGCCGCTGTGTGCTCGGTGCGGTCATCACCGGATGGGGGTCGCTCTGACGGGCGTGTCACCCACTGCGCGGTAGTTGGCTGGGCGTCACTTGCAGCTATTGAAACAGAAACCGAAGAAATGAAGATTAAATGAAGTTCTATGCATATTTAGGCACCGCTAATGCAAACAGAGCCTATCCGGCACTGACTGAGCCACTTTCGCGTGTTGTAAGAGGTACCGTACATAAGCTTCGAAGCTTGAGCCGCCTCTCGTGGTATTTTAAGGATGCCGCCTTTCAGGGATATTTTTTTCTGCAAAACATAACAGCCATACAGCGTCGCTTATGCGATGGTATACAACTTCAGTATCTTTTGCTAGTATAGAACTATATATTCATAACCCATTTCAAGTTGTTACTTAATAAATGGCTTGTGTGACAAGTTTAAATTTTGTGCATAACTTGATGTCGTTGGAAACGACAAGTGATGGGTACTCTCATTATTGCCTAAAACGGGTTAGGGATGGTGTATGTGACAAGCGATTCATTGATTAAACAGTGCTCCTAAGGAATCGGTTAGGGACAAAACATTCCTACGAAAATGGTGAAGAAAAGTGTAGTTCTTTCATCAATAGTACGAAACCGTTGCTCATAGTTTATTCAAATAGGAGAATATCAGGTACACCGTAATATGGCCGCGGAATACTTACCAATCTATTTGCCTGAGATTTGAAAGCGTTTGCTTTGGAAAACAGTTTTACGTGTATGCGCTTGTAATGTGGGTTTACAGTTAGCATACAACGTAAGTTTGCACACTGTGGGTTGCAGTTACTTGAACTGACGCGGATTTCTTAGCATAAGCACGAGAGCATCTCAATAATACAACTTTGAAAAATACGAGCGCAGTCACGGCAAAGTTCACCGAACTTGAAAAGCGTAAACTGCAATTGTCCATTATTATTATCATGCTTGAGGAGCATTTCATTGTGCAAATGTAACTGTTGCAGGTAAAGTGCTTTCTTTGAATGCCTATTGTTCGGCTGTTACATCTTGGCTACCCTTTATGTGGCGTGTAGACGTTTAGTGTGTGGGAACATTTGGTGTTTTGCGAACATCAATGGTGGTCGAATGCATTTTTGTATTGAAGAACTGGAACTAAGTGCGTGAGTGTGCGCCCATGGATCTATTTTCATAGTTGTCTTCTTCACTGCTCTGTCCCGGCGACTATTATGCATGAGAAGATGAGTAGCCGGTGCCACATATTGATACCAATGTCTACTCATGTACATAGAATAAATAAATTGTTTTAAACATACCAAGCACAGGCATTTTACAAATTTTTATTGCATCTGTGCAAAGTTCAGGTCAACTTTGTGCAGGGATTCTGCTTCTTATTATTCAATCCCGTGTACCGGTATCACTCGGCCACTCTCATGTGGTTCAATTTAACACAAATCGTGTTTTGCACACACGTAAATCTAATCACAATCTAGCAGCCACATTGCGATGCTCCGGTCGCGGTCGTCCTCATTCCGAAGGAGCCTCATCGCTGTTACAGCTGACCGTTTAGCAGCAGCTTATCCGTATCGAGCCTGAAAGGGATCAGCACGGATCGCTGCTCAGAGCCATCGTTGAGACGCTTGTATTGGATTTCTGTGGAAATGCATGTTCAGTGGGTATGTGCATAGGGGATGTAGGGAGGTATTGGCAGTAGCGGGGACGTAGGACGTTCTGTAATACCTCCTTCAACTTCAATGAAAAAGCAAATTGAAAACAAAGAAATTTGAAAAACATTGACAGACGCATATTATTTCATGTGGGCGGCCTGGATCAGCAAACCACTATATTTCAATAACCCGTAGCCGCGAAATAGCAGCTATGGCACATCGCTTCTAACCAAGAGGCAGATGTGTTGCTTGCCAGTCATGGCAGTTACATTTTCTCAAGTGCAATGCGCGAAAACGCCTCTGAGATTAGACTTATGTGCTCGTTAAAGTAAGTGGTTCAAAGCCAACTCGAATTCCTACACCATACGGTGTGCCTCGTGAACATATCGTAAGACCCAAGATAAATTTTTGTGAAATACTTGAAAGCAAAGTTGAAGCGTACAACTCGACGAGGTTCGGTTGTAGTTGTCCGTTTACGCATTAAACGATGAACAGGCAGCAGAACACTAAAATTACAACTCAAGAGCGTTTCTTCCGTCCCCCTTCTGATTACAGGTATCCTAAGTGGAAAAGCTTGTAACGTTGAACTGACTCTTTGGATTCGCCGTGTGCTCTTAGTGGTCCAGCCAACGTTCCTTTTCTGTGCCACCTTTGTAGCTTATCGTGTCGGTAAACAGCCATTCCACCGTGTCTTCAGACGGCAACATCTCTTCGAAAAAAAAAAGTGATAGTTGAAGACCACCTACTGTGTTGTTTGGGTTGTCTCGAAGGCATTGATAACTAGATCACGCAGCTCGGTACACTCTATAAGCACCCGGCAATGGACCAGAGGGCGCGACGAAGCTTTTTGGGCCGCCTCGGCATTGCTGGTACCGACCGCCCGGGATACCAAGAAAATGAAACTCTTGCTGAACACATTGGCACGCTGAAGTGTCAGTGCCCTTTGTGGCACGTTTTCAAAGAACGCTTCTCCTGGGCGCTTACATAATCAACCGTGACCACCTGCTCACAGCTAAAAAAGAAAATAATATGCACGCGTAAGTCTGGTTTGCTGCGTTTACTCGCTGTAGGGTGACGCATAGGGAGACTCCGTTTTGCTGCGCCCATACTCCCTACGTTGTGTTCTCTGGTGCTACCATCAGATCTCGTAAACTGCATTGCCTGGTGCCTATTGAGGGAGCTGTCGAAGCCACCGCTCTTATGGGCTGCTTCTGAAAAAAAGTTATTTATGAAATACGCGAAATGCAAGCTTGTAGGGAAACCTATACGTTCAGAAGTGCAGCGCCTTACAACGCGGATTTCCAGAATTGCACATAGCCGGTGGAGAAGCCGATCGCGACGCTATTTTTAGCTAATAAAGCTCCATGGTCCTGCCGCATCTTGGTCAAAGCACATGAAAAACAATCTTTAACGAGAGTGTCCCGTGGATTTGGTTGTTGATTTCATTGTGCAACAGCGAATGTACCTCAGAGTACTTGAAGATGTGATGACACAAATACTCGGTGTAACAGTCGCTATGGTGCTCAGACCCTGACCAGAATGTAACGGGTTTCGATCCTGGCCGCGACAGTCCCATTTCAATAGAGAAGAAACGCTAATGGCCTCCGTAATCTGCTCCTTCAACACACGTTGAAGAAACACCAGCTGGTAGAAATTTCCGGAGCCCTCCACTATGGCGTGTCTCATAATCATGATCGTTGTTTTGGCACGTAAAGCTTCACACATTATTATGAGAAAACAAAATAACGATGCTTGCATTCAGTGGCGCAAGGCTTGAAATAGTGGAACTGGATGACTCGAGAGATTGATTCAGTTGCTTCTAGGTTGTGGCCGGCTTTAGCTATGTGATGCTAAGTTGTTACTAGATTGATTCTCAGCGCAAATAGGTTTACGTTAAACCACAGACAGTCAGAGACACGGCCCAAATGTCTTGAATGCAGAGACAAGAGCTCGCGCTTAAACCAAGCGTTCGCACCTCTCATAGATCTACGGGCACGTCGTCATTGGCACAGGCCTCCCCTCGATTGAGTGCGCTCTGGCTGTCGCCGCCGTTGCCTTTACCGTTCTCTAGTATTGTCTCGTTGGAGGTACTCGGGGCCTTGAACCATTTGTTAGGGCTCACTGTTCTCTTCTTCATTTTCACTGGACCAGTGTTGAGTAGTGGGAGTCACCCCATTTCTGTGGCACATACTCATTTACGATCATGATAGCTTTCTTGTGTTCGTCAAAAAATGGACCTCCAGCTTTAGCACCTTTGTTGTTAACGTGCTCGTATCTGTTCGCGCAGGCGAACACTTTTTTTGCGTCCACTTTACCCTACGTGTTCAGTTGCAGCAAGTGTCAGTTTTTTTATATGCGTATATCTTCTCGGCGAATGTTCACAGATCATATCGAAGGCCATTCCCACAACCAACTATAACACAGCAACAATGTATAAATGCAAGCTAAATCTCATTAAATAGGCAGCAACTAGCTGGCAGGAATTATGACTGGTTTTTACCATGTAAACGAAACCAAGTTTGTTAAGATACTTAGCCATAAATTGTGCCAAGAATGGATGCACCAATAGCTTGTCAGACGTTACCACGCTAAAATGTTATTGTGACAGGTGCGTCAGAGATATCTGAAGCCTTTGTTATTAGCCAAATTTGCGAACAGTGTGTAAGCACGCAATCTCCCGAATGACCAAATAGGCGAGCCCGCTCCTGTCGTCACCTGCTTGTTGAATATGTCTTAGTCTTTGATGATGCTTGATTCATTACTATTATTTTTGAATGTGTATATGTATGTTTTCTTAAAATAAATAATCAGTTGGCACTCAGCGCCCGTACTCGTGTTTTTCCTACTTGCTCCGATTCTCGCGATGTGAATTCATTTTCAAACATATACCAACAAGCGCGCCCTGTAGCTGCTTGTTCAGTGCGTGCTAATCTCATTTTGCTATGTAGGAGCTCAGTTTCAGCGCCAAAGAAAGAGGTAAAAACGAAAAAGGGAACGACGAGTGCTTAACTTTCGGCTTTTGTTCCGTGACCCTACAACACATTACACGGTTCACTCACAGCACGCGTCACGCCACATACACACACACACACACACACACGTGACTAAAGACAATAACTAAACGTGTGGCGCACCACACACACACACACACACACACACACACAAACACACACACACACACACACACACACACACACACACACACGCACGCACGCCCCGCCGTGGTGGTTTAGTGGCTAAGGCACTCGGCTGCTGACCCGCAGGTAGCGGGTTCGATTCCCGGCTGCGGCGGCTGCATTTCCGATGGAGGCGGAAATGTTGTAGGCCCGTGTGCTCAGATTTGGGTGCACGTTAAAGAACCCCAGGTGGTCACGCACACGCACACACGCACACACACACACGCACACACGCACGCACACACACGCACAGTTACGTTTATGCCAACATCACCTCTTCCAACCAACGAGTATACATACGTCAGCACTTCCGTGCACACACGTGCTACGCCCAAGGAAATTGAGCTGCTCTCTAGATAAGGCTAGAAATGACGTATTAACACACAATAGATGGATTTCGCAACGAAATTCGCTTCAATAATTTCGTGTCAGTACGACATTATGCTTCACCAACTTGCCCAATCTGCAGTACCTGTCAGTACGTTTTCCGCTTCGGCGCATTCCCAACTGAATTCAAGAAGTCGCGTACGTCTTCCATTAAGTCGGTGGTGGCGAGCTCCATTTTTCATCTGTCTCGCTTTTGTCCAATGCACACCCGAGGCACGTCGAAGGCGCAAAGGGGTAGCGAGAACACCGTCTTGTGCCGCCTGCAGAAACGGGATAAGCGGGCGAAGCCAGCGGCAACGTGTGCTCACGGGGAAAGAAACGTAGCTCAGCCGGATCCTTTATGAAGGCGCATGAAGCGCAGGTGGCGACCCGCTTCCGCTACAACACGTGCACGACGGATCGATGGCGGAGCGCAGGCTTGCGCGTGTTTAGATATAGCCCTACGGGGAAAGCCTCAGGCCAAGCGTGTCGGTGACGTCGTAGACCAAGGCGTTTGGCCGCAGCTTGTGAGAATATCTGGAAAAGTAAACGACTGGCGGATTCCTGAAAAAAAAAGACAGCTAAGTGCAAACAGTTAAGGGAGTTTTCATTAGGCATAGCAGTACACGTGTATTTCTTTACGTGGATGATACACGGCGACCCGACAAAAACCAAAACCGAACAGCTTTATTGCTGCCACTATGCGAATAAACACGGTACACTTCAATCAAAATATAATATTTTAGTTTTAAAGAATGGAATGAAAGAGTGCTTCATATTTCGTCCTTCGTTATGTTTTGATATGATGGCTTGTACGTCGTCTTTTGCAACGTAGGAAGGGTTTTGTTCTTTTGAATTTTATAACATAGGGATATGGCGTTTGTTTTGCCTACCCCTCCCCCCACAAAAAAAAAACTGCGTGCGAAACCGCAACGCATCTCCCCAGCCCATCGGAAAAAACGGTAATTTGGTGAAAAAAAGCGCGTTGAACAGGTGGATTCATTAAACGCAGAGGCTACGCTATAAGGCACGTTTTTTTTCATTATCACGCTTTTTTTACAAACAGTAAACACTTAAGATAGCCACACAACCGTCTGGTTATTCCTTGAAGCCTGTGATGTCTTCCAGACGCCTAATGTCAGTTAATGGTGGACACAGTGCGTTATCCTTGCCCGCAGTTATTGATTACTATCGTTCTTAAGCGCGTCAACCAAGGGACACTCGCACATCTTAGTGTTACAAACAGGAGCATTTACAAGTAGAAGAAAGGCACTAGAGTGAAATTTGTACGAAGAATTACAAAATATCAGAGTACATGGACACGCGAGGAAAATGACTTTACGAAAAAGAAAGAAAACAGATGTGAAGGCAGCGCTGTGTATGTGGGCTTCTTGTAATTTTTTGTCCCGTCTAGGCCTACCGTTTCACATTCAGTATGTACTATCAAGTGGTTCGCCGACGATATGTGCTGAAAAGTGCTCAAAACATGGCCGCGGGAGAGGCGAGGAACATCATGATTGCTTCTACAACAACGAATTGTTGCCAATATTTGTCCTGGAGAAGTGCAGTGGAGGATCATCTCGCTCTACTATGGGTGCCCACGAGATTTTTTTTTCCCGACAAATGAGCCCTTTGCAGATGCAATGTCTTTTTTTTAGGTAAAGAAGCTTTACGCGGTCACGTGTGTCTAAAAAAAGTGGGTAACGATTTAGAGTGCTCGGTACGCTACTATGGGAGGTCAGAAAGCCGCCCCTAGAGTGCGTTTCGGTCGCTTCGATGAAAAAGAACACTTCAGCGTGAAGAAACGAAGTTTATCCTGTATTGCTGCGTACGGCAACGCTTCAGTGATTCTGCTTCCTATAGTCAGAAAGGAGGTGAGTACTTCACGTTCGCTGCGCTAAGGTGTAGCTCCTTCCACAAACTTTCAACTTAGTTTTCAACTTCGCCAACCACGAACTTTTACTGGTTAACCGTCCTCCCTTTAATCTTTCTCTTTCCTTCGTTGCTTCCGGTGTTAATCAAAGACTTTTTCATGGCTCCGCATTTGTGCGGGCCCTCGATCTTCCTACTGTGCGCAAACTTGCACAACGTTTTGTTTTGTTGCGTATCGGCAACGCTAAACTTCGTGTGCGACGCGTTCAGTTCGTACGACAACCCAAGGAGGTTTACAAATTTTTTTAAACCTCCTTGTGAGAACCTACTCTCACGAAACATTCCGAGTAACGTAATCTCTACCCAATGAAATCTAAAGAAGCTATAAAAAGGATATATACGCCTCATCCACCAGGGACGTTTGGCGCAAGTTGGCTATAAAACTCGCTAAAACGAAACCGCTAAACAGTGATGTGTACGCATATTTCCCACGATGCGGGTCGGCGCCTACATCATAGAGAGTTTCACCGGAGTCCATGCATGCCTTCGGCGTTTCGCTCGATAGGGCAGCCAAGGGAGACAGCGATGGCTTACGCCGCGTCTCCCTTTGAACGTTTGTTAGGTCGGCGTCCCTTCAGACGGAAAGATAGAGTGTGTTAGCGTCTATTGCTCTTTTTTAAATTCTCCCCTACATCATCATGTTCGGCTGTATACGGTAAGGCAGGCCGTAAACCACGGTGCAGAGACAGTAATACCCGTTAAAGGACGCGTTGACCTTGGTGAATTTTAGATATTCTTGTCTCCGACACTCTACGTTGAGCTGGTTCAGTGGCGCTTTCTCGGCAAGTTCCTTCAGAAAGTTTAGCATCTCGCGAGCTCAAAAGTTGTCCAAACGTTTTGTTTACGGCACAATAAAGTCGTCTTCTCTACTCTGTACGAATTTCCGCGTTCAAAATAAGCAAGGCCGTAACAACAGACTGTGTAAGCACGTGGCTTTGTCTAAGCGCTCAGCAAGAAGATTTCGGGGGGTGTATCGGCCTCCATTCATGCATAAACTGCTGATTTCGCTTCGATAGAGCTACTTCTCGCTGAGGATCTGTTCTGCCTTTCAGAACATTTCACGACCGCAAGCCCAGTAAGCTCTGCTGCTTTTTTACCAGCTCGCTATTGTATTTACCAAATTTTTCTTAGGAATCGTGCGCACGGTCAGAAAACGTCATTTGCGTTCTGTTTTCCCCAACAAAGCTCACTCGAGCAGTGTTATAATATTTCCGCATCGCGGCGATCACACTTTCTCTGTTTCCAACGAAAAAAATTGTGGAAACGAATTTCTTTGTTGCAGAAGATCTCTATACAGAGCGAAGCCGTGGAAAAGTTCTCGCGTGCTTTGCTGCTGCCTGTGAAAGCGCACCAAATGCAACGTGTGAAGCTCACATGGATGCTCTCATTGAACGCGAGCTAACACTAAATCTGTCCTAAATATTCCCCAACACGGAGCCTTTGACCGTACAGGCGGGAGAGGCTTCTTACGGGCGATGGAGTGGGCTGCATGGGGAAACGAATACGTTGTAGAAAGCGCGGCTCCGGCTTTCAACCCCCGCCCCCTCCACCGGTTGCATTTCTTAGGGATCCGTACATACTCATGAATATTCCATATATTTCAAGCTGGTGAAAGAGGCTGTCTCGGTGTAGGTGGGAGTATTGGACGAGGATGATATACGAGTTCCTGCGTAGACAAACTCAGCTATGTGTCGGCGGCGCTCGCCTCGTTCGTATTTTTGCTCCTTCAGTGCGTTCAAAAGTGTAATACTCGTTCGACAGACTACACGCTTCTCGAAGAGTGTATGTCTGCTATGTATTCAGGGCATGATTGAGTGAGTGAAGATTGACGACGTGCTTCAGCTTTATCCATTTCTTCTCTTTCAAACGCTCAACGTTTTTAAGCTCCTTCTTTTCGCGCCACTTTTCAGTAAGTGCCCTGAAATTTCTCTGAATTGCACACACGAGAACACATGCAGCCCTGAGTCATCGAGATATTTTGTATCATCCGGAAGCTTGACGCATTATTTGATTTAGTAGAATTTCTGTGCCATAGAGTTAATATACTGATTCTGTATACTAACTCTATGTTCTGTGCTGACATAGGTGTTCAAACTTGGCGGCAAGTGTAAGCGCAGTTTATTGCACTATGCTCGTTTCTCTGCTGCAATTAGGCTTTCATCATCGGGAGTGCAAATGTACTGCGCCGTGTGCGCCATGTGCATTGTTACCGTGAGCGCTTCGAAGCTTTAACCACGCTGCTTTTTTATCAAAAAAAAAGCTTGCGCCTCGGGCGAGTATCTCGTATGGGAAGTGCTGTCGAATCGCAGGCTACTCTTGGTGATTGTGTGAGGATATAAATGACAGCCAATGGTGCCTATTGTGCACTATAGTTTCAAGTTAACGTGGGCGTTTTCGTCTGTACTGCAGAATACTATCTTATCCTGCGCATGGACGGTCATGCTGTCTCTTACCTTCCATTTTGTCTAGTACAAGTTACCGCTCCATCAAAATATATAATGCACGAGTCGCATGATACGACAAGGAATAATGAAAAGACTATAATTTCATCACTTTTTTTGATAGAATATTCTACATTGAACACTGTTACGACTGTGAAAGTTGCTCATTTGGTGACATCATGCATAGTTGGGCAATGCAGTGAAGTAAACGAAACACGCAGAAGATTTGGCCGAGAGATGAGTAAAGAGACGATATATCGAGATTTGGGACCAGATAAGAATGGTCAGGGTAGTCAAAAATATAAAGGCAACATTACGAAGGAATATAGGTCAATTTACCGCGTTCACGAGTGTAGTGGTCAGAACGTCGACGAAAAAATTATTTTGTCGGAATAAGGGATATGAATTTGAATAGATGAAGCTGCACGTGAAAAGTAGGAACGTGGAAATGCTGGCGAATCAAACAATGAACTGCCGAAAGAAACAAGGCGACATTTTAAGAATGACAGCGAGCGGAACAATGAGCCCCTACACTCCTGAAGTAGGCATAGGGGCAATGGCCATGAAAGGCTACGAACGCACAGGAATGAGGCAGACACAGCGTGGGAAAACCGTGGGAAAGGAAAGAAAGAAAACGGGAGCTGGTGAGGGATAGCTGTACTTTTGGTATTGTTACTAGCTTGGCAAGCAACGATAAGGGACAGTGGTCCTGCAAGAGGAAAAGGGAAATGATGGGAGACAAAGAGAGAAGAGAAAGACAGAGCGAAAGAGAAACGGAACGAAGGGCGCAGTCTCCTTCGCGCAGAAGAAGACGTGAGGTCGCAAAGATGTATTGCCGTAATTTTCTCGGTGGCTTGCCATGAATCATTCCGAGTGGTCCTCGCCATTGAATTTCTCGCGTCTTTCTCTCCCCAATTCCCGCGAGTTCTCGCGGGATAGAGTACGTAAAGGTCGCACCATGCTGGCCGAGAGCGTCATCCACCATCTGAATATTTTATCCCCTTCCCCCTTCCGCAGTTGAGCCCATCTCTTCTTTTTTGTTTGCTTGAATTTCATATTTCTTGCACATCCTTTCAATTTCTCTATACTTTTCATTCCACACCCCTTTTCGGCTACTACTTGTATTGTTAGATGTTATCTCTTTTCTGTTACGCAGGAGAGAACGTGAAAGAAAGCCGCAATATAATTTAGCCGGTGACTTCTGCATTATCAGCAGCGTTTCTAACTTTGCGTGTCCGAATAAGCCTGAACAGCATGATGAAATCACTTTGAGACAGCTTGCTCAATGTCGGCTGTTGCGTAATTTTTCGGCATTTTCTGGCCAATGGTTTCACATTCCTTATTTTTTCTTGCCCGGCATATTCGCCTTAACTCTCAAAAAGGAACCTAAATGACAAATTTGTATATCGGGGGAAAAGACGTGTTTCGCACGTCTTTATCACGGACTTCGTTAAGCGCGTTTCGTGTACGTGAAAGCACGAACGTTTTGGTAGTGCGTATCAAAAAAAAAAAAAAAAGAAGGCAGATGTGCGCGCGTTATGGAGTTTCGAAATCGGCGTCTACAACGTACACAGCCCGCGACCGGCAAACGCAGCCAGTGGCCACCACGCATTTCGTCAATGCTGGCAATCATTAATCTTCGCGCATCATTTATTTACACATGCGGACAAATTGCGCTCGCTCCCGCATTAGCATAACTAAACGAAAACTTTTGTATGTGACACCAGCGTGCAATGACTTAATGCCACAATGTCGGCTGCATAATCGATCAACAACGGAATAGCTCATGCATGTGCCTCGTTGAAGCTTTACTGCGAAAGCCGTTAGGAGATCGCACGAAGGGTGCCGTAGTTGGCCGCTGCTACCGCCGCTGCACACTGGTGTCCGTAACCAGTATCTCTCGAAGCAAGAAAAAAAAACAAAATAGGAAAAATAAATATTTAAGATAGAGTGTGGTATGAACCTGGGTCCTCTGCCTGGCAGCCAAGTATTCTACCATAGAGACATGCCGTTGCTCTAAAGTCCGTTGCAAAAACACCCGTACAGGCGTTAGTTATGTCGGAAAGGAACCACGTTGAAATATAACGTTGTAGAAGAGTAAAGTAACAAGAAGGTGTGACCCAATGCGAATTCTATAACCCTGCGTCACATAATTTTCTTACACCGTAGTGAATAAGTCTGGAAGACTGCACAGAGATGCTGATTACCTGTCACGCTATACCCTGTGACCGACTGGGACCCCACAAGCACTGACACGATCGACTGTGTCCTTTAAATCTCCCAGCTGCTGCATCTCAGCGACGAGCAGCGTCATGAATCCTCACCGTACGACGCTTCTGTTCGCATGTTTACCTTGAAGGACCACGCCTTGTATCGGTGTAATTTGTCACCCGCCGATCACGACGCACTTCCGGTCATACCAAAGCACCTGCGCTTCCGAGTCCTCTCCGAGCTCCATGACGCACTAACCACTGGTCACCTTGGCCTCTCTCGCACAAATGATCGTGTGCGCCGCCGCTTCTACTGGCCTGGCCTTTTGCGCTCTGTACGCTATTATGTCAACGCCTGCAAAGTTAGCTAGTGCTGCAAGAAGCCGTCGAAACTCCCTGCCGCGTATCTTAAGCCCATTGACATTCTCTTTGAGCCCTTCTTCTGTGTAGGTTTGGACCTTCTCGGTCTCTTGCCAACATCCGCCTCCGAAAACAAGTGGGTCAGGATTACTGTATACAGATTACGGAAGCCGCTATGCAGTTGCACGAGTACGCCAACAAGCTAAGCTACAGACGGCGCACATTTCTAACTACGTGATCTCATTTTAGTGCACGAAGCCTCTCTTCAACTGCTGACAGACCGAGGCCGTATGCCCCAGGTGGTCAAAATTTCCGGAGCCCTCCACTATGGCGTCTGTCATAATCATATGGTGGTTTTGGGACGTTCAACCCCAGCATATCAACCGAGGCCGTACGTTCCTTTGTAAAGTGGTTGACGATATCCTGTGTTCCTGATCCACCAAACACAAGCTCACAAGCTCGTACCACCACCAGACAAACGGGCTCACAAACGCTTAAACGCAGCCTGACGGACATGCTATCGAAATACGTCTCGGCCGATCATTGTGAGTGGGTTCTTGCACTACTGTTCGGGGCGTTCGCGCACAATTCCTGCTGGCATGAAACTGCTGGGTACTTGCAATTTCATCGTTTGTTTGGACGCTAACTAACATTGCCGTTGGATAATGTCCTGCCGGCTGCTGCACAGTCGACCTCTGAATAAGCGAGCGACGATATTGCCCGGGCTGACCACCCTCGTCAGCTTGCCGGTCGCAGATTAACTGCCTCGGAAGAAAAACGGAAGCATTGTTACGACGAGCGGCATCGCGAAGAACAATTCTCGACGGGTTCCCTCGTTCTCCTTTCGTCTACTACACGACATGCAGACCTTTCCGAGGAGCTCCTTTCATGGTCCCACACCGCTGGCTTCACTAGTGACAGACGTCACACACGAAATCGTTCGTAATGATTGCTCAACCTCTTCTGCTTTGTTCTCCCGGGACGTCGTCCGTGTATCAAGGCGAGCGTTACCGCATTCTTCCTGCTGTGGACACGTAGACGCACCGGCTCAGCGCTTTCGCTGCCATGGGTTGTATTACGTGGTTTCAGCTGACGGTAAGAGGGCATAGTGGGACATACCCTGGAATGCGCCTGAGACTAGAAGTGAAGAGGTTGACAATGTGTGTGAGCTGTGCTCTGCTCACAGACTGACTGATCTTATTCTCACGTAACAGTTTGAATTACGTAACGAGTGTGTGGCTGAATGCTTCTAACCCATTACAGAGGGCACAGCCATTATTTTGATCGTAATCAGCACCCACTTAAATTGATGTCGTAGTGGGCACCTTCCAAGGGTACTCGTATTATAGCAGCCACAGGATAGCCTAAGAAGGGCTTTAGAAATTCCGCTTTTCCAGCTTTCGATGTGACAGTGTTTCTCTTTCGCAAAGGTTATCCCCCTCAGGCGTGATGAAATTCTAGCGGCACAAGGAATTTTTTTAGGGGCGAAGCTCCTTAGGGCGTGGGCTGTGCGTCCCCTGTAGCCTGTATGTAGCCACCTCTAGTTTAGTTCTTGCAGTGTTTACTAGATGGCGGTACCGTCCCCTGTATGTAGCCACCTCTAGTTTAGTTCTTGCAGTGTTCACTAGATGGCGGTACCATCTCCTGTATGTAGCCACCTCTCGTTTAGTTCTTGTAGTGTTTACTAGATGGTGGTACTTGTAGCTGATGATGAAAAGATGCAAGATGTTATAAACTAGAAAGCGGTACTTGTAGTTGATGAAAGACGCGAAATCTTATAAAATAGGAATGATGTCACATATGGCGCGTGTCATTGGTTGAAGGCAATCGTTCGATTTAGTGCGGCGACGTACGCTAGGGGGAGCGATGTAATAAAATCGAGTGGGAAAAATGTACAGAGGATTCATGGTTTACCAGGTTTACCTCCGGAGCTTCGCCCACTCATCATCGTTCACTTCGTGGATATGGCGGAATTTTTTTCTTTGCAATCAGTTCGTGTGGTCATCCAGCCCGTCAGGGTTGTGAAAATGAATGCTTGCTTGATAAGATCACGCCGGCATCTCTATGTACGTGGAGAGGGGGAAAGTACATTCATGTTGCCTGTTAATCTGAATGTAGATTAATCGTAACGCCCTTCAA
This sequence comes from Rhipicephalus microplus, assembly GCF_013339725.1. Taxonomy (NCBI): domain Eukaryota; kingdom Metazoa; phylum Arthropoda; class Arachnida; order Ixodida; family Ixodidae; genus Rhipicephalus; species Rhipicephalus microplus. The sequence continues at coordinate 109,516,789 of NC_051171.1, read as the reverse complement.
ATTATAGGCGCAAGGTTAGAGACCCGTACCAGTTTGTTATCCGTATATGTGAATACAGTGTTGCTGTGTGGTCTGGCTGTATTATGTGAACCTTGGCGACATTCTCCGAAAAGCGACATAGTTGGACAATATCGTTTTGCCCTGGAATTGCTGAAAATATTATTGCGATCTTGACACGGGGTGTCATTCGCACTACACTTGTGTTAAGAACTTATTGTGTTAGCTCAGTATTGCTGGCTTACCCTTAAATAAAATTGAAGGTATATACGGACCTAGACACAGTTTCTGAAGAGTTTCTTTTTTTAAACATATAGGTCGATCTCATTTTTCATAGATGAATGTTGTGTGCGTACGGACGTATATTCATAGGTAGCGGCGGTTCCCTGAAGACACACAGAAAAAAATGTACTACTTCTCCTGCAGCGCGGTTCTAGAAAAGTCAGACTGATGATCTGGCCGTGTGCTTTTCCAGGGAAGCGGTCATATGCTAGCCGTGCAGTGTCGTATTATTATTATTATTATTATTATTATTATTATTATTATTATAGTAGTAGTAGAAGTAGTAGTAGTAGTAATATAGTGATAGTCGTAGTCGGCATTCGCACTAAACGATATGGGCTGAGCCTTCTGGTCTCGCGATCTAATTTTGACCAGTTAGGTGTGATTGCGTTCGTTTCAAATCTAGCGTTTGGTTGAGAGCATCACAGGATATAGCTAGCCAATCAAATAGAATCGCGTGCATTTCATAGCCGGTAAGGCCCTCTCTTGCGGCTAACGCATGTTTTTTCGGCTGCGATATGGTTACAGAGGAAGGAATCGCCTGTACCTACTTTTTCGATATCTTCCCGTACACCACGGTCTGTTCTTTTTGTGAATGCCCTCATCCTTTGTAGAAAAAGCGAATAAACGTAATGAAGTCTGAATAGCACGGAGAAGAAAGCATGAAGGCGTAACGTTGAGAAAAGAAGCCGTTATGGAAGAGAGGTAGAGATGCTGTGAGGAGAGCACGGTTTTAGACTTTTGTTTGGCTATTTCAAATAAATAAATAAATAAATAAATAAATAAACAAATAAATAAGAAAAAAATTGCCCGCAGCTTCCCTAGGGGGAACACTGAGGAGGATGCGGAGCATATAATTGGTTAACGGGGTGTTAAAGTGCGACTTACTTGGGTCGATGGCTAAATTGGTTAACGTGGTTGTGAAATGGGGTGTTAAATTGCGACTTACTTGGGTCGATGGCTAAATTGGTTAACGTGGTTGTAGGAGGGGGTGTTAAATGAGTGAACACGTACACACGTATGCGAAAGGACGGCGCTGGTCGAAGGGACGTCGATCATTGTGTTTGTGGATTCGTTGGAATTCATTTCACCGCGACCTTGGACGTCGACGCGCCGTACAAACCAACCGACGAGCGGCAACTGAGCGAGCGAGCGCCGACCTTGAGTATATATACAGCGCGACGGCGCATGCACTGTCAGCTGTTGAATGTTCTCGAAGGAGAAGCGCGCGCGCGGCACAGATGGCGACGGCGCGACGGCGCATGCGCTGTCAGCTGTCGAATGTTCTCGAAGGAGAAGCGCGCGCGGCACAGATGGTGGGCGACGGCGCGACGGCGCATGCGCGCGCGTCAGCTGTCGAATGTTCAAGAAGCGGTGCGGACGGCGCACTACAAGGCGCGAGTATAAGATGCTTCCGCATCTAATAAGAGACTACGCGACTTAGCTCCACGTTTTTCGATGGAAACAAATTATTTCAGCAAACTGTTTTCTTGTTTCTTCCAATTCCACCTCCCGGCCGCTTCACGCTCCTTTTACGATTTAAAATCACGCACCGCTTTTAATCTTCTGGCATATAGCGACGCCATGTCACGGAACCTTATAATAATTCGTTAGTTTATTTTTTAATTTCATTCGTGCGTACGTACGGCATGTCGTGTGAGCTTATTATCACAATTTATAATTATTACTTTTTTGTTTGTGTGTATACGTAGAGCTTTGTGAACCACGCTCGGACGCTTCTATATATAGAAGTGTACGAGGATGATGCATGTCCCTGCAGTCACGAAGGAGTTAGTTCTCGATCTATTTCTTGCTCTTAACTCTGTTGCGACCTATTGAACATGTTCGGTATATCTGTTTTTCATTTTGAGCAGAAAACGCAGCAAACGTCATTCATATTGAAATGACGAAGTCTTCCAATCTATTTCTTAGCAAATAATCAGGATATCTGTTTCATTTTGTTTACCGACAGCCCCGTCGAGTGTTCAACCCGTTCCAAGTGCATTTCTTTGCCATTCTCGAAAAAAAAAACGGGGGGGGGGGAATGTATCGCGGACTCCTGATTCATGCACACTCATCCTAGTAGTAAAAACGATGCATTTGAGGTCCGAAGTAGTTCATCGTCGCTGGAGTGGAACGGCTTAAAGAAACACAACCTTCGCCTTCTCTCATCGCGTGACCTTTTGAGCAATGGTCGGAGCACATTCGCGTCATTTCAATAAAATCACTATAAAAATACAACTGAGACCCAGCATTTAGCATAAAAATATAATTTAAGATACACCCTTGGGCAATTAAATTTAGGAGGTCAGTAGTGTAATGGACGCTGTGTCTGATGCAGTTGGACAAACTTTGTTCATGAACGAGTTATATTGCTGCAAGATTTTGGAGGAACGGCCGCTCTATGTTGTTCACGCATAGCTATCTTCCTGCTAGTGTCTTTTACTTCACAGACAGAAATGAGGGAAGTTTTTAATTTACTACCCTGCACAAATATATGGATCTTAAAGTGTCTGAAGGACGAGGACGCCAGGTGCCCGTATGTTGGCGCAAATAGGAAAAGTGCTTCGCTGTGTCAAAGCATGTAGTGGCCAATTTTCTGACAAATACATATAAGTTATTCTTGCTAAAATTATAGGTATAGCTCTGTGTTCATGCATATGAGACACCTTTTATGCGTGACTTCCGAACCTCGGAGTGATAATGAACATTGCTTGCACGATGAAAGGGGACAGCAGAAAAAAATTTGAGAAAGCGGAAGGAACTTGGAGCGAAGGATGACTACCTAACTTTTAAGTGATAAAAAAACTGGACTGCACAATTGAAGCTGTTGTTCTGTACTGAGCTTCTAAGAGATCGGAAATGTGTATTTCGGATCTCTTAATTTTGGATGGGGAGGCTTTCCAATCACCAAAGTGAACAAATTGCTGCTTCCGCATGTACACTTAGCATTCAGAAAGAACAGGTCCCGATTGCTCCGGACATTTTCATATTACATTACATCATATCACCTATATATCTTGAACATACTCATAACGGGCATTTCATAACGGGCGGGTTGACAGCGTAGCCGCGTGACGTTGCTGGGAAGGGATATCAGCTATAGTGTTCAAAAATGTTGATGGGTAAGGGATCGCTACAGCTTGGTAGGAAAGACCGTTCGAATCCAATGCTACGCGGAGTAAAAAAAAAAGAAGATATAATTGTAACGGCGTGCGCACGTGCTTCGCAACACTTGAAAATCGACGCACGTAACACGCGAATCCTCACCGTACGACGCTTCTGTTCGCATGTTTACCTTGAAGGACCACACCTTGTATCGGTGTGATTTCTCACCCGCCGATCACGGCGCACTTCCGGTCATACCAAAGCACCTGCGCTTCACAGTCCTCCGCGAGCTCCATGACGCACCAACCACTGGTCACCTTGGCCTCTCTCGCACAAGTCACCGTGCGCGCCACCGCTTTTACTGGCCTGGCCCTTTGCGCTCTGTACGCTGTTATGTCAACGCCTGCAAAGTTAGCTAGTGCTGCAAGAAGCCGTCGGGACTCCCTGCTGCGTATCTTAAGCCCATTGACATTCTCTTGGAGCCCTTCTTCTGTGTAGGTTTGGACCTTCTCGGTCTCTTGCCAACATCCGCCTCCGAAGACAAGTGGGTCAGGATTACTGTATACAGATTACGCAAGCCGCTATGCAGTTGCACGAGTACGCCAACAAGCTAAGCTACAGACGCCACAGATTTCTAACTACGTGATCTCATTTTAGTGCACGAAGCCTCTCTTCAACTGCTGACAGACCGAGGCCGTACGCCCCAGGTGGTCGAAATTTCCGGAGCCCTTCACTATGGCGTCTGTCATAATCATATGGTGGTTTTGGGACGTTCAACCCCAACACATTAACCGAGGCCGTACGTTCCTTTGTAAAGTGGTTGACGATATCCTGTGTTCTTGATCCACCAAACATAAGCTCACAAGCTCGTACCACCACCAGACAAACGGGCTCACAAACGCTTAAACGCAGCCTGACGCACATGCTATCGAAATACGTCTTGGCCGATCATTGTGAGTGGGTTCTTGCACTATATACTGTGCGGGGCGGGGCGTTTGCGCACAATTCCTGCTGGCATGACACTGCTGGGTAGTTGCAATTTCATCGTTTGTTTGGACGCTAACTAACATTGCCGTTGGATAACGTCTTGCCGGCTGCTGCACAGTCGACCTCTGTATAAGCGAGCGACGTTATTGCTCGGGCTGACCACGCTTGTCAGCTTGCCCGTCGCAGATTAACTGCTTCGCAAGAAAAACGGAAGCATTGTTACGACGTGCGGCATTGCGACGAACAATTCTCGACTGGTTCTCTCGTTCTTCTTTGGCATGCAGACCGACATGCAGACTGACACGACATGCAGACCTTTCCGAGAAGCTCCTTTCTCCTTTCATGGTCCCACACCGCTGGCTTCACTAGTGACAGACGTCACACACGAAATCGTTCGTAATGATTCCTCAACCTATTCTGCTTTGTTCTCCCGTGACGTCGTCCGTGTATCAAGGCTCGAGCGTTACCGCACCCTTCCTGCTGTGGCCCCGTAGACGCACCGGCTCAGCGCTTTCGCTGCCACGGGTTGTATTACGTGGTTTCAGCTGACGGTAAGAGGGCATAGTGGGACATACCCTGGAATGCGCCTCAGACTAGAAGTGAAGAGGTTGACAATGTGTGTGAGCTGCGCTCTGCTCACCAACGTTACTAGATCTTGCCAGTTCTCAAACTCCCACGGCGGCTGCCGTTGATGCGTGGCCCCGTTTCGTTTCCCCTCCGGGGCTCACCAGACGGCGCGGCGGCCACGGTTAGCCCGTTGCTGGTGCAGCAGGAAGCCCGGCGGCGGCGCGTTGTAAATGGCCGTGTCTTTGCCTTGAATACTCGTTCAATGCGTCTCAAATTTAAACTACCATTAGGGACTCTTCGAACAATCGGGTGATGCTTTATGTATACATTACATACATTACATTTCTAAATACGCATTATTGTCAACTGTTACTATTAATCTAACATTAATTTTGGTGTTTTCGAAATAAGTATCCTGTCGTTTTTTTTCTATGAATGAGCTAAATTTCCATTTATTTAATCCTTGCTCTGTGTATCTACTTTAGGTTGGCACAGTGCATTTTTTGTGTGAATTCTTGTCATTTTGCTGCTGCTATGCTATTGTATGGGGAGGTGAGACTGTCAAGCTGCCTTGCTTTTATTCCGCCATCCTTTCTACTTATGCATGTTTTGTGTTTATGTACAATAAACTTCACACACACACATATAGATATATATTATATATATATTATATATATAAATAATATATATATATAGATATATATATATATATATAATATGTATATATATATATATATATGATGCGGAATGAAAAGCAAAGCTATAGCGGCGAAGCTGCCCGCAAACGTGCAGCCAATGTTTGCGGATATTCGTTACCTGCAAACAAAAACCTGAGCAAAAAAGAGGAACTTTTATTCTCAGCGACTTCAAGCGGACCTTCTGCTTTTTCCTGCAGTCTTCGCGCTGCTTTGTACGCTGCAGAAAAAGCTTGTTCAAGGTCCTACATTGAGCACATGTAGCGTTAAAGCTCAAGACAGTGCAGGTGTTGCGTCTCCACTTTTCACCTTCTTTTTGGCCACCAGTGATGATGCGATCTTCGGGTACTTTTCAGCAGGGCATCCCTGGCACAGCTTAAGCTTTTCAATGTACCGGATCAAACATTTCAAGTCATCAGACGAGTTCATTTCAATGCTCGGCTCCCCGGCGTAGACGCTGCGAGGCACGATTCGACCATTTGCGCAGACAGTTACTTCGAGGTTCTCCGACAGCGCCACTGACGTTTCCACACGGGGAATGTTACTTCTTATGCTAAGCTTGTACAGTAGTGCCGTTTGTTCAGCAACGCCAAGAAACCAACCTTCAATCTTCTGTCCCCCTTCGGCCAAGCGAGTTAGCATGTCAAGCAAAGGGTTTCACTACTATCCGTCGTCCCGATGTTTCTGCTTCGTTGTTGCTATCACCAACTGCTGAAATCAACTGCTCACCTTGTCCTTTCGACGCTTGCTTTTTGCCGAGGAAGAGTTTGCGAGCAGGAGCCTTGCGTTTCCGTGTCGGTTTCGAAAGGTAACTCGGGCAATTCGGAAACAGCCGAGGCACGGCGTCGTCTTTCAGTGCCCATTGTCGCATCGTTACCACTCACCACAAATGGTTGTGCTCGAAGACTTTCGAAATGTCGTCATCGCTGAAGTGAAGGTCACAAACAGAACACGTGCTTGAAGCTTTTTGTCCTGCCTGGGTACTGCTCGCTGCCATAGTGCAAGGCGTCTCGGGGCGGCCTGAAAAAATGACTCACCCGAAGGTAGAACGGAATCGTACCCGCTTTTACACCCGGGCACGAAACAGCGTGGCATGGTTCATACACTTGCCAGCACAGTCCACAAACATCTGCGGGTATTCGCGCAAACGTTACCAAGCACACTGCAGCGGGCTGTTTACAACGGTCGTCCGTGTCTGTCGCGACTTGCCGCAACTTGTCGGGCAAACTCCGTCGCGCGCGCCCCCACGCGGAGCGCAACGGAACGGCGTCAGGCGGAGCTCCGCAGTTTGAGAACTGGCAGGATCTAGTAACGTTGCTGCTCACGGACTGACATATCTTATTCTGACGTAACAGTATGAATTACGTAACGAGTTGGTGGCTGAATGCTTCTAACCCATTACAGAGGGCACATCCATAATTTTCCATCGTAATCAGCACCCACTTCAATTTATGTCGTAGTGGGTACATTCCAAGGTTACTCGTTATTATAGCAGCCCCAGGATAGCCTAAGAAGGGCTTTAGAAATTCCGCTTTTCCAGCTTTCGATGTGACATTGGTTTCCGCGTGAACGCTACCACTGCACAATTTCCGCAGGACACCTCGAGGCCTTGTTTACGAAGATAGCATGACGTCGTTGTAGCAGCCTTCTGAAGGCGGGCGCGAAGCTGAGGCCTTGTCACACCTGATGTCCATATGCAGATGTCATCAGCATAGACAGAAAGTTCTACAGTGCTAGGTAGCTGCTCGACTAGACCAATGAGAGTTAGGTTGAAAAGGGTAGGGCTTAGCACTCCTCCCTGAGGAACTCCTCGGCTGCTGTAATAATCAGGTGTTGGGCCATTCGCTGTCATCACGTAAAAAGATCTCAGCTGTAAGTAGCTGTACACCCACATATATATCTTGCCACCAAGACCTACTGTTTCCAAAGCTCTAAGGATGGCTTCATGAGTGACATTGTCGTAAGCCCCCTTAACGTCTAGAAACAGGGCGGCGCACAGTCTCTTACAGGCTTTCTGGTGTTGAACATATGTCACCAGATCAACAACGTTGTCGATTGACGAATGGCCGCGCCTGAATCCAGTCATGGATACTGGATATATTTCATAGTGCTCTAAATACCACTCCATTCGTGTTAGAATCATTCGTTCCATCGTTTTTCCCACACAACTGGCAAGTGCGATAGGACGGTATGAGGCAATATCCAAAGGAGATTTACCAGCCTTTAGAAGTGGAATGAGGCGACTTGACTTCCATGCCTGGGGAACCGTAGCAGTCTGCCAGGAGTCGTTGTATAGGCGTAAGAGTGCCTTCCGAGCTTCGTCTCTAAGATTACAAAGGGCACGATAGGTAATGCCGTCAGGTCCGGGTGCTGAAGAACGTCTGCACAGAGCCAGTGCCGCCTCTAGCTCATCCATAGAAAACTGGCATTCCATACGGAGATCACGTGAGGGTGGTGGGTTATCAAATGTTCCCGTTCTTGATACTGTGAAATTGAAATCACCGGCAATTCTTCTACAGAAAGATTCTGCGACGTCAATCTCTCTGCATCGAAGGTGAAGTGCCAGAGATGTAAACGGGTGTCGCTGACCCAAGGTTGTGCTAAGACCCCAGACAGTTCGCCATATCAGTGATAGCGGCTTTCGTGGATCCAACGACTCGCAAAAGCATGTCCAACGTCGCCTAGCCAGTTTATCCATGTGCTGCTGCAGTTTCTTTTGAATGCGTCTAGCCAGCCTCAAATCATCCATGCACTTTGTCCGTCGGTACCTTCGTTCTGCACGACGCCGTATTGCGCAAAGTTTCTCAAGCTCGATGTCGAAATTGGTGCGCTTGTGACTAGTCAAATGTGTATGCGTGGTATTCTGCAGGACATCCTTTATCGAGTCCTCTAGGTTATATGATGAGCCGTCGGTACAGCAGTCTTCCATTAACATTTTGAATTTCGGCCAATCGGTGTACTTGAGGCCTCTTGAGGACTTGGAGCTAGTGAAACCTTCTATACACAGGTAAGTTGGTATATGGTCGCTGCCCCGCGTTTCCAGATCCGAAAACCAGTGCACTTTCCTGGTAAGTGAGCGAGAAACCAATGTAAGGTCCAGGCAGCTGCTATGGGCTGATCCGCGTAAATATGTAGGGCTTCCATCGTTACAAACGCAGAGTTCGTACTCCGAGGCTAAGGACACCAATTTTCTTCCTCTAGAGTTGTTCCTGGAGCTTCCCCATAGGAAATGGTGGGCATTGAAGTCGCCAGTGATCACCCATGGCCTTGGAGTCGATGTCAGAATACCGCGTAAGCGCTCGCAGTCAAGGCGGCTTGATGAAGATAAGTAAGCTCCGATAATCGTGAAAGCAACCTTATCCTTTTTCACAGTAAGGCACACATACTGATTTTCTTCATCAGGCGAGACTTTGTGGTGAACGTAAGTGAGGTCATGGCGCATGAATACAATAACTTTGCTGCAGTCTCTGTGAGTGGAGGACATAAAGCACTCATATCCTGACAGCTTGATTGAAGCACACAGGTTGGGTTCACAAATCACGATAATGGGGAAGCGGTTCACAAATACAAATTGTCTAAAGTCAGACATGCGCGACTTCAGTCCTCTGGCGTTCCACTGAAAGACAGATGCATTCTTGACTTCCGCTCGAAACGACGGTGCCTCGCTGGCCATGGTTTTACCTTAGAGCTGCAAGCACCGGACTCAGGGTGTCCAGAACATGCAGTGCGGTCTGCGCAGCCGAAGTCTTCATATTACTCAGTAGGACACGCATGGTACTCATCAGCGATTGCAGCAAGCTTATCACTTGATCTTCATTCATCGTATCACTGGTTTGAGGGGTCGTCGAGGGCGGCAGAATTTGATGCAGCTCCGAAGTAGGTTGACTTCGTGGAAGAGAGGGCCACTGTTAGGAATGTGCGACTGCTGTCCCTTTCTTGTGTTTGGCGGTATCCGTCTTCAGTGAGCTCGGTGTTTGTGGGTCAGCCTCTTTGATAGAGGATGACATCTCTCTATCGGTAGAGCCGTTTTTTCGTGATGGTCTTTGCCCACGACGCAGTCGTCGGCGTAGTGTAGCGGCAGCTTCCCTATGCGTTGAATTGTCCCGCACCATACGCCTGAGTACCGCGTCCTCGTTTCGCACCCGCGGGCAATCTTTGGATGAGGCCTCATGAGCGCCGTGGCAGTTTGGACATCGTAGCATGGTAGCACTGCAGGCGTCTTTTGAGTGAGACTCAGCGCACCGCGGACATACAACTTTGTTCTCACAGACACCTTTTACGTGTCCCATCTTGAAGCACTTGTAGCATTGCAGTGGCTTCGGTATGTAAGGACGCACTGAGTGGCGAACATGGCCAACTTTGACATACGAGGGAAAGCTGTCTCTCTCGAACACAAGCCTCAAGCAGTGTGAGTTGCCGAGTCTGGTAATGTGCGTGATGCGGGTGCCTTCAGTCGCTGGCTTTATTAGTATTGGCAGGTCATTAGCTGAGATGGAAAGATCCACATCATAAATGACGCCTACAGTGCCATTACAACCTGTAGCGACCATTGGCCGAACTTTCACGTTGCCGATTTCTGTTATGTGCCGAAGGCTTTGCAGTGCGCTACGGTGCATAACGTCTACCGCAAGGACATTCTTTCGTGCATTGATCCTCACGTCTTTGATCTCATTCGGCGCGGTTTCCTCGAGAAGCACAGAAAGAACTTGCCTGTTCAGGAGTCGCAAGTTAGATGCAGGGTCTTCGGGCATAAACAGCATGGTGTGCGGCCACCGCTGTGGTGCAGTCTTAACGGTGGAGGCACTTGCCGACGATGCCGTCCGCAGCAGTCTTCGTTTTGTAGATCGATTCATGATGACCGTGAAGTCATCATCCGATGACTCAAAGCCGTCCGAGTACAAATCGGTTGTCTCACTGTCGGTGTCGCTCGACGCGTTGCTACGCTTCCTGGACGACGAAGTCCGGCGCGACGGTTGCATGCCTGGAACATTCTCAGGTGTGTCCTGAAGCATCACCGCAAAGGAGGGAGCGGCAGCTCCCAGGATTTGCAGGAAAACAAATTGAAAATACTGAGACACGGGCACAAGCATTCTGTGAGAGAATCACTTTTTCGAATTGATTCTTCATTAAATGCAAGTAAAAGATGAATACAGGGCTCTCCATGCATTTAATTAGTTCGCCTCGAAGGCCCTATTTCAGTGTAGCATATGAGCGTACATATATATTACACTTCTTTCGCATTTCGCCTATCAAGGCATCTCAGGCGGAAATGTTGTAGGCCCGTGTGCTTAGATTTGGGTGGACGTTAAAGAACCCCAGGTGGTCAAAATTTCCGGAGCCCTCCACTACGGCGTCTCTCATAATCATATGGTGGTTTTGGGACGTTAAACCCCACAAATAAATAAATAAATAAATAAATAAATAAATAAATAAATAAATAAATAAATAAATTATCAAGGCATCTTTCGCAATAATAAACACAGTGACCACTCTTCCTGCTTCAATTATCGGCCATCGGGCATTTCGTGATGACGCTGTGTTCTACAGCTCTCAAGCGATTGAAAAAATAGCGAACGAATGCGAGATTTGGGTCACATCGACGCACCAGTCTCCGTAGCTCTTGTTGCTGTATTGAGTTCGCACCATGGGCGAATTTAAACGAGAGAACTAAGAACATGGAGGAAAGTTTGTCTACGAAGAAGAAGATACGGCGAACTAAGAAATACGTTTTGAGATTGAACTGGTCCAGAAATTTACGACCAGGGTAATTTCATGCCCGACTAAAGAAAACCAATCATGCAGAGACAGAAATAAATGAAATAAAATAAATAAAAACGACAATTAAAAACAAAGAGACGGGAATTCTGTTGTAATCGTTCGTTGTAACACTCGGTGTAATCTCAGCCTGCAATCTACTCGTTCGTTTCGCTCCGTTCCACGATGGTATTGCTCGCCTTCGAAACCGAAGTGGAACAGTCGCGCCCGCCAAGTCGAGACGAGCACGAGCCGTTTGTACCGTACAGACAGCACACATTTTCTCGAACACGGGGCCGCTTTAATCTCCCAAAAGTTGGAGGCACGCCGACCAGAACTGTACGCTGCTTCTGCTCCTGTAATCTCTAAAAGCGCCTTGGTCGAGGCGACTTCGAACGAAGCCTCGCGTGAGAATTTAATGGCGACTTCTCTTTCACGGGTGAGCTCATTTCTTTTTAAGGTTTGCTCGCGTTTAGTTTCCTTGCGAAAAGAGTTCGCGCCTCGTCTTGCGTAAACACGTTTCCCGAGCTGTATGGCGTTATAGCATTCGGCTGAGAAATTCGTTGGCTCCGTACATATTGCAAACTCTCCCTCTCCTCTCTCTCTCAAGTGCGCTAGTCGTCTTGTGTCGCGCCCGCTTCGTCGACCTAATTCATCGCACTGCATTTCCTCCACTCGGAGCAGAGGATATTCAAAACCTTGCCGGCGCATACAGCTAGACGCGTCGTATATGAAAGACGAGACCGCCTCTGAATTCCGAGCCCCGTGTAATTACGATGCGCCCGCAATTTATTTATCATTTTTAATTGCGTGGAATAGACATATACAGCCACGCTCAATTAAAAAAAAAGCCACAGTTTTACGTCGTTTCACTGTTGGCACAGCGAGCGATTTTTGTAATTGCTTTCGCGCCATTTCGGAGTCTTCGCCGCCGTTTTGTTTCTTTTGTCTTTTGTTTGAGACCACCGTAGCGAGGGTTCATTATTGTCAGTTTGTCGGGATATCCGGCGAATAAATGAAAGAGTGGTGTAAAAATAACAAAAAATAATTTAAAAGGCTGGCACGCCTCGTTTCGCTTCTCTCTACAGATTTTGAAATTTCGAAGCCGTGAAGCTTTGGGGCGACCGATAATAATCATGTTCAGAGAGAGGGATTTCCCGAAGTTATACAGATTGGAGTTGAGTTCGTTTATTTGCAAAAAAGAAGAAAAAGAAAAAGTGACCTGGTCTCTTATGAATTTGCCTGACTCGGCTTGAACCAGAAACCCATCTTTTTGTTCCCGGTATAGACGGCTTTCGGCCCACGACGTGTTATTGCTATGCCTCTGCGATTGGCTCACGTTTGACGAAGTTAGATTTCATGCAACGACGTCATGCTAAAGTCATGATGAAGTCATCAATGTGGCCACCTCTGACGTCATGATGACCTCATACGTTCACCAAGTGATGACTTTTTCTCGCATCTTCCACGTTGACGCGTACGCAGCCGGTGGTCCATTTTCGTGTTTGATGTGGCATCTAACGCTTTTGCTATCAAAAATCACAGCATATCCACGGAGTTAAAAATCATGAGTGGGGCAAAGCATCCGTAAGTCCGTCCGCGCTTCCGTCCGTTTGTCCGTGCGTCCATCGGCCCATCCATTCACCCGTACACGCGTCCGTCCATGCGTCAAACAGACAGGCAGATGGCGGACGGACGCGGTCAACGGATGATTCGTGGTTTGCCGATAAAACCCTCCGAAGCTTCGCCCCACTTCATCATCATTCACACCGTGGATATGCTGTGAGGTGGTTACTACATAGCATTCATGCATACATAAAGGGGACGACTGACCCAGGCCTTAAGGAGCGTTGCCCCTAAAATTTCTACAATGCAGATGCACCAGCATTTACGTACTGTCCGTGCGCTACGTGACCAAATCTCTAGAATATGCAGAAAAACAATAGGGACTGATGCTTACATATAACAAGGTCGCAAGACTATAATACATGAACAGAAGGAAACTTCCAGAGCGCATGCTAAACTCAAGAGAGCTCAAGCGGCAATTTAAGCTGCGGCAACTGATGTCTGAAGTGGATACAGACAAAAACTTACCCTAATCGAAACTTTATCAGGTACAAATAAATTGCTATAGACTAGTGTAATGGCGCTACTACGCTCTGGACCATACGCTTTGTCAGTGTCGTATGGTTATCACCGAACGTGACAAGGAAAGATGTGGCGGCAGAAGAAGCTCTGTAGATCAAGATCAGGCCGTCCAGAAGGCCCACGATACGATGGTAAGATTAAAAAAAAATACTATCCTAACGTGGGAACGGCCTGCATCATCATAAGGGTTGATCTTGAGAACATCAATAAATTTTAACGTACCGTAGATCTCACACTATGTCATAATCGATTTCACGTAATGCAGTCAGCGAATAGCTTCTGAGGCCGCACATTGAGTGCAGCCTGGCGAGGTGCATTGATGTCTTTGCATATTGTCAAAATCTGTTTGGCTTCCCTGACTTCCTTGCTCCTTGAGGTGGAAATTATAACTTTTATTTTCGAGGTTTCCTTTTAAAAGTATACCGCTGCTCTGACTACAATTGGCTTTTAGAGCGAAGGCTGTCATGGGATCAAAACTTGGGTCACGCGCGGTGCCGTAGTTGTCCGCCGCCGCCGCTGGTGTCCGTAACCACATCGCATGAATAGAAAAAAAGAACCTAGTACAAATGACACAGTGGGGCGCGAACCCGGGTCCGCTGCGTGCCAGCCCAGTATTTTACTTCTCCCGCAGGGGCGCCTGCGAAAGTAGGCGTTTGGTGTGTAGCGACACCACGGACCCGAGCTAACGGGGGAGCTTCGGCTCCCTCCCACGCCTAGCCGTGCGTGGCTTTGCCGTGTCCGGGGAAAAGGGGATCCTGGGGGTTGAGCTGACGCTGGGTGATTGGACCTTTAAGGCCCCCCGGCAGAGGCAACACACCCCTTTTGCCCCGGCTTCACGTAGACGGCACCCCTGGGCTGACCCACCCAGGGGAAATCGGCAGACGCCTTTTCCTGTCTCCCCCTCACATCTTCGTCTTTTCTCTTACTTTAAGTCTTTCCTGTCCTCTACTCTCTTCCGTTGACTTCCGTGTTTCCTGGCGGCAAGGGTTAACCCTGTGTGGCTATCCTACCTTGGATACACCATATTCGGTTATAGTGGTGGTGTACAGCTGGCGTCTGCAGGGCCTGTGCTTCCAGACCCTGCAGCGTCCCCTTGTAGGACTCCATGGTGGGTGGCTGGCACCGCTGCCGAAAAGAAACCTTTTCTTATGGCTAGTTCCTTCCCCTACTCCCTGATCGCCCTCAGAAAAGAGGGCGCACCGATGAAGTCTTCCAGTTTTATGGTCACCAGAGAGTATCCTTTCCCCGATTTCACGTTGTCCACGCTGACACACCCGGCAAACCAGTGAGAACAATTTCACCTTTTCTTGTTTCGAAGTCTTTGACAGAAATCTTTGGCCCAGGATATAAAGCTTCGAGAATGGCAAGTGGTGACCTCCTGTTGGAGCTCCGCGACCAGAAACAATATGAAAAATTGCCTAACCTAAAGAAATTTGCAGATACCAAATTAATAGTAACCCCACACCGAACCATGAACACCACCCGTGGCGTTGTCTCAGATGATGACCTGTTAGGGCTGACGGAGGCTGAACTCCTGGAGGGTTTTAGCGAACAGAATGTCATCAATGTGAAACGAATTAGGATGAGGCGCGATGGCAAAGAAATCCAGACTAAGCACTTAATACTTACTTTCAATTCAAGTGTACTGCCCGACTCTGTTGAGGCAGGGTACATCAAGCTTCGAGTGAGGCCATATATACCGAACCCTCTCAGATGTTTTAAATGCCAGCGGTTCGGCCACAGTTCTCAGAACTGCCGAGGCCACCTAACTTGTGCGAAATGCAGTGCTGATGAACACACATCTGATGCTTGTGAAAACTCTCCTCACTGTGTGAACTGTAACGGGGAGCATGCCGCATACTCACGGTCATGCCCCAGCTGGAATAAAGAAAAGGAAATTGTCACGATTAAAGTAAAACAAAACATTTCATTTAGGGAGGCACGAAGGCAGGTGTCCTACCTGCCAGAAACCAGCTTTGCCGAAGTGGCGCGTCAGGGGGCAGCGCCACGACGGCCCCCGGCGCCTGTCTGGCACACGTGTAGTGAGCCAGCGGTGACGCCATCCGCCCCCACGGCGGTTGCAGCCAGTGCTGCTCCGCCATCGAAGAAGGACCCACCAACCTCTGGGTTGGGGGCCGCGAAGGCCTTGTCTTTAGAGGCGAGGCCCTCAAAACAACCGCAGCGCTCGCAAGAGCGCTTGTCCAGTGCCTCGCTAGAGGCAATGGACACAACTTCGAGCGTGAGGGCGCAGCAAGCGCCTAAGGATCGGCGCGACTCCGTCGACCGATCCAAAAAAGAAAAATCTCGTGTCACGGCCCCTGGAAAGGGTCCGTGAGCTAATTTTCTATCCTTGAGCACACAGCACAAAACACATCTAAAATGGACACGCAGATTTTACAGTGGAATGTGAGAGGACTTCTCCATAACCTCGATGATATTAGAGAACTCCTTAATAAACATACTCCAAAGGTGCTGTGTGTTCAGGAAACACATCTTAAGTCCACACAAACAAATTTTCTAAAGCAATATGCTATCTTCCGCAAAGACCGTGACGACGCTGCCGCCTCGTCGGGCGGTGTCGCTATAATAGTTGATAAAGGTGTTGCCTGTAAGCAATTAAACCTCCGAACTTCTCTTGAGGCAGTTGCTGTCCGAGCAGTGCTGTTCGGGAAGCTACTAACAATTACTTCTATTTACATTCCTCCGTGCTATCAACTTTCAAAGACAGAATTTCAAAGCTTCATTGATGAACTTCCTCCGCCATATATAGTCGTTGGTGATCTAAATGCACATAATCCTTTATGGGGCGACTCCCGTTTGGATGCACGAGGACGCCTAATAGAACACTTTCTGTTTTCGTCAGGTGCATGTTTACTTAACAAAAAAGAATCAACATATTATAGCACTACGCACAACACATACTCTTCTATAGACCTGAGTATTGTCTCGAGTACACTAATTCCTTATCTGGAGTGGTCTGTTCTCAAGAACCCCTTTGGGAGTGACCACTTCCCGATAATGTTAAAGTTAACAAAAGAAGATACATGCTCGCCTGACTTTCCTCGCTGGAACACCAAGTCAGCCAACTGGGAACTGTTTCGAGAAATTACATTTTTAGACGGAGATGAGATTGCTGATTTTAATATAGACGATGCTGTAGCATTCCTAACAGGTTTTATTATTGACGCTGCAGTGAAATGTATCAAGCAAACCAACGGAATGACCAATAAACGTCGCATTCCATGGTGGAACGACGATTGTCGGAAAGCGCGCAATAGACAAAATAAAGCTTGGAGACTACTCCGAAATTACCCAACAGCTGAAAACCTCAACAATTTCAAACAGGTTAAGTCCCAAGCCAGAAGAACGCGTCGTCTTGCAAAGAAAGAAAGTTGGAATAGGTACATCTCCGGTATAAATTCTTACTCCGACGAAACGAAGGTTTGGAATAGGGTAAACAAGTTAATGGGTCGGGAGACACACCCCCTACCTTTGGTAAATAGCCGAGGGGAGAGCCTGGAGGAGCAGGCGGACTGCCTAGGCGAACACTTTGAATACGTCTCAAGTGCATCAAACTATACAGAAACGTTCTTAAAATTCAAAGAACGCGAAGAGCGACAGCCCCTTAAATGTAAACGTCCATCCAGTGAGTCTTACAACTGCCCATTTACATTAGCTGAACTTAAGGCATCTCTTGCGTGCTGCAACAACTCAGCGCCAGGTGTTGATCGTATAACATACGAAATGGTCAAGTACCTTCACCCCGAAGCACTAAAAACACTCCTAACTCTCTTCAATAACATGTGGGCAGCTGGGTATATTCCATTGTCATGGAAAGAAGCTATAGTCATCCCAGTACTTAAACAAGGCAAAGATCCGTCTTTGGCCGCCAGCTACAGGCCAATAGCGCTAACAAGCTGTCTATGCAAACTATATGAGAAAATGATAAACCGGCGCTTAATCCACTTTTTAGAAAGTAACAGTATACTAGACCCCCTTCAGTGTGGTTTCAGAGAGGGGAGGTCGACAACAGACCACCTTGTTCGCATAGAGACATACATCAGAGATGCATTTATTCATAGGCAGTTTGTACTTTCCGTATTCCTAGACTTAGAGAAGGCGTATGACACCACATGGCGATTTGGGATTCTCCGCGATCTTGTCACCATGGGCATCCGTGGGAACATGCTAAACACAATGAAAAGTTACCTGTCTAACCGAACCTTTCGCGTAAAAGTGGGAAATGCTCTCTCTAGAACTTTTACACAAGAGACTGGTGTTCCGCAAGGTGGCGTGCTTAGTTGCACACTCTTTCTTGTAAAAATGAACTCCCTGCAGTCAGTCATTCCAAGTGCGATGTTTTATTCCGTGTATGTTGATGATGTGCAGATGAGTTTCAAATCATGCAATATGTCTGTCTGCGAACGACAAGTGCAGCTTGGAATGAATAAATTCTCTAAATGGGCGGATGAAAACGGTTTTAAAATAAACACGAAGAAAAGTACTTGCATACTTTTCTCCAACAAACGAGGGGTAATGCCACAACCAAATGTTGCGATCAAGGGAGACCAACTCTCTGTAAGCAGCGAGCATAAATTCCTGGGAACCACTTTAGATTCTAAACTTACGTTTATTCCCCATATTAAATATGTCAAAATGAAATGTTTGAAAGCGATGAACGTCCTAAAACTCTTGTCACGTACAACATGGGGTAGTGATCGAAAGTGCCTCTTGAAGTTATACAAAAGCCTTGTCGGGTCGCGCCTTGATTATGCCTCTATAATTTATCATTCCGCAACGCCAAGTGCATTAAAAATCCTAGACCCCGTTCACCATCTGGGTATCCGACTTGCAACCGGTGCTTTCAGGACAAGCCCGATCCAGAGCCTCTATGTAGAGTCGAATCAGTGGTCACTTCACCTGCAGCGATCCTATAGCAGTTTCACATATTTTATAAAGGTACGTGCAAACATCAAGCATCCATCTTATTCAACTATAAACGATATGACCGCTGCCACCCTCTTCCATAATCGACCCACAGTGAGAAAGCCGTTCTCCTTGCGTGTGAGAAACTTATGTGAGGAAATGGGTGTTCCGCTGCTGGAACTCTGTCCTACGCCCACAGGGATACTTTTACCGCCGTGGCAGTGGCAGCTTATACACTGTGACACCTCATTTGTTGAGATCACTAAACACGCACCAGAAGCACATATTAAAATGCATTTCCGAGAACTCCAGTCCAACTACTCATGCGTAGAGTTTTATACTGACGCTTCTAAGTCGCATGCAGGGGTGGCTTATGCAGCCGTCGGACCATCCTTTTCGGAATCCGGCGTGCTGCACCCAGAAACAAGTATATTTACGGCTGAGGGTTATGCACTATTGTCCGCTGTGAAGCATATACGGAAATCAAACATTACAAAAATCAATTATATTCACAGACTCGTTAAGCGTCGTAAATGCATTAAGATCCCTTTTCAGATTCAGAAATCCGATAATAATTGAGCTATATTCCGTTCTGTGTACAGCGTATATGTCCAACCAGCATATTACTATTTGCTGGGTACCTGGCCATAGAAGTATCGAGGGCAATGTGTTAGCTGACCATAATGGCCACGTGCAATTATAATGCGCGCTATTAACCCCACCGCTACTGTCCCTGCAACAGATCTAAAACCCTTTCTACGAAAGAAACTGCGAAACCACTGGCAACGCTTGTGGGACACAGAAATAAATAATAAGCTTCATTTGATTAAGCCGCGGTTGGGTTACTGGCCCTCCGCTACAAGAACACGGCGAACTGATGTCCTATTCTGTCGCCTCAGAATAGGACACACTTATGGTACTCATAACTTTCTTCTGACTGGCGATGAACCTCATACTTGTGGTAGATGTGGTGACAGGCTAACCGTCCTCCACGTCCTCCTGGAGTGTGCGGAAGCTGAAAGGGAGAGAAAGAAATATTTTGCTTTAGCATACCGCTATAATCTTCCTTTACATCCGATTATGTTTCTCGGTGAAGAGCCGCTTTTTAATACAAAATCAGTTTTAAGCTTTTTAAAGGAAGTAGTACTGAATGTGTTTAGTCCAACATTGAATGTTTTTAGCCCAACAGGTTCATAGCACATCCTCTGTTCAGAGGATGCTGCTGTGATAGCAGATTTCAATGAGCCCAGGCCTCCATGTTCTTGTTTTAAGGGCTCTGTCGAGGCACTGGTGCTCCATGCCAAGTTTTTATTTGACATACTTATCACTTTTAAATCATTTTATGTCTCCATAGCTCACATCATTTGTCATTGCCATAATTTTACCATATGTATATTTTTACACACCTACAGCGACTGTTTTTTAGGCCCATTTACAGCCACGTCACATTTGTTTTATCTACACTGCACATCCCACAATTCATTATCATCGCTCTGGCGCTCTTTGGCCATATCTGGCCCTTGCGCCAATAAACACCACTAATCAATCATCAATCAGTATTTTACTTCTGAGCCACGCCGATGCTTGGGACTTGGTCGCCAACTTGTCTTAGGCAGGTTTGATGTCGGGAAAGGAATCGCGTTAATATAACCAATAAAGCGTTTTAGAAGAGCGAAAGAACAACCAGGCGTCGCACAATGCGAATAGCGTAACGATTGGGTCGTCCAATACTTTAACCCATTACAAAAGCTTGTTCTTGATCACCCATTCACTGTGGCGCATACCTACTTCAGGCATCAGAGAGAGAGAAGGAATGTAGGAAAGGTAGAGAGGTTAACTAGACTATGCGTCCAGTTTGCTACCCTACACATGGGGAGGGGGAGAGGGGAGTAAAAGAGAGAGAGAAAGATAGACACATGTCACATCACACACACAATGCCGAGTTTCATAGGCGGTCCCTCAATGAAGTTGCTGTCAACTATCTCAGGAGGGCTCGTGTGGCTTTGTGTGCTGATGCGCAGCGCGACCAGGCTCCTAAGATCTTTGCTTCATTAAATGGCCGGTCATCGAGTCTATTCAAGGCACACTGGAGAGTCCGGCGATCTTCATCAAATTTGGCACAGTGGCACAAGAGATGTTCAATAGTCATAATTTTTCATCGTTGTTAGCCACTGCGTGAACAATTGGCACAAAATGTTTTGCAAGTTTTGAGCGGATACAAAATGACGAAACAATGACGAAAAATAGCATACCGAATGCCGGCCTACTACCCAGAAAGTATTATTACTAATGCCTAGTGGGCACCCAGCAAGTATGCTTGCGGCAGTTACCCAATGAGTGTTTTTAAAAGGCTCTGAAAGGCCGCTCTTCTATAGCTTTCGCTGTGACTGTGCTGCGCCTTGAGCGCAGGCCTGGCGTTTTTTTGTCGAGAGGATGCTAGGTTGTCTAAACGTTTATTATTAGCACACGGAGGTTCGAGTTAAACCAATGACAGTCACAGACAGGACACGGATGTACAAAAACTACACAGACAGAAACTCGCCTCGAAACATGGCGTTCGAACCTCTCGTAGATCCACGAACTCGTCGTCCTGGACGCAGGTCTTCCATCGCTTCGGTGTCTTGTCGCAGCCTTCCACACCCCCCAGTATTCTCTCGTTGTACATACTCGGGGTCTTCGGTTCGCTGCCGTCGTTTCGCAGCTAATTGTCCAGCTAGCTCTGGCCTTCTTCGTTTTTAGTAAACGAGTGGCGAGTAGCGGGATTTGCCCAATCTCGGTGATAGTTCTTTCAGAAGTCGCGCACACAACTTATTACATGCCTAAAAGTTTCGCTGTTAAAAAAGAGAGGACGAAATGCGAGTCAGGGAGACAGACAGGACGCAGCGTTAGATCACTCTTGCTTAAGGTGGCCTACGCAGGAACGAAGACGGCCTAGTTGTGTTTTGTACGTTTTGAGTATTTTTCAGTCTTCAAAAAAAAAAATACGCTCACCTAGATAAGCCTGGATTTTTTAAATTTGCTTTTTGCGCGAGTCCTCACTCTCTTAAAAGTTGCTTTATTTGTTAGTGAGAAGTTTAGTCCACTTGATAGAACTAAGTACATAAACTCGAGTTTGCTAAAAACTGACCAGCAAAAAACAAGAACAAAAAGAAGTGTATCGGCGAGACATCGAATCTGGGTGTATGACTGCGGTGCAACTTTAACGAGGAACGCTTGAGATTGGTGCTGACTTTTTCTATCTTTTTAAACTTTCACCTGAAAAAAAAACAGAAGCGGAAGTCCGACTGCATAGTTCAAAATTCCAATCTACCTTCTTCCGCGTTCAGTCAATTTCAGTGAATCCAACCAATGCGAATGAACATAAAATGGGAAGGACTGGCTCATAGGACAAAAGATAACCGTGCTTTGTTTTTTCAGCCATTCAAAATTTCTTGAATCTGTAATGCTGCTTATGCATACACAGTGAAACATGCTGCATGCTGCTTCTTGACAACGCGGCAGCATATCTGACATGGTTACGAGGTTCCACGAAAATTCCTTACGTTTTCAAAAAGATTCCTTTGTTGTGATCCTCCCTGCTGTGCATCTTCCAGACCCATAGAAAAAACACAACAACAACAACAACAACAACAACAACAACAACAACAACAACAACAACAACAACAACAACAACAACAACAACAAAGAATAATGAATAGGTGTTACGTTTTAGGCTGAGTGCTGCCGTGGCACGTATGCGATCGAGTCTCTTTAAAAGACACGCGTTTACTTTCTATTGTTTGTCCCCCGGCTTTCCAACGGCAAGTATAACCATCCCCCAAAAGAGTTCACCCCCTTTTTTAAAAAAAATAACATACGTGGTGACGAGTCGAAAAGGAGAGTCAACGTACGTACTCTTTTTCTTAAAGAGTACCTCACGTCAATAATTTTCTGGCACGTTCGGACAAACATTCTAGAATGTGCTCAACGCTTCACCGTGTTCGTCGTTCGTTAAATAGAAGAGAAAAAATGGATATCCATATTTCACGCCCTGTGGGAATCGTCTTTATGCGAAGCAGTCGGTGAGTAATTGTTTATTCTCCATTTTTCGTCTTCAAGCCGCGCATTACGAAGTGGGCCGATGTGTTTTGTAAGCGTAATATTCGCACGTACATCGTGGGCTTACCAAGAAAGTCCACGACACTGGCGTGTAAAGGTTATAGCTTATGGTCCGACGTAACGTCAGTACTAATCTTAGCACCGAGACGTCAGGGTTATTGCAACGAAATGCACTTTACAGTGTGAATATACGGAATATTATACGTAGCGTTTGTTAGCGTATTCCACAAGAGTCGAGCAATGTGTCAATGTAGCTTGCTGAATCACGCATATACAAATGTTAGCTGCGCTACTATAAATTTGCAGCCTGCACTCAAAACGCAACTGATGTTAACTCGACGGTACGCCTGTACATGCGTAATGTTTACTTGCACACATATATTACATGTATAAGTACATCGATACAGCGCGCTGCATACATGCGTAAGCAGATATGTAATTTCTATTGCTCGCGTAATGTCAGGAGATGTTCAAAGCAGCTTCATGACGTGGCGTGGCTCGGCGGTAGAATACCTGACTGTCACACAGAATGCTTGGGTTCAATGCCTGCTGCCATCCTGTATCTCATTCTTCGCATTCGTTGGATCAACGCTGTCGATGTGGGTCATTCTTAACGCTCTCACACCTAAATGATTAATGCCTTTTCTCGCCGTTCATGGGTAGATAAGAAGTGCCCTCACAAGTGGCACATGCCGGCATACCGCCGTCTGTGGTATACGGCTATGGTTCGCACGTGTATAGAGGAAAGATTCTAAAGGGGTACGGGATAGAATTTTCACTTCATTCATGTCCCGACCATAAGTCGTATTCGCCGAACCTTCTTACCTACCCATATTACCTTACGTCCACATTAAATTAAGGAGACGATCAGCAGAGCACCCAGACTTAGGTGTCTACGTAGATAGATGGACAGATAGAAACGCTCAAAGGGCCTTTCGTTCAGTAAGAAATTATTCGCATTGAAAAAGCGCCAGTTGTTAGAAATAACATCTTGTGCTTGTTCGTACATGACCTAAGGGGAATAGCGCATACTTGTTCTACGCAGGGACGGAGTAAGCACGACGACATACAGCGTTAGTGTGTACATACAGTCTTGCTTTTGTGTAAGCAAGACCATAGCCTTGCTACGTGGCCGTGCTACACATAAGCAACTAAGTTTGTGCCTAATTTGTGAATATCGCAGATGCGTTGTGGGTTTACGTCAGCGCCTCGCTATACCTATATTTAAGACGCATATAGTCGTAACACCATTTGCCAGCATCTCAGAAATTTGTGGCGTTGGCTTATGTACGTGAACAGAAACACGACGGTTCAAGATCTTTGAAATGAAGTGCGCGAGAAGAGAGCGTCGTGAACGCGTAAGACAGGTGTTTTACAAGTCCATAAAACCTTGGGGTTGAGTACCAAAGCGGCTCCGTTAAGGCCTAAACATTCGAACATGTCCGCGCAGCAACTGCTTTCCCAAAGTGTCTCTTGTGTCAGCAGTGATGCGAGGATTGAACCTCCGATTCCTGTGACATATTTGTTTTTCACACAAAAACAAAAAAAAAAACGAGCTCGAATGTCGGGCAACGACATTCGGAGTTCCAACTGGTGAATTTACTGCCCTTCGAAGAGACTTGTCACCCGAAGAACGCGTTGGCAGCTTCTGCAGAGCACCCTTGCGACGTAAATATTGAACACCTGTGTACGCCTCGAACTGCAAAGGAAAGGCGCACTGCTTTAGATCTAGGACCATAAACGGCGCACGCGGGTCATTCGCCTCGAAACATGAACAAACAAACAAGCAAACGGAAGCTCCTGTCTGACGTGCCGCATGGCTTGTGGGAATAGCACGCGAGCGATTCTCTGTCTATCGTCTCCAGAAGCGCGCCCACGGCTGAAACGACCCCGGACAAAAAACACGGGCAGCTCTCCTCTTTCTCTTCGCGTCTCTGTTTTTTTTTCTTCCACTTTTCCTTTCCTTGGAGGCCTCGGCAGCTACCGTCGCCACTGTCCTATAACTGCGAGGCTCATTCCGTTTCTCTTTATTTATGATCCTCCTGTTCTGCCGCGCACGCTTTGGCCATCACTGCCACTCTCTATATTTTGTCAGTGCTGCCGCTACTTCCGCTACTGCTGCTGTTACTGATTCAGCGCTGTGCCCTCCAGGGTTTCCCTCGCCCCCCCCCCGCTCATTCACTCTCCTGTTGTTCAGACTGTTCAGGAGCGCGAAGACTGTACGGTGTACGCCAGGCAGAAAGAATACCGTTTGTGTTGCGTTTTGTTTTCTTTATTTCTTGCCCTACGTGCTCGCAGCTATCCTTTTGTTCTCACCTCTTGGTGTTCTAGCGCCGTGATTTCCGCCGCTTCGCCTGCCTTTGCCGAGTTTCTTTTCGACGCTGTAGCTCGAGGCAGGCCGAGCGTGCTGGAACACTGAGGCCGCAACTCCGGAACAAAAACGGAGTTTTTCTCTCGCTCTTTTGTTTTAGGTATAGCGGCCTACGAACGAGGTGAGCTGGAGGTGGCGAAGCGATCGTGGTCACGCCATCGTGCCTACCTGCTTCGGCGCTGCGGCCCCGACTTTTCTCACGCTTTGAGATATCAGCTGTATCATTCTCAACCAAGAGGTTCCCGAGATAGGTGTGGATTGCTGCATAAGAGGGTGATTATATATATATATATATATATATATATATATATATATATATATATATATATATATATATATATATATATATATATATATATACACACACTCCGAGGAAGGCCGGTCCCAAACGTCAGTATTTTTACGGAAAGATTTTTCCGACGTGCTTTCCTTTTGATGTATCGATATGCTTTTTTTCACTGGGCGCTGAAACACTGTGTCTCTTTGTTTGTATAGCTGCTGCATCATGGGATGGCAGCTATCTCACGCCTGCACCAAGTGTACTCATGGCAACACTTGAATGTTCGACGACTCCTTTTCTTAATAGTGTTCTTTAGTATCTATTTTTTCCTTGCGAGCTCCGAAGCGTGTAAAAAAAAGAAAACCTTGACCAAAAAGAAAGAAAGAACCTCTCAGTTCGCTTGCTAACCTCACGAAAATAGACTGCACCGATTGCGTTCTCGTGTCATACCGAGCATGTAAATCTCTCGTTCTTGTCTTGTAAGTGTTCCAGAATCACATCACGACCCCCATCTTAAGAGCTACACGGAGTTTGTTTCTTGGCTCAGTCCACTTATGGCTCTCTGTAGGGTGGACGCAATCGAGGGTAATCAGTGCAGGATAATTCTTATCGCTCACTCGCGTGCAGTGTGTACGAAAAAGACAAGTTTCTGGCGTGAGATGATACAGTTGTCTTTTCTTGGATGGGTGTATAAGTTGGAGTTCATGGAAGCCCTCCGCCTATAAAATTCGTGGAATAGTCTGCGCTTGGGCCTGAATGTACGTAAGGATCGTTAGTGAACGTACCTCTGTTGCTGATGGGGTGTGTTCGCGTTGTGTTCACGAAAGATGCTTCTCTAGTGGGGCAGAGTTCGAAAATACCGGAGAAAACTGTGACGTTTCTCGTTTTTTTTTAAATTCATTGATTGATTTGATTGATATGTGGGGTTTAACGTACCAAAACCACCATTTATGTTTATGAGAGACGCCGTAGTGGTGGGCTCTGGAAGTTCTGAGTACTTGGGTTTTTTTAACGTGATTTTTTTACTTCAAGCTTCGTTTAGACTTGGTTTTTACTTCAAACGTCGTCTATTTTGGGTTAGTATGCGTCTTAATGCTCTCGCCATAATAATACTCGCACATTTTCAGAAGTGCCTTGTAGTGCTCTCTTTCTTCTTTCTTTCTTTCTTTCTTTCTTCTTTCTTTCTTTCTTTCTTTCTTTCTTTCTTTCTTTCTTTCTTTCTTTATTCAATTCATTCATTCGTTAATTTTTTCATTAGTACTCGTGAACAAAGCCTACAAAAAATAAAGATTCTAAACATTCTACAATACAGTTAGAAAACACGCCCTCTGAGCATTTCTTGAGCATTTGAGCATTTCACAACCAATGCTCCTCAAGTAGCCTCTACGTACCTTGCCACCTCTTCTTCCTCTCTCTTAGCTGAGAGCAGATCACTAAAGAGTAATTAATCATAATGCAAGAAATTCAATAAGCCACATCATTCACTTCCTTGGCCTGGACATGCACGCGTGAGCTTTCAGTGCTCTACATACGTCTGCTCTAGTGTACTTTACGAGAAATGTCGGATCATACCCTGTCACTGGCGTCTGAGTGTACCTGAGCTGGCACTTCATTGTTTCGCTTGCAGGAAGTAAATATTTAGACTGTCTTCCCCTGGTGGAAGTGAAACAGGGCAACGTTTATTGAATGAAATCACATTAGCACATCGCATCACAAACTGTCAGTGTCGTCGTCGTAATCATCAAAGAAAATAAATGTAGGGTGAAAAGAAATAAATTAGGGTGACAGTAACAAGTGTAGTTCATCCTAGTTTGCTCTAAACTCTACAGCACTCAATGCAATTACCTGGCTACACCAAGGCAAGAGCTAAAGAGAAAAGCAAACAAAGGTGTTTGGTTTATTTCACTGTGACGGCTCACAGCGACACGGACAAAAAAGTGAGAAGTTTCTGCAGGTGTGAATGGTTGCTCATAGGAGTGGAAATTCTTGCCCACAAGTGAAGCCGTGCCAACCGTAAGACGGCGGCTGCGGTAGCTATCTTATTAGGGGCATGATGAGCTGTCGGCAGTCGGCGATTAAGAAGGAACGTTTTCCTCGCACGCCCAACGAGTTTAACGTGGCAACTTTTTAGGGTCACATAGTGTTCAAATTGCGTCCTTGAGTAACTAGTTGTCTTTACTAAGCCTCGAAATCAAGGCAAATTTTATTGGAGGTGATGTCACCGATAATGATGATGATGATGATGATGATGATGATGTCACCGATACTATAGCCTCTTTGGAGTATTTCTTCGGAAACAACGATTTTTTATTTAGAATTAACGTAGCCAAATCAAAGCCACTTGATGTCTAAGCGGGCACCATCAGAAAATAGCATGTTTCTGAGATCTTTGGAGGGCAAAAGCTGGCTTCACTTCTGCTGGAAAATCATTGCGGGAGCTTCCACTTTAGCAACTTTTGTTAAACCTCCTTGTTTCTGACAGTTATACCCATGTTACACAGGCAAGCTAAGCGAGGTTACGACCAAACACGGTTAACCGCGTTGAACCGCGGTTAGCGCCAACCACGGTTTGCCGATGTTGCACAGCTACTATGGAACTGGAAACGCATACCGCGTTTCTCGCGACAGAAAAACGCCACGCGCGCTCGCGGCATGCACTCATAGGTGGTGGGCGCTTCCATTTCCTTTGCGAGTGCCAGCAAAGCTGAAGGTTCATCATCATCATCAATCATCATCATCATCATCATCATTTACTCGGTAATCTGCAGGTAGCCAAGCTCGGTTTCTTAAAACCGCCGTTAGCGGCGTAACCGCGGTTTCGTGTGCCATGTAACATCAGCGAACCACGGTTAACGTAACCGCGGTTAGCGCAACCACGGTTGAGACTGCCTGTGTAACAAGGGTATTAGGTACTTAGGTCTAATCGGTTGCCCCGTGTTGTTTTTCTTAAGAAACAAGGAGGAGCGGACATCACGCGAATCGTCATAACTTTCCCCGTAGACCGACTGAACTGAAATTAAAAGAATTTCACCAAGTTTCGAATTTCTACACAACTTTTCCAAAATCAGATGCTGCTGCAGCTGCTTTTCCGGAAATACGCCAGTTTAATCTGTTTCTCGCACAGAAAAAAAAGACTTTTATCAGTTTTTTTTATTCGCTTACAAAGTGGAATATTTTAATAAGCCCCAGATCAACAGTTGAGTTCACGAGCTTGAAGCCGTTAAAGACGATGCTACAGCCGTTATGAAGCGACCGCAAATTGCGGTTCAGTTCGCCCCGCTGGATAAGGAGCTATGGTGCACAGCTGCTGACCCGAAAGGTCATGGGTTCTATTCCTGTGGCTGCGGTCGCATTTCGATGGAGGTAAAATAGTAGAGGCCTGTGTAATGTGCGATGTTAGTGCGCGTTAAGGAACAAACAACAGATTCTCAAAATTTCCGGATCCCTTCAATATATGGCTTCTCTGATAATCATATCATGGTTTTGGGATCATGGTTTTGGGATGTAAAAGACCAGATAACACTAAATTGCGGTTTACAGATTTTTCGAAGCGTGTGTTATTAAAAAAGATTATCTTAGAAGAGCCTCTTCTTGGACGAGTTTTTGCATGATTTGCGCTGAAGTTGATTTATGCAACAGTGTCCTCGCTAGCTACAGTGCTTTATATCAACTTATCGCTTCTGGTGTTGCCGATATTCATCGTCCCATTGGCATCGTTGCGAATGTGCAAACAATTGGTCTATAAACATTTACAACAGGTCAACATCTGTCTGTGCCTGCGAAATTTGTACCTATATTTAGCGTCATTTCATAAAGTATCACTCAATAAACAAATTACAACGCGATCACCTTCCCTCTGAATGCTTCGCATGACGTCGATTCCCAAGGTATGTGGGTTCCGCCAAGTTTTTATGGACGACGACGGAGTGCCGGTGTGACAGAACGCTGAGTGTTTCAGTTTTATGGTTTTCTGTGAATAATTTTCATATCGCTTGTCAAGCACGGTCTCCTGCAGGTGTGCGATGGAGGTAGAGCCCTACGGAAGACTACCGGACACCTGAATGACCGCGGGTGTTGCTTCCAGGAAGCGCTACAGGTCCAAGAGTGGCACTTACGGTGACGACACCGAACCCTACAACGTCAGCAGTGATGAATCAGGGGACGAACACTTCGAGCCTGTCAGAAATCACAAGGGAAAGGGACTATTTCTGAGCACGTCACCCACTTTGAGTGAGCCCACCATGCGATCTTCGCGGAATACCGAACGCTAGTGACAACGTGAGACGCCTTAACCGGCAAGCCGTGTCTGTACAGCTAGAGGCGCTGGTACCAAATGAACTAAAGGAAGTAAGAGTGAATAGCTGCAAGGACATCCTAGCGATTGACGTCAATCATGTGACTGCGCTTGACAGATTGCGTGAAGTAACGGAACGTAATGGGATGAAAGTCCACTCTCATATACTGCTGGGCAATGAAGTGAGCACTGGGGTGATATATGATGTTGGCGAAGCCATTGCCAACTCGGACCTACCAGTCTTGAATAGGCCGGCTTCGGAACATGCCATTATTACAACTATATGTCGTATCGGGACATCAAGATGAGTAAGTATTACATTTAAGGGGGAATTACATTAAGGGGAATTACATTTAATTTCCATCACACGCAAAATTGGGCCACTTCCGACACGCAGTTCGCCCTTTTATACCGAAACCACTTCAGTGCTGGAAGTGCATGAAGTTAGGTCACGTAAGTGGTGTGTTGTTATGCCAGCGAGTCCTCGTCAAACGACCGTGCCTCTGAAAAAGGCAATCTGGGTCAAGGCCAGCTCGCAGTCCGCCTGGCGTGATCAACTCGACGGCGTGAACACGCGCGGCGCTTCTCTGGCCCACGTGCATTGAGTCAGCTGCGCACGTGACAGCGAGCCGGCGTCCTCGTGTCTGGTGGTCTGACGCATGGCGCGGCGACCCCATTGGAGGAATCTGCCCTGACGACCAGCGGCGCTTCTGATTGGACATTTTGGTTGGACCCGGTGCAAATAAAAGAAGCCCTGCGGTGTCTCGCGATCGGCGGTCCTACGAGAGAGGAGTCCCCATGTCGGAGAGCCGACATGTGTGTGAGTCGGCGGTCTTAGGCGAAAAGTTGACCTATGTATTAGAGAGGAGAGCTCGGCTCTTCGAGTCTCTGTCGGCCCCAGTGCCGAAATTGTAACGCCTCTGTATATATGCTGTACATAAACCTTGTTTAACTCACCGTCGTCTCGTCCGCTCGTCTTATCAGCTCCGCGCAGAAGCAGTCGCGGGCTGAGAAACATACGCTACCAAACGGCTGGTGACCTTCCCGGCGGAGTTGAAAGCAGTGGCGCCTTCGGGGCCTTGTTGGCGTCGCCGTCTTTCGCAACAGTGGTGGCTTCGGCGGGATCGGTCCGTCTTTCGCAACAGTGGTTGGCAGCTGCGGGATCGGCCGGCGTCAGCGACATCGATGCGGTGAGTGCCTGATGTTTTCCCCTCAGTTCACCAGACTACTCTAGCTCAGGTTGTAGTAGTTTAGAGAAGGGCTGTGTGAAGCATTAGAGTGAGCTTTGATCGTTTCAAGCAAAGTCGAAGTGCTTTGAAACCAAAGTTAATGCGGAGGGGGTAAACACGGGAGAGTGAAAAATTGCTTGCGCGTCTTGCTAGTTGACTTATAGTGGGTACGGCAAGTAAATTGTTAACAGGGGCAAACAGCAAGAGGCTAGTGTGAACGATGGAGAACCTTAAAGTGAAGGAACTCATCGAAATTTGTGAGGAACTCGGCATTACTTTGGGCCGTGCGAAACGAAAGCAAGCGATCCTTGAGATCATGAAGGATGAGGGAGTGTCGGCTGAGGAAGTCGATGAGGCCTGGGTGGATATCAAAGCACGCCGCGAGGAGGCTGAAAAGCGAGAAGCTCGCGAACGTGAAGAAGCTGAAAGGCGAGAAGCTCACGAACGTGAAGAAGCTGAAAGGCGAGAAGCTCGCGAACGTGAAGAAGCTGAAAGGCGAGAAGCTCGCGAACGTGAAGAAAGGCGAGATGCTCGCGAACGTGAAGAGGCTGAAAGGCGCGAAGCTCGCGAAGAAGCTGAAAGGCGCGAAGCTCGCGAAGAAGCTGAAAGGCGCGGACGTCGCGAGGAGGCCGAGAGACAGGAACGCCTCGAGATGAAACGAATAGAATATGCAATCCTACAGTGTTCGCAGGCGCCTAGCGCAGCTTCTCCGACGATTCAGGTCAGCGGTATTAGAATTCGGGATCAACTGCCACCGTTCGTAGTAGGCGAGGACATGGCGAAGTATCTCGTCAAGTTTGAACACGTCTGTGAGCGAAATGCTTTGGAGCAGTCTCTTTGGGCGCGGAACCTGCTAGCTCTTCTTCCCGGCGAAGTGTCCGACGCGATAACTTGCTTGTCGAGGGAAGCGTTTGAGAGCTATGACGAGGTTAAAGAAGTGCTCTTGCGACGTTATAAGTTGTCACCCGAGGCTTTCAGGCAAAGGTTCAGGTATGCTAGAAAAGGGAATGAGTCACACGTTGACTTCGCGTTTCGTCTTAAAGCCGATTTGATTGAATGGCTCAAGGGCGAAGGTGTTTATGACGACCGCGATAAAGTGGTGGAATGCGTTGCATTGGAGCAATTCTACCGCTGCATCGAGGATAATGTCAGGCTTTGGCTGCAGGACAGACTTGGTGAAGTAAAGCTAAACAAGGCAGCAGAGTTAGCTGAGGAGTATTATACTCGCCGAAAGTTGCACAGCAGGGCAGTGCGCGTTGAAAAGGATGAGAGAAAAGAGGGCTTTTCAAAGAAACCTGATCAACGGAGACCCGATCCGCACCGTAATTTCAAGAAGGACCCGTCTCTAACGAAGGACAGTGTAGGGGAAGGGCAAACAGAAGCGGAGAAATCGAGTGAGGTTTCTACCACACAGGCATTTGAATCGGAAAACAAACGGAAGCCGCTAATCTGCTACAACTACAAAAAGGAAGGGCACATCGCGAGAAACTGTCAGGAAAAGTTTGCTTTCGCAGCGATCCGAGAATCAGAAAAAAACATTCGGTTGTTGGAGCCGTATTTCCAAGAAATTAGGGTGAATGAGAAAACGTGCCGAGCAGTTAGAGACTCAGTGGCAACCATGGACGTTGTCCATCCTTCATTGGTGTCTCCGGATGACTTTACAGGAGAATGCGCGTGGATCAGCCAGGTCGCCGAGAAGCAGAGTGTTCGCTTACCAATCGCCACGGTTGTCATTAAAGGCCCGTTCGGTGAGCTTCGCACCGAAGCGGCTGTGTCTGCCGCGCTAAATGATCGTTTTCCTTATCTTTTCTCCAACAACTCAGAGCAGCTTCTCAAAGAGCAGGGCAAATCGTTCTTCCCCAACTTAGCGTGCATGGCTCTCACGCGATCGCAAGCGCGGAAGCTATCGCGGCAGCTTGATCTGGTTCCATGCGGTGAACTCTCAAGTGACCTTGTCGGCGGGTCGACGGAACCCCAGAAAGGAAAGTTTCCGCATGAGTCATGTGAGCAGTCACGCGAGCGGCCCGTCGCCGAACCGGCCGGCGCGGTTTCCGTAGAAAGGGGAGACGACATGGCGCCATTGAGTCAGAGCGAGGGGGTTGCAACGCTCTCGCCTGTAGCGGAAAGTTGGAGCGAGCTGCTGAGAGTTGATCGAGAGACGCTCATTCGAGAGCAGCGTGAGGATCTCTCGATTGAAGCGCTAGTGGAAAGCCAAATTGAAGCGCTAGTGGAAAGCCAGAAAAACACGGCAAAAGTGCTGTCGAAGGAGCACTACGAGGAATCGGTGAAAAAGCGTGCTTTTGAAGTAGGGAATCAGGTAATGCTGCTGCAGCCGTTCAAAAAGAACAAGCTTGAGGTTGATTGGGAAGGGCCCGCCAAAGTATTATCGAAGCCTTGCGATACAAATTATGAGGTGCAAGTAGGAAGGCGGCAGAACAAAATTTACAACTTGATGAAACCCAACGCTCAACATCAAGCGGTCGTAAATCTGTTGTTGAATGCTTCAAAAGAAGAGGAAGCAGAATTTTTTAGTTCTAGTGAGGTGATTGAAGGGGGATCGAAAGTAATCCGGGAGCAGATAAACCTAGAGCCTAGCTTAAGTGAAGGAGGACCTGAGAAAAAGGACCTGAGAAAGATTGGTTCCGAGTTTGAAGACGTGTTTTTGGACTGCCCCGGAAACATGAGGGTGATCGAACACGATATCGAGCTAAGCGGTGAGGAGTCAATCCGTAGCAAGCCGTATCGTTGTTCCCCTGTGCAACGTCGAAAGTGTGAGCCGCTCTTGGTGCCGCATAGGTATCGTCGCCTAAAAGTGGCCGGTTACTGAGGTGGAGCATGTTGCTCCACAGCGCAACTTTGACGTTCGCTATCAAAAAAAAGGGAAAGCTAAACGCTAATGAAGGTGCAGTGAGCAGTGCGTTCTAGCTAGTACCTTCTCAACCTTTCGGTTTCTCGCTGGCAATTCGGAGCAAAAGTTTGACCTCATCACGACCTGGGCTGAGCGCTCTCGTTCAGAGTGATCTCAAGGGGCCAACTTTGTGGTATTCTAATTCGTTACGTTGTTGTACGTGGAAAAAAAAATCTTGAGTTGTCATTTTAAGAGTCTTGTGTCCCACATGTGCCTCTTGATGTAGAGGGAACAAAATTCCGATAGACACGAATATAGGTATATGTTGTACTATACTTTGTCTGGTGTTCTGTCGGGTGACCGAGGGCACTTGCGTGTGTCGTGTGTTGTCTGTTGTCGAACCGTTCTTAGCAAGTTGCAGAACCATCGACAAGTGCTGAAACCGAAGATGGTCAGAAGAGACGAGTGAAGCTGGTCGACAAGTTGTGGCGACAAGCCAGTGGAGCTGGGATCCGTCGTCAAAAATGGGACGTGTTCCCGGAACTGTCTGGAGCTGTATTCTCCCCATGGCCCTGGAGGCGAACCTGGAGGGACCTGGCGAACGAGCGCACCTGACATCCGAGCCCCGTGGAAGCAGCTCGTCTTTCCGGTGCATTGTCTGGCGGCGGGGGTGCTGTTATGCCAGCGAGTCCTCGTCAAACGACCGTGCCTCTGAAAAAGGCAATCTGGGTCAAGGCCAGCCCGCAGTCTGCCTGGTGCAATCAACTCGACGGCGTGAACACGCGCGGCGCTTCTCTGGCCCACGTGCATTGAGTCAGCTGCGCACGTGACAGCGAGCCGGCGTCCTCGTGTCTGGTGGTCTGACGCATGGCGCGGCGACCCCATTGGAGGAATCTGCCCTGACAACCAGCGGCGCTTCTGATTGGACATTTTGGTTGGACCCGGTGCAAATAAAAGAAGCCCTGCGGTGTGTCGCGATCGGCGGTCCTACGAGAGAAGAGTCCCCATGTCGGAGAGCCGACATGTGTGTGAGTCGGCGGTCTTAGGCGAAAAGTTGACCTATGTATTAGAGAGGAGAGCTCGGCTCTTCGAGTCTCTGTCGGCCCCAGTGCCGAAATTGTAACGCCTCTGTATATATGCTGTACATAAACCTTGTTTAACTCACCGTCGTCTCGTCCGCTCGTCTTATCAGCTCCGCGCAGAAGCAGTCGCGGGCTGAGAAACATACGCTACCAAATGGCTGGTGACCTTCCCGGCGGAGTTGAAAGCAGTGGCGCCTTCGGGGCCGTGTTGGCGTCGCCGTCTTTCGCAACAGTGGTGGCTTCGGCGGGATCGGTCCGTCTTTCGCAACAGTGTGCAAGAACTCCACTATCTGTTCCCGATGCGCTGGGCACCACAACAAGGACACGTGCCAGGCCACGACTCTGAAGTGCTCAAACTTCAATTGGCCTCATGATGCCTCTGCGAAGGACTTTCCTTTTATTCGTAAGGAGCTAACAATACTGAAGAAAAAGGCCAGAGATGATATCTCATACCGAGAAGCAGCTGCATCCATTACGCGACGACGGTCCCGTCACCGGCGCTGCACCAAAGCCTCCAAAACCTCGTCGCCTCGCGAAGCACGTCCAAAACCACCTCCACCTCTCCAACTCTGGCCAAGCGCTGTCGGTTCTAAGAACAAAGGCGCTTCTGCTAGCAGTGGAGCTGACGCTTCATCCTTATTGCCCAGTCAGAACCCAGCCGTTTGAAAGGAAAACGATGCCTCTACCAGCAGTGCAGGTGACGCTTGGCCCGAACTCCCAAAGATACATGTGCCTGAAGAGAAGAATCAGACTTCGGCAATGAGAGACGCTTAATCGGTACCTTATAACTTGACGGACGAAGGACAACTTATCGCCATGGTCAGCACCCTGGTCAGCGCTACGCGCGTGCTGCTGAGCAAGATGCAGACACCGACAGCTCAAAGGGTGGTGCAACTGTTTGACACCATGACTCCAGTTCTCGCAAGCCTTCAGAAGTCTGCTGCTTGAGAACGCAAGTGGCACCATCATGGCTTCACCATCGGCAAGATTTTGGGTGCATGTAACCACGCATACAAACTAATGCAACGAATGCCCTCAATTGATTAAGACGCGGGTGTGACTCACCGTATGTGATGTTAAGCACGTAACTGTCGTTTTTTCGATGACATGAGGGACATTTCTCTTTCTCTCTCTCTCTAACTTTTATTCCCCTTACCCTCTTCCCAGTGCAAGGTAGTCTACCAGACTCAGCTATGGTTAACCTTCATTGCCTTTCTTTCATCTTCTCTCATGAATTTTTTTTCATTCTCTCTCATGAATTCGCTATAAATTCAAAAGCTTGATTGTAAGATGTGCCAGCGAACGTTGCATTTATTTCTTGCATACTGCTGAAAGTAAACGCCAAAGTGGGCATTTGCGTCGTTTAATCTGATTTGTAGATGGGAATACATTATAACCATGCGCGACGGTTTCTTTTTCATGCTTGTTTGATATGTGTGTTTGATGAGCGTTTTTCGGGTAAAATAAGTTGCTTATTTCGCGTCCTTTCATTTTGACAGGGATGTCAGCGTTGGTAACGTCAGTGCAAAAGGTTTTGTTTGACCAGATTGCAGGATGTATTATGCTTTAAAGATTGACAACGTAGATGTTTCACCTGCAACAACTGATGTTCATAGATAGATAGATAGATAGATAGATAGATAGATAGATAGATAGATAGATAGATAGATAGATAGATAGATAGATAGATAGATAGATAGATAGATAGATAGATACTTAGAGAGATAGATAGATAGATAGACAGACAGACAGACAGACAGACAGACAGACAGACAGACAGACAGACAGACAGACAGACGACGAGACAGATAGATAGATAGATAGATAGATAGATAGATAGATAGATAGATAGATAGATAGATAGATAGATAGATAGATAGATAGATTCAGGCAGGCAAGACAAGGAATGGAGCGTCACCTAAAAACGCAGAAGGCCGCTGGACAAAAGAGCTGAACAAAGTTAAGGCAGCAAGCAGGCAGGCAGGCTAACAGGGAAAAGATTCAACTGGTAGGTAGGTCGGTTAACATAACTAGGTATGTAGGTAGGTAGGTAAAGAGGGAAAAGATAGAGGTGGTCAAATGAAAAGAGAACTTGCGAAGAAAAAAAAAGAAACTGAAGGAACAGCGGAATAGTTTGGAAACAGTTCCTAGCTCCTCTGACTTGTGGGCAGCCCAGAAAGTTGAGATATTTACAATAGAAGGAAGCCTTGGAATTTCTAGCGTTTTGTTTTATCAAGGTGCGGACACTGGATTAAGCTGCTTGCTTCTCCTTATTCCGGCGTTGAACAGCGGCGAGGCCTGTCGCCAGGCTACTGAGTACTTGTAATGTAAGTCGAGCGCGCAATGTTCGAGACACGTGTCTTTACGAACGCCTTCGATCGCTTGCAGCGACCTTGCTTCAGGAGCAAGTGCGAGATTCCTTGGTGGCCGCGACTTCCGATTCGAGCGAACGAAATACGACTCGTGCTTTCTGTTCGGCGTCCCCTCACTTTCGCAGGCTTATTCACGTTCGCAGGCTTTTCTTCCTTTTCCATACTTCTACTTTCGGCTCTTCTAAAGGAGACACCGCTACTCCCAAGAATATTGAAGGAGAATAGTGGCATCGTGGACATTCAATTGAAGTAGCTTGCAGAATTTACCGACTTCCTTTTTTTTCTGATCTTCGTTCCGTATCGGCTGTGGTAAAAAGAACAAGGAGAAAACAGGCCATCGCATTGTGAAGTTTACGAGTATACATACGCGTCAGAAAATAGTTCTGCATGTCCGGATAAGACGAAGTCTTTTGTTCCTGCTTTCCACTGCCCATTTACCGAGCATACGTGTCCTTACTTTCTTTCG
This sequence comes from Rhipicephalus microplus, assembly GCF_013339725.1. NCBI lineage: Eukaryota > Metazoa > Arthropoda > Arachnida > Ixodida > Ixodidae > Rhipicephalus > Rhipicephalus microplus. The sequence continues at coordinate 109,479,285 of NC_051171.1, read as the reverse complement.
CGTGTTTATCGTTCTGTCGCAACCGCACGGCCAAATCACAGCTGCCTCTCAACGCTGCTCGTTTTTCCTGCCAGTTTTGTCTTTTGTTCCTTTCCTTGCATCACGCCATTTCATCACGTATAGCGTATACCTTCGCAAGATGTGAGGTCATCTTCAACCCCTACGTGGCACAGCGTCACGTCTTCCGTGCTCCACGACCTCCAAAGCAGATGACGATGCGCGCCCAGTGTTTGTTGCCTGATTCGGTTTGGTGTCGCCATTTTCGTTGGCTTGTTGGCTGCGTAGCAGGCAGCGCCGTCTTCTGGATGTATTCGGTGTTCCCGCAAAACTTTGCACTCATCTCACCCCCGATACCCTTCTACCCGAACAGATTCACCAAAATCCTCCCATTCTCAGAAAATGTTGCCACTTCGTCTTCGTCTTCTTCTTCCTCTTTTTTTATCGCCTTCCTACTCCGACTGCAATGAAAACCGTTCGCGTATGAAACCTATGTTTGCAAGGAAAGAAAGTGAGGGCAGGCGCGATGCTTCTATTCTGTCCGACATCACTATGTTCATTTCTCTCCTGGTAAGACATCTTGGCGATGTGTGCTTGGTACTCCACACATGTCTGGTCTAGCATGGTCTATTTTACGCACACTTTTTTTGCATGTTTTCCAAGATGAACGTTGGCAAACACGTTATTTGGTACGCACCGTTACTTTTATCCTCCCTTTCTTCTCTATACACTAATTTTACTCGCTTTGCATTTCCGTGAATATGGTAGAAGAAGTCATTATTTTCTCTTGAGTGGCTCTCACGAAACCGCGCAGTGCGAATACGTGATGCCAGACGTAGTAAACGAACAGTTGAATGTATTTCTTTTTTAAATGCGAAGCATTTCTTAGCGAACTTCAGCGACATTGAGCGTATCTATCTATCTATCTATCTATCTATCTATCTATCTATCTATCTATCTATCTATCTATCTATCTATCTATCTATCTATCTATCTATCTATCTATCTATCTATCTATCTATCTATCTATCTATCTATCTATCTATCTATCTATCTATCTATCCACTTACGTTTGGATGCTCTTGTAGTCACCCCCTTGACTTGGCGTGAACCAAAGTTGGTATGGGAGGGTATGATGGTATGTTGAATATGAAGCGCCGGTCAAGACATGAATATTGTCACAATGACGTCGCGTACGTCGTGAAACACTTCCCTCCAGAGAGTGGCACATACCCACGGGCGAGTATGTGCCGCTGGTATGCGGGTATGTGACACAAATGATAGACACTTAGTATCTACTCAGGATTGATGAGAGCACACATGAGCAATTTTAACGTGCGAGCGTTAAGAAATACCCGACGTCGGTAGCGTTAACCCAACGATTGCAAAGAACAAATGTCAGGGTCTCAGCTGGAATTGAACCCAAGCATTCAGCATGGCAATGAAGCATTTTACCACAGAGATATACGCCCGGTCTCGAAACTACTTTTCAAAAAGACGCTAATCTTCGTGAAATGTGAATAATGGTTGCAGCGGTGCGTACCCAATTTGACAAACATTACAAATGTACTCCTTTCATACAGCCGTCATGTCGGGTTAACGTCAATTGTGGTTAGGTGCCGTGCGCTGAAGTTAATTTATGTAGTACTGTCCAGGGTTAGCATTGCGCAAGCATCAGCACTTCGTATCAGCTTCTGGTGTTGCTAATACGCATGTTCCAGCTGTCATCGTTGTGCAAGTGCAAACTACTAGTTATATAAACATCTGAAACTCTTCAACATGTGTCTGTGCGTGAAACATTTGTAAACACAATCAGCGTCATTTCTTGACGTGTTGCTCAATAAGAAAAATTGCAACAAGGTCTATTTCCCTCCACGTGCTTTGCATAACGTCAATTCCCAGGTACGGAGGATCTGTCAAACTTTTTTTTTCATTTGCAGTCCTCCGACCAGAACGGAACAACAGGTCTTAGAGTTGGGCTTGAAGCAACCATTTCTTTCCAATTCGAGCTTTCTCCAGTTAAGCTTAACAAGCGCTAATTTCCCGTGTATAAGCTTGTTTTGATTGGCGCTTGCCTTAATGTGGCTGAAGTCAAAATGAAACAACGAAAAAGCTTTTATGAACGCGTGCAATGGCTACGCTGGCGCAAACACACTAATTTGTAACTTAGAGTATTGCATCGAACTTTATTCTGAGATAAGGGAGACGCCAAAAATGAAGTCTACCAAAAGTTGATTCATCAAGCGTATATTTCCTGGCATGCATCTAACGTTGACGGCTGTTGTTTCGTTGACGCTGCAGTTTGATTCAGCGTTAGTGCTTCGACACTAACAAATTAAAACACGCTGTTAGAGAGTTTTGGTATATCGGAAGACACTTACGCTAGCGTTAGCGTGCGTCTCAGCGCTAACGCTAAAACAGAACACGCTTCCTGTCAACTGGTGGCCTTTTAGTACAGCGGAAGGTACTCCCACTAACGCAAATGCAAGCAGCTGCGGCGCGATGAAGTTATAAAAAATTGGCAGATCCCACGTACAGGGGGAATGCATTATATGCGAAGCACGAATGAGGAAGGCTGATATGTCACTTTAAAATCATTACAACGTTACGAGGTGAAGGTGAAATATGCGGTACATAAGTTCCCTATCATGGTTATCGTCTTTGGACGTGTCATTTACCTTCGTCATCTATTCACATCACCTGATGCTAAATTGGTATATCGGGAGCTAGCGAAACGGCCGCAAGCGTGCTATGAGCGTAGCGTGTAGTCAAGTTTTACATGACACGCATCTCATAATTATCATGCTTGCACCAGTCACATACCTTCGTTATCCATTCACGCCCCGTAATACCATATTTGGTATAAGTGAAGCTAGCGTAACCGCCGCGAAGTCATCATAACCGTGGCATGTAATCATCTTGTTACATGACACGCCTCTCATGATTATCATGTTTGCACCAGTCACCTTCGTCAACCATTCACGTCCTGTAATTCCAAATTTGTTATATATGAAGCTAGCGAAACGGCCGCGAGTGGATCATGAGCATGGCATGTAGTCATGTTGTTACATGACACGCATCTAATGATTTTCATGTTAGGGTCTATCGCTTGTGTTCGCCATGCAGTCATGTCACACCATACCAGTTTTGCAACATGTCATGTGAAGGAAACCACCACAAGAGAAGCAAGACAATAAATATAAATCATGACATTCGTCATATACATGTCATGATTTTGATGTTATGACTAGTCACTTATGCTGGTAATACAGTCATGTTATGCCATACCAAGTTTCGTATTGATACCGTTATTGAAACAGCCAGGAGAGCTAAAAGTAGTAGGTGGCTAGATAGATACGCTCAAAGTCGCCGATGCTCGCTAACAAATGTTTTGTATTTAAAACACCATATGCATTACAAAAACCTCAAGTGTGCCACTAAATCGAACTGACCCGAAGTCACCATTCAAGCGTCACCGTGCCGCGTTTGGTTCAGTATTACGTCTGACGGCCTCAAACACATCGTTTTCTCTCGACGTATGCCGTAATCGGGTATTCCTTGAGACCCCTATTATCTGCCTCAGCTTGGTTTGCAGCCGAATTTGCCTAAACATGGAAACAAGCGAATGAATGCAGTGGCCATTTTTGCGCGGCTACCAAAAACGAGGGCGAACTTTCTAAATAAGTTTGACTAAGCCTTCTGTACCCGAAATTCGCTGCGTATCTAAAAAACATAGCTCTTTTATCGGTAATTTACAACTGGCGAAACCTTTTTACTCCAACTAAATGAAGCACGACAAGCGTCTGGAAATGGAGAAATTTAACAGTGCAGGTTGACGACTATAAAGATTCGAAGTGGATGAATCTCAGTTCAACAGGCACCGCCACCATGCCTTACGTACGGGATCTGTTGCGTGCGTTAGTGCTGAATGCCGTATATTAGAAATAGCGTTAATACGTATACGGTTGCAGGCTACGTAACGCTTTGCACATGCTCGGTGTAGAGCACGTAACGCTAACGCTAAAGCTAAATTCTTCCGAGAGGACGACGACGAAGTGATTCTGGCGTAGAACACTGCTGTCACTATTTGTAATTTTTCAAAGTTTTTCTGCGACTCTGTGGAAGACACCGTTACAGTGACTGCGGCGATGGACGTGGATTCGCCTGGGCTTCCACCGCAACCATCGACGTCGTCCGCAGCTACCACGAGAAAGCGTACGGGCCACCCGAGTGATGCCGACAGCGAAGACACGCTGATTTACTCTACGGCCAGCGACGAGAGCTCCGATGAAGGCGACTTCGTGCCTGTGACAAGGCGGCAGCGAAAAAGAAGACTAGTGATGCCGTCTCCAACAACAAGTAAGAATGTGACGACGACGCGAGAGCCCTCGATACACACAATTCTGTTTGTGCCGGTCGATGTGGCTCATAGTCTCAACCGGCTCAATCGTCAAGTCACGTTTAGGTTTCTTGAGGAACTCACCCAGGGAGAGATCGCGGACGTGCGGATCAATGGCCGTAAGAATATCCTCGCCGTAGACGTCACTCAACGAAGCACATTGGAAGTGCTGAGCAACGTCAAGATGTTGGATAATATCAATGTTCGCTCATATATACCTGATGGCCGCAACTCTACGGCAGGCGTCATTTACGACGTCGACATTTCCATCAGCGAAAGTGACTTTGCTGCTCTCATCAAACCGGTGTCTGCAGAACTTACTATACTGCAAGCTCGTCGCCTTGGAAAATCACGCTGCGTGAAGCTGTGAAGCTCGTGTTCAAGGGTGACAGCCTTCCATCGCAAGTCAAGGTCGGCCATTTTCGACACACAGTGCGACCCTTTCTACCGAAGCCCCTTCAATGCCGGAAATTTTATAGATTGGGACATGTCAGTGCTGCTTGTACAAACCTGGCTGTGTGCTCGCTATGCTTAGAATCAAATAGCGTAGACGCTTGCCCGGCAGAACTTCGAAAGTGTCGAAACTGTCATAGCCCTCACGAAGCATCGTCAAAAGATTGCCCAATTATGAAAAAGGAAATGCAAGTGTTGAGGCAATTGGTCCGGGATGGCTCAACTCACAGGGAGGCCGCTGCCGAAGTACGACGCCGTCGGCCTCGTCACCGGAGGTCCCTGAGGAGACCCAGTGCTGAAGCAAGGATTGAACCTCACCAAACGACCGCCGGCGTACCACCTCAAGCGTCCAGACACGCCGACAACAAATCCTCCAAGCAAGACAAGAGCATCACCGGCTCTCCTGAAGCATGGCCAGCGCTGGCAGCGATAGACCCACCGTTCGAGCCACCGCATCGCTCGTCTACAATGACTTCGGAACTAGAATGCGGTGATAGTCGCGACAAAGAAATCGTAGCCATGGTAAAGGCCCTTATGAATACCATTCGTATGCTTCTCACTAGCATTGACAGTCCGGCTGCAAAGAGTGCACTTAAGTTAGTTGATGCGCTGAAGCCGGTGCTATCAAGTCTGGAAAGGCACCATGGCTCTGCCTCTGCAAGCCTTTCGTAAAGAGGTCAAAGGAGCTCCGATATTTCAGTGGAATGCCTGAGGCCTCAAGCCCCGCATTTCTGATATCCAACAATTTGTGTTTAAAAAGCAGTTTCCAATTATTGTTATCTGTGAGCCAAGGCTACACAATGCAATACGACTATCCAGGTACGAAGCCTTCAAGTCCGCTACCTGCAACGAACAGAGTAAAGTCATTGTATATATCAGATGCAACCTTACCTATATCGAGCACCGTGTAGCACCTCACGACGACAACCAGTACGTCTGCTTGACAGTTAAACGTAGAGACCTCAATTTCACGCTTGTAGGCGCATATATATCACCTTCAAACCGTTTTGAACCTGAAAGACTACGTGAACTGTTAACAGCCACACCTGGACCATGGATCATCACCGGAGATTTCAACGCTCACCACTCACTATGGGGAAGTCAGAAGACAGACAGTCGCGGAAGGCAAGTATTCTCCTTTGCTCTGGAGCAGCAGCTGCTTTGTGTAAACGACAGAAGCCCAACGTTTCTACGGGGAACGACATACAGCAGCTGCCTTGACTTGACATTTGTGTCACGAAGCCTAATTGGAAAGGTAAAGTGGTTCGCAGACTATGAAAGTCATGGAAGCGACCACATACCAACTTATTTGAAGATCAAGGGCCTAGAAAAATCGCCAAACTACGACACTTCGACTCGCATCGAATGGACAAAGTTCAGGTCACTGACGGAAAAAAGGCGTCAAGAAAATAAAGCGCGTCCTCTTGATACTCTCGAGGATATGATCAGAGGTGCTACTCAAGAAGCGACCTGTCATATTCAATATACTTCAGAATATTGTCAACATCAAGCGGAATTGGAACGACTCAGAGCGATCCGTCGTCGCGCAGAAAGAAGATATAGGCGCACTAAGTCCATTCACGACTTGAAGGAGGCAAGGCGCCTACAGAAAAAAATCAGCGGTGAATCATTTCACTTCAACCCTTTCGCTGGAAATATCTGTGCGAATCTTTGGATCCAGACAAGCCTTTGACGCAGACATGGAGGATTTTTCGTGGCCTACGAACATCGCCACATCAACATCGCCCCTTCAAGTGTCTTTCTCTCCACCAAGGCGCACCGAAATTGAAGTAGCGGAAGATGTTTGCATGAAAGTTGCCGGTCATGCGTCCGCGTGCACCACGCGCCACCTAGAAAACGCTCCAGTTTCCAGAGATTCAAGAATGGACACCTTTTTCTCTCTAGAGGAACTACAAGCGTCCTTTACGGCATGCAAACGATCTTTATCGCCTGGTCCGGATGGGATCACGTACATGGCTCTTTGCAACCTAGGAGAAGCAGCTCGGCGGGCCCTTCTATCCGTGTACAACGACTCGTGGAGCAGCGGATTTATCCCTCATTCATGGAAATCCAGCCACCTCGTCCCTGTGCTTAAACCAGGTAAATCTCATCTGCACTTGACCTCTTATCGCCCCATCGCGCTTACCAGCTGTTTCGGGAAAGTGATGGAGAGGATGATTTTGACTCGCCTAGAGTGGTACCTGGAGCGCCACAATGTATACCCTCATGCTATCACGGGCTTTCGGCGTGGGTGGTCCGCAATTGATAACGTTATAGACCTGGTCTCATCTGTTCTGCATCAAAAAAAGACTGAAACGTTTATCTGCGGCGTTGTTCTTGGACGTGAAAGGTGCATACGATAACGTATCACATGAAGCCATTCTGGATGTCATGGAAAATATTGAATTAGGGGGTCGGGTTTACCAATGGATCCACAGCTATCTGAAAGGCAAAACTTTCTTTGTACATATAGAGAACGGCACAACAACGCACCATTGCAACCGTCGAGGTGTGCCTCAAGGGGGTGCTCTTAGCCCCACACTTTTCAATCTAGCCCTACTCGGCCTGGTTGACGCACTTCCAGAATCTGTCCAAATATCAATATATATGCAGATGACATCTGCATCTGGGCGTCAGGCATAACACGCCTTCATTTGCGTGCCCGGCTTCAGAGAGTGGCTACAATAGCGACAAAGTACCTGGAAGAACGATTGATTGATATATATGGTTTAACGTCCCAAAACCACTATATGATTATGAAAGACGCCGTAGTGGAGGGCTCCGGAAATTTAGACCACCTGGGGTTCTTTGACGTGCACCCAAATCTGAGCACTCGGGCCTACAACATTTCCGCCTCCATCGGAAATGCAGCCGCCTACCTGGAAGAACGGGGGCTAGAGCTGTCATCAGAGAATTGCTCGCTTATAGCATTCATGCATAAGGCTAGGAGCCCATATGTTATTAAAATCAACGGACACACGATCAACTACGTGAAGACCCACCGATTCCTCGGAGTCATAGTTGATCGCGACCTCTCCGGGAGCCCTCACATTGCCCACATGAAAACTAAACTCACCATGATCACCCACGTACTGAGGTTTCTTGCTGGAAAAACGTGGGGTGCATCGGTACGAGCAATGCTCCAACTCTACACTGTTCTGTTCCTCGGTTATATGCGATACAGCTTACCCGTACTTTGCGGGATCCGAAGAACAAACTTGCGCGTCCTCCAGTCGATCCAAGCCCAAGCCCTGAGAATATGCCTTGGTCTCCCGAGATGCGCATCTGCAGCAGCGACAGTCATCATTGCGCGTGATTATCCAGTCAACGCATGCATCCGCGTAGACGCTTTGAGAATGCACATAGGACATTTCGCTCGGCTTCCATCTCATCACCTCGCCTCACTTCGAACTTCCAGGCCCCACTCAGCGTTCTGCGCAACTGTAGCTCAGCATTGCGCAGTGCTTCCATTGCACTTCACGCATGCAGCACAGCCGCCAATACCATTATGGTGCCTACACCCTCTCAAAGCCCTTCTTACAATTCCTGGCATCCAAAATAAGAAAATTTGTCGCATCTAGCCCTGAAACAGGCCACATTACTTTTCCTGCAAGAGAAGCACAATGGACGCCTTCACATTTACACGGATGGCTCGGTGTCTTAAGTAAGCTCCGCAGGGGCGGTGGTTATTCCCGCGAGGCACATCACAATTAAATTCATGACATCCCATTCGACGTCGTCGACAGCTGCAGAACTTGCAGCCATACGTGCAGCTCTGGAGTTTATAGTGAAAGAACCTTCGGAAATTTGGTCTATCTTCTCGGACTCGAAGGCATCTCTTCAATGTCTTATGTCACCCTTTCGCCATGGACCTAATGAACAGTTAGTAGCTGAAATAAGGCTTCTTCATCACCAAGCAATCGAAAAACAGCCCAGCATAGTGTATCAGTGTATACCAGGACATTGCGGTATATATGGCAATGACCGCGCAGATGAGGCCGCTAGATCTGCACACGATGGTACTCAATACATAGACATCCCGTTCTCAAGAACCGACGCAGCTACAAGACTTCGTTCGCTTGCACGTGACCTCACACTGGTACAGTGGAACTCAACAGACTTCACAAACGCGTGCCTGCATAACTTGGATCCCGATCTGCAGCTTCGTCTTCCCCCAAAGATATCTCGAGCTGAGGAGACTCTTCTATGCCGCCTGTGGCTTGGAGTGGCCTTCACGAACGCATACTTTTATCTCATTGGGATGGCCAGCTCTCCCACATGCACTTACTGCAGTTGCGAAGAAACCATCGCGCACCTTCTGTGTGAGTGCACCCATTTCAACGCGCAGAGACAAGAACTCACTGCAGCTCTGGATAGAGTAGACGATCGGCCTTTGTCGGAACAAAGGATTCTGGGTCATTGGCCGAGCCCATCCTCAGCCCAGAAGGCTTTGAAAGCTTTGCTGCGCTTTTTGCGGACAACTGGCCTGAGAGACAGACTTTAGTGTCTTATACTCTTTGATGTTGCCTTTCCTCTGTCGCAATTTTTTTTTGTAATTTCTCCCTCTCTTCGCAACATTTTTTTAACATCTTTCATTCCCCTCACCCCTTTCCCCAGCACAGGGTAGCCAGCCGGTCTAAGAACTGGCTAACCTCCCTGTCTTTCCGCTTAAACTTTCTTCCTTCCTTCCTTCCTTTCTTCCTAAATTCTTCCCTTTGCTGTTTTCCGCTATACTATATAAAGCTTTCTAATAACTTGCGGTTGAGGATTTGACGCAGCTTAACCACCTTTAACGTGAGATCGAGGAAGAGAGAGCGGGGAACGAATATGCGGATAATTTCGGTCATTAGTCAGTTACAGACCCCCGCCTGCCTTTGTTCTGAGCCTTTCATGACATCTTGTTAAGGTTAAGGCTTCCGCAATTCCCAACCATGCAAACTCTTCTGTGAGTACGGAAACGCATCTCTTGCTTCCCTACTTCGCTGTGGCTTTACTTGAGAAGTCGCGGAAGTTACGAATAGTACGTCGGTGCAAGAGCACGCTGGAGGACGCCGTCTTATTCAATTAGGCAAGACTTACGCGAGCGAATCTGTGAAAAATGTAAACCGTGGACAATAACTTCTCCTACACTGCAATGCCTTTCACTGAACTCGGACCCTTTCTCTCTTACCCGATCTCTTGAACGTTCGTGAAAATACGAGAAATGCAACCACATTGACCTTGCCTCCCGAATAGACAGTATGCATTCTTAGCCCTCAAGGAAAAACTAACACGCTCTGATAATGCCAAAGCCGGCGGACCGATCGCAAAGCTCAGAGCAGCGTGAGCCCTCGCCTCAATCCAGCACGCTAGCTCGGCGCATGTCATTTACTTGCACGTCGTAGCATGCTCGGGCTCTGTAACGCACGTTAAACGGCTGATTGTTTATGCAAAGCGCCATCTGTTGTGTCCGACCACTTCATCTATACGATAGAAAACGAAGCAGTCAATCTTTGTATATAACACTTTTTTTCCTGCCAAGAAGATAGCGGGATATCACACTACTATCCGAAGAGCACCTATAGCTTTATATGAGGGCTGACGGGGTTCTTTTAGGAGGAAGCCTGTCGTCGATTTGGTCACCCGTAGTAAGAACCGTTATTGGGCGCGTAGTTATAGGACTGGGGCGGTGTTTTCGCAGGGCGGTTGTGTTGCTATACGGGCAGAGTCTTCCTCGGCGCATACTAAACCGCAGGAAGACGAGGAGATCTCAGCGAAGGCGGTTTCCCTGAAGCGCGTACGAAGAAAGGGTCGTATTCTTGCGCGCTCCCCTCGTTTTATGAGGGATATCGCCATGCAGATACCAGCGTGCATAACGAACCGTACTAGGCGACACCATCATGTGAGGACGCCAATTTCCCGCACTCTACATTTTCGCCGTGTCAACAAAGCAGCCCCCACCCCCTCTCTATACCTACTTCTCCCCTATCTTTTCATCCGGCATTTATTTCTATTCGCGCGGAAAGCACGATGTTCTCGGAGCTCATTTGTATCTCGGTGAGAGATAAAGATGATGAAAGTAGGGGGATGGGGGTGAATTCGCAGTGTGCTCGTTTCCGCTAACACCACCACTCAAGGGTTTTACTACTATTTTTTGAGCTCTGCACATTATGAATGTATATAGCGAGGCTTTCTATCTAGCGGAGTGGGAAATTGAACCATCCTTCATGGAAATTCGTGTGTTCATATGGTATGTGTAATTGATGGGGGTTAACGTCTATGAAAGGCGCCGTTTTTAAGGGCTCCGGAAATGTCGACCATCTGGTGATCTTTAGCGTGCACCTAAAGCTAAGTACGCGGTCCTTAAAAATTCTCGGCTCCACCACAAATGCGGCCACCGTCGCCGGGATTCGATCCCGCGACCTCTGGATCGACAGTCGAACACCATAAGCATTAGACTACCATGGCGGGTAATTTGAATGTGTTCGAGTCTACGCATGCGCATTGAAAATCGATTAGATTTCAAAGGAAGGGGGAGATGTTGAACTTCCCTGGCTTCGCCAATGATGCACTTGAAGATAAGCCAGACAGAAAACAACTCAAACTTGTTTTACTTCCGTATCGTTGATTGTTCTTTGAAAGTTATTTTTTTATTCGTAGAATGAAAGTACAACGTAAAAAAAAACTATAACAACCGTTCTACTATCTCCTCCCTTGATGGAAGATCATCATTCGGGATTAAAGAAAAAGAAGTATAGACTGGAGTGGAGAGACCACTGTGGTGCGACGAGCGTTTGTCTTAACGCTTCCGAAATTCCCTGCATAAGTGTTACTTCGTTTTTGCTTTTTCTGTTTTTCGTTCCGTTTCTCATTCTTGATCTCTTTGCTTGGCGAGTGTCGCACGCAGGCGTCATCGTAGCGTACTTCCGAGTATTCTGTCCAGTCTTTGTTCAGCTCTTTTGTCCAGCGGCCTTCTGCGTTTTTAGGTGACGCTCGATTCCGCCGCCACTTTTTCACGGCATGTCTTTCTGGACATTGTTCACGACCGAACTCCATTATCCCCTCGAGTTGGAGGCGCCTGTAGAAGAAGGACTTTAGCGACACTCGCCGTCGCCACCGCCTGTCGACTCGGGCCGCCACTTCGCGGGTTTCTTTTTGTCGCTGCAGGGACGGCTGGGGCCGTCTCGTACGGGAAACTGCACCTCTTTCCCACAATTTTTCACGACTTTCTGTCTGCCTATCTTTCACTTATCCAGGCTTCATTTCTTCGCCTTTTCCGGAACCTCATTTTGTCGATAACGTATAATTCTGTACTTGGATGTGTGAGTTCTCTGCATCCTTCGTGCAATGGTTAACCAAGTTGATCAAGTGAACCTTTTTCATCGGAATGACTGCTGAAATTCTGCTCTGAGAATGTAAGTTAGCCGCACACTTTCGATCCCAATCAGCTAAGCCAAGCAGAGCATTGAAAAATCCGCGGTTTAAGTCATGTTCCTGAAATTCCAGGGATATAGCTAACATTTCAAGATAGCATTATAAAAGGTGGCGCTGCTGTTACATGAGACCTACTCGAACCGATGGCGGATCTGTGCTGATGGGTTGGTCTCGCCAATCAACTCACCAGGCAGGTGATAATATAATACCGACTGCAGTGATGAGAATAAAGTTTAAATTATCGCACGTAACGACATATACTGCTACAGAGCTTGTTTCTGTAAGGGCTGCATTGATGCATCAAATAAAAAAAACAGTTACCATCAAGTTTGAGCGAAAGGATGGAATAACTGCTACCAGGACATAAAGATATTTCTAGTAATCAATTAGGCGACGAAGCAGCCCAATTAGCACTTAAAGGAACCCGAGTTGTTTTGATACCTCTGTCAACGACGTACGTGCCAAGAAAACTACACTTCCGGGCTCAAACATCTGTGCACGCTTTTTGGCGGTCTCATAACTTGATAAGGTGTTATCTACACCAGTTTGATCTTTTGTTAATGCTGCAACTGCCATAGCAAATTCTCGTTCTGATGTGAAGCTCTTGTGTGATTCCTGCGCAATGAAACACACAATTGGACACGTCATGTGCAGCGGCGCTTTCTATGACCCTCACTCATTCTCACTTCATATGATTCTCGGATAACTGAACTCGAAACCGTTTTCTTCAACCAAAGTTCTAAAATCTTGGACATATATGCCTGGCAGCCACAGGAGGCAATGAAAGTGCTCCGAAAATAATCAGTCAACAGGCCTCTGCCACCGCCTGTAGACCCGATGTGCTCCTCCAAGTGTGCGCGTGATTCTGCCAATCCTTCTGTTTTCTTTCATTTCTCTATTCGCCCCTTCATTTGTTCCCTCTGTGAAAGGTAGCAAACTGGGCATGCGTATAGTTAACCCCCCTTCCTCTCCTTGCTACATCTCAACCTCTTCTAATTCTTGGAGTAACTAGGTGGTCACCGATACACTGAACGTAATTGTGATTCAGTCATGTGATTCACTGATTGTGTGACTAAAAAGAATTTAGTTTTCACCATTGTGACTTATTTTGATGATACACATTAATGTCATCTTTTCGTTTTCACCGGAAGTTTCAAGATGCGAACGAGTTGAAATGCATTATCTATAAACATCGCGACCGACGAGGCGCAAATAAACATAAATTCAGACAGTCAATGGCAGAGTGTGTATTTGAGAATCAGAACTTGGCGTTGTCCCTGACATTTCCAAAACGCGTGAGATAACGAGAACACGTGTGATTCGTGGAAAGTAAGAGAAAAGATACATTCACGACGAAACTTTATAGTGTGACAGAGGGGGGGGGGGGCGACAAATATCTAAATTGAGCATGAATATCAAACAAGTCTACTTCACTCTACAGAGTTGAAATGAAAAAAAAAACGGAAGGCAGCAGCCAGGGCACACAGATCATTATAAGCGCCATGTTCTAGAGTTTTAATATACATGACTGTTTCGTTTTGGTTTTATATTCGCCAACATCTCAGACGCCGTGTACTCTAGTTCTGATTCAGAAAACTGCCGAGTTTTTTTTTTTTGTTTAATGAAAAAGGGAATTCGGCTATCGAATCATGCCATGATGACACGCTATCCAAAAAGACACGGCGATGGTAGGGACAACATAAAACGTCAGCAGGCCGCTAGTCTAACACAGCAAACACACACCTCCCGCCAAAGCGCTGCAGCGCAGTCATAGAAAAGAAAACCAAGGAAAAGCGGGGAATCGTTTAATGGAGCGACGGTGGCGGTATTTTCTGGCCCGGAGCCAACCGGCGATACGCGCTCAGAAAAGCCGAGGAAGGTGGGATGGGGATGGCACATAAAGCTGCGAAAAAACAAGCGTCAGCATAGCTCCTATCAACGTCAAAACTCGATAAAAAAAGAAGAAGAAAACAGAAGTGAGGTGGAGACGGGAAGTAGGGCGAGGAAATATACGGTGGCCGAACGCTTTCGCCTCCATTCCGCTTTGGTGACAACGTCTGCAGCATCTTCCTCCTCACCAGTCAGCCCACAAATCAAAGCGGTGCGTTTCATCGGGTGCTTCCGAGTTGTAGATGCAACCGCAGAGGTATATAAGAAAAGCGTGCGTGTGCTACACGCACTGCACAATGTGACATCGAGCGATTGCGGTACTCTATGGCGCGCACTGATGCGCTCTTCTATCGGAGTTTGTTATTTCGCCGGTGGCTGCACTGTTTGTGTGCCGGTGATATGTGCGCTCGTTTTCACTTCCAGAGGTAATGCAGGCGCCGCTTTAGGAAGAGTGTCGTAGGGTGTTTCTGTGCGTGACACCGAAACGACAAGGCAACGTCGTCAGAAAAAGGGTCTGTTTTCAGTGCAGTATTCAGATACGGCGAGTCAGTTTATGCGTATGCAGATAATAAAAAATTTGTGAGACTTTCACACGCCAGAAAAACAGTATCATTACGTAACATACCGTAGTGGAAGGCTCCGGCAATTCAAATCGCGTGGTGTTCCCTAAGGTGCAAAGACACCGCGCATTGCAAGGGTGTTGAGCATTTCGGTTCCATCGAAATACAAACGCGTAATTGACCCCCAAACCATCGCGTCAACAGCCGAGCAACGTAGCTGCCGTATCACTGCGATGGACATGTTCATGCGGTGCACATAGGTAAAGTTCTGGGATAGTTAGAAATGCGTAAAGAAATTCTCAATAACGCAACACTATAAAACATGCATTCTTCCACAACCTGTTTTTTATTTTTTAAGTAGCTGTGAAACATAATAATTTGTGAACATCCTTGCTCTGCGGACGTTTTTGTTTCATAGAGTTTCATAAGTCTAACAGTTACCACTCAGAATTTTCATTGGAACGTTTTCTCACGTGTTCATTGTTCTATTGTGTTAGGAACATCACGAGCAAAAATATATATTACAGAGAAAACGAGTAAGCGGCATTACACGTAGTATTAACTTATTTCTAAATGTTATAATTAGAATAGCGCATAATAATTGCGGATGAAGTGACATATCTTACATGACTCACTCAAGCAGGCTTCATTATTACGACAAAAAAGAGAAAAAAACTTACAAGCAAGTTTTATTATACGCCTTTCCTCGTTTCAAAAATTACTAGGACCATTGGTTGAAAAGCATGCAGGGAAAAGCATTGCAGAAAAAAAAAACATAAGACAGGGCAGGAAATGACGCTACAGGAGCGGAATGGACAGAACAGGACAGACGTTTCTGTACATGACGCTTTTCATTTGCAAAGTTCACTACGATGACATTATGCCTTGCACCTTGTTCTATCGCAGGCAACTACGGCTACAACGGCATCGACGAGTTCACCAGTCGTGCCAAGGACGCCGGCATCTGTGTGGCCAACTCGCACGCCATTCCAACGGATGCGGACGATGAGGACTATAATGCGGTGGTGCGCAGCATCGACAAGTTTGGCACAGCCAAAGTGGTGGTCTGCTTCTGCGAAGGTTTCACCGTGCAAGCGCTTATCAACGCCACCGCCAGGCTCAAGGTCGCCGGGAAATACATCTTCTTCGGCAGGTGAGCAATATAATGATAGCAATAACTTCTGCAGCGGACAATAACTCCTCGAATCATGCTTCGACCGTGGACTTATGTCGGCAGTAACCATGTTAGAATCTCGTCCGAGACGTCATTGCGGACGAAGGCGACAAATGGGCGTTTTGTTGCGCTGTTACAATTTTTCAAGAGAGTCGCTTGTTCAGCGGGGGGGAGGAACGTTCAAACGACCCCCCTCCCCCAGAATTTTTTTTTACTTTACATGTGTATATATGCACGTACGCACAAAAACGTGTAAGGCATGCTTAGATTAACCAAGCGTATGCAATATATTCGTGACTAAGACAGAAAGAAAGAGTATAAAAAAAATTCGGCGGATCCCACGTACTTGGGAATCGACATTATGCGAAGCATGCAGATAGAAAGCGACTATGTTAAAAGTTTTTATTGAGCGACATGCCATGAAATGACGTTAAATATATGTACAATTGTTGTGCGCACAGACATATGCTGAAGAGTTGCAGATGTTTATATAACCAGTTGTTTGCATATGTCCGACGATGCCAACTGGGACATGCGTATTAGCAACACCAGAAGCTGATATGAGGCGCTGATGCTCACGAGTATGCTGGCTCTCGACACTGCTACATAAATCAACTTCCGCGCATGGCACCTAATCACTATTGACGTTAACCAGACGTCAAATCAATCAAATCAAAATCTTTTATTTTCATCATTTCATACAAAGGTGAAAAAGGGAGAACTGGAAAAAAAAACCGATAGTTCTTCGGCTTGACAAAGCTCCGGTCCCCCAGGCAGACAGTGGTGAAGTTTGTTTCAAAGCAGTAGAAGAAAGCATGATACAAAGTATAAAGCATTAAAGCAATTATAACATTTCAACTGAATATAAAATAAACATTGCGATGAAGGAAGAGAAATGTATAAATTAAAAACTATACAGCAACTACAAAGTACAACCGAAAACACTTTTTTTATAACGTAGAAAATAACTATAACAGCAGCATGCTATCAACAACCGGTGGGATTTTTTTTTCTAATCCTATGTTAAAGAGCCGTTACAGGAACAGGTCCAACATTTTAGTTTTGTTTAGCGGTAACACATCAACACTTTGTCTGTTTAAATGGTTAAGTAGGGAAGGCAGTGTATGACAAAGGCGCTGTTGTCCATAATTTGTACGAGAAAAAGGAATTTGCCATGGGGCCTGACGGCAAAATGAATATGTACTTTTGTTTTCTATTAGATCAGCGAGGGTTAAAATGAATCTAGCTTTCCTAGCATAGCACTCTTGTAGCATTATAGAGTTTTCAGTTTCCAAATATCACCAGCTTTTATTATTTTAATTTGCCGAAAATCTCTTCCGTATGTTCGGAGAAAGAAACATTCGCAATAGCTCGAACTGCCTTCTTTTAAAGTGTTTCCGTCATCTGAATATTTTGTGCGGTGGTGTTTCTTCATATGAGTGAGCAATAAGTGAGGTGTGAGTGAAAGAGAGCATGATGAATGAGGCGCTTAATTTTATAGGGCAATATATTTCGATAGCGATTTAAAATACCAATAACTTTTCGCACTTTCGTACACACATTGTCAACATGAGCATTCCAGGACATATGCTCGGCGAATATAACTCCGAGTGTTTTCGTAGAGGACGTAAAGGTAATCTTATATGGACCCAGAACAATGTTATCTGGTAATGAAGTAGAACTTCCTTGGGCACGAAAAATGACACATTTTGTTTTGGCTTCATTAAGAATCAAGTAGTTTGCCTTTGACCAGCGTTGAATTTTGTTACAGACAGTGCTAGCTATAGGCAATATTTCTTCTAAGTCTTTTCCTGTAAAGAAAATTGAGCAGTCATCTGCACAAGCGACAACCTTACACATATCACTAATTTCTACGATATCATTACTGTAATAAAGAAAAAAATATTGGGCCAAGGATGCTACCTTAAGGCACACCCGCTGTTAGAGGTTTCGTTTGTGACCTATTTTCATTATTTCAACAAATTGATGTCGACTTTTTAAATAAGATCGGATAAGTTTAAGTGTTATTCCTCGGAAGCCATACCTTTCTAGTTTCGTAAGCAACAGTTGGTGGTTGACTCTATCAAATGCTTTGCTAAAGTCTAAGTATAACCCTAACGTTAGAAGCTTTTTTTCAATGTTTTTGAAGAATAAGATCCTTTTGTATATTTAATGCACTTTCCGTAGACCGTCTTTTTCGAAAACCGTGCTGACACTCGGTTAGCAAGTTATGTTTCTGCGAAAAATTATCAATACGGACGTTTATAGATTTTTCGAGGCCCTTCGATAATATAGGAAGAATAGAAACTGATCTACAGTTGCCAATATTGATTTTATCACCCCCTTTATGTAAAACTATTACTCGGGCTACTTGCATATTGCGAGGGAAAACTCCAGTCGACAAAGATGCGTTAAAAATGTGCGTTATAATAGGAGCGAGAAGGTCTATGGCATAATTAATTGGTCTGATTTCTAAATCGTCCATATCCTTACCGCGGCTATTTTTCAGACACGGAAATGTTGCAATCACCTCAGAAGTGTTAGAAGGCTTTAGAAATATAGACTCCCTTAACGAGGTTTGATGCAGTGTGGGCTGAATGCCGTGATCTACACATCCCACTTTCACAAAGAAATCATTGAATAAATCCGCAAGTTCTGTGCCGCCTATAGAAATACCATCGATATTCAGTGTATCTATTCGTGCAGTGGATAGCCTGCGATTTAGTGTATCGTTTATTTTTTCCCTTACATTGTTATTTCGGCGCATACAATCATTATTAAATATGCGCGTGTAGTAGTCATTTTTGCCTTTTCTTTTTTTGTTCAATTTATGTCGAAATTGTTTATATTCTTTCCACATTTACAAGTCCTTTGACTCCGGGAAACACTGGTAAAGTTTATTTTCTTTTGTTGATTTGTCTTATGAATTCTTTCGCAATCCAGGGCTTGCGCGATGGCTTTTAATTTCGGTAGCATTGAATTGGAAATGATTTAAAGTAAAGCATTTTCAGTTTGTTCATGAACTTGTTACATGGCTCATTGGTATCCCTAATGGAAAATATGCCAGTCCAGTCTGTTTCGCGCACAGCTTCTCGGAATTTATCAAGTGACTGAGCCGATACCTTGCGGTACGTTGCATTACTAGTAAACGTGCTTTTAGTTGACGTCTTTCGTTCGGGGAAAAGATATATGGGCATGTGATCACTGATGTCATGGCTTATGATTCCAGATTTTGAATTATCGATAGTCGAGTTTATTATGAAAGTGTCTAGTAACGATGACGTCGTAGCGGTTACACGTGTTGGTGCTTTGATTACACTGTAGAAGTCATTGCACTCCGGAATTGACAAAAACTGTGTAGTAGCTGCCGTACTGGTCGTCATGTCGATATTAAAGTCCCGACCAAGTGTAAGTAGGTAGCCATATTCATTTACAAATAACAGCAGATTGTCTAAAAACTGAAAGAAGGCAGAGGGGCGGCATTAGGGTGTCGATATAAGACCGCAAACACTGTTTTTTTTCTTTTTTAATGTATATAACTTCGTAATCTTCGGTAGCGACGCTATATTCTCGAAGAATATCGTAACCATTTAAAGAAATTAAAATCGCAACGCCACCACGAACACAGGAGACTCAGCAGGTGGCATTTGTTAGCCTTTTCTTGCGCGAGTTCTGAAGCAGTTGATCACGTTTGTCCCTCCGCTGAAATTGAACAATTATATTGGTTTGACCAACCTGCTTTGTTCGAACCTTGTGGCAAACGTCAATGTCCTCAGGGGTTATAGTCTCGCCAACTACCTCTCCAATTTCTTGGAGTACTTCAACAAGGTTCTCATTCGGTTTTTCGGTTATTACTTTAATTTCCCAATTTCGATTTCGCGAGTACTGCTCAGACTGCAAGAGGCCTCATTGGCAGTGCGCCAGTTTCTTTTCCAAAGAAGAAACTTTGTAAGAAAAAACTGGTATTGGAATCCATTGCTACCGAAGCGCCAAAACAAATCGAAAGCAAAGACTAGCGTGAGTCTGAAAGTTACGGGCCGCAGAGCGCACGACAATGACGTGATAAACCCGACGCGGGAGGACACCTGCATGGAGGGAACATGCCTCAGTGGGCACCAGCGACCCCAGAAAACTACCGGTCACCTCATTTACCAGCTCCTAAGTCGAAACTGAAAGCACGTTTTCAGATTCTGTTTAGGGCTAGAAATATCTCTTATTAGTTTTTCAGATAAAAGGAACGTGCGTACAGTTCAAGAAAATCTCTCACATTTTTCTAAGTAGCGCAAAAGAACATTTATTTGAATGTATTTTGCCAAGTAAGTGAAAGAAAGTGTAGAAAATCAGTGGGCTATTTTCTAAAGCTCTTTTTAACCACCGATGTAATTAAGGTACATCGGTGAACAAAACCGGATGTCATCAAGGGGCATATCGGATAAGCTGATCAGGCGAGTTGGTATCCCTTATAACTGCAACATGTATTAGAGTGGGAGATATAAAAAGAGAACCAGGATACACACGTAGAAACAGGTAAGCGCTATCCTATCGCCTACTGTGCCTGCTCGACTTTTCGTCTGTGGTGGTACAGCAGTGTCGTATCATAGTGGGTGGTCAGGCAGTGTAGGTAGCGTGTTGTGATTCTTTTTTATACGCATTGTTCTAGTACATGCTGCAGTTATATGACCCAGTAGCCTCTCTAAAGCATCGTGTCTAGTCTGAACGCCCCGCAACTTCCATAAAACAGCCCTGTAACTGTTTTTCGTGTTGTGAGGCCATGTGTGGGGCCAAGAATATAGCTAGCACCACAATGCCCACCTTGCTGCGTTGCCAAAGCTGATGTCAGAGTCTGCTACTTTCGCAACTAAGGCAAGGCCAGTCATAGAGGATGTGTTGCGACCCGTCATGCCCTTTAGAGTTTTCCCAGTTTGAGCTGTTCGTGATGAAAGCTTTGATAATGATCCACTCTGACATTCCAGTAATGAATCTTTCGGACGAATACGGATGGGTGGCCAAACTGGAGTTTTGAAAGTCGTTGTGCTTTAACGTGCGCCACCATCTGTCTCAGCGTAAACAAATCGCAAAATAGAAACGTTTTTCGGAGAGCCTTTTACGGCTTCCACAGCTATCGTTTTCTACCGTTGCGCAAAAGCAGTTACCGGTAAGCTGGTACCAACTGTCGCGTTAATGATCCCCACTTCCCCAGTCCCCGAGTCAGAAAACGCAACCCATTGGATAGCAAGTTACAAAGCAGATAAGAAGACGCTGTGATTTACCGCTTGTGGAAAGCAGCTGGGCTTATCTTCGGAAAAAGAAAAGTCAACAAGAATTGCACGTCATTACTACGCGTTCTCACTGGTCGTAAAGCGTGTGTCGTGTTTTGAAGCGATCTTTTTGAAACTGAAGAAACTCTCGGCTCCTCAACGAACAATGCATGCCTCCGAAGCAAGGCATCAGGCAACATGAAAGAAGAAACAAAGAAAAAAAACAAGGAAAGAGAAAAGCGCAATATATATGGAGCTGGTATAGAATACGCTCCCTAGCGATATATATATATATATATTATATATATATATATATATGATTGAAGAGAAGGACGCACGTACGAAATGTGGATTTATTAACGTTTCGGCTGGTGGACCAGCCTTCGTCAGAATGACGAAGGCTGGTCCACCAGCCGAAACGTTAATAAATCGAATGACGAAGGCTGGTCATTCTGACGAAGGCTGGTCCACCAGCCGAAACGTTAATATATAATATATATATATATATATATATATATATATATATATATATATATATATATATATATATATATATTCCACTCAGGAAATTTATCGAAACATGCTGACTTTCTAGAGCCTGGGATGGTGGAGGAGATAGAGACAGGGAATTGACGTTTGCATCTCTTTTTGCCAAGGAACATGGCTATAAATTATAGAGTATAGGTTCCATTTACCTAAACCTACTGCTGCAGAAAAGATCTCGTCTATTTTCTGATATATTTTTGCTTCCATTTCTTTTTCATTACATCCTCCCTGACACATGCTTTGTGCGTCTGCGACGTGTGATCTTCGATTCTTTCTTTAAATTGAAAAGCCTTGATCTCTCGCATTCCTATCGACAGACTTCGCGACTGAATTCTTCTTCGGCGCTGAGACGTCAGCGTCAGTACACACAAACCAACGAAACGCAAATAAATCGCTAGCCAGCCTTACTGTGTAGCCTCGTCGCTTTCCGCGAGTGCAGCCGTCCACGAGTCCTCCTGACCAAGCTTCGCATGTGCCCTCGGAGCATGTTTGTTTGGTCGAAAAGCTGAGATAAGGGTGAGAGAGCGAGTTTGTGCGTGTGTGTGTGTGTGTGCGTGCGTGCATGCACTGTAGTAGAATATTTTCAATATGTGCCATATAGGACGATATTTCCGGGAACTCCTCCTCGTCTGAGCTCACTGAGTCTCACGTGCTTCCCTTGCTTACACGATATTACTTACACCCTTTCTTCGATGCCCACCTACAACCCCCTCCCAATACTTTCCTAGCTGCCAACACCGACAACAACGAACTCTACCCTACATTACATTCGTTCTTTAGTTTGTTTCCTTGAGGTCTCTGTTAGTTTCTTCTTCCACATTGCGATCATCTTTGCGTTTGCCATTCAATTATTTTGCAAGCGCATGTAAAACGAAGTCATAAGGTATCAAATTACTATAATATATATGACTATATAGCAGTACAGCGGAGTAATGGTGGTAATATTCTTGGTCACTCACAACCTCAAATCTTATTCATTCATCATCATCTGTGTTGTGCAGCGAAGATCTGCGTCATGTCAGGTCACGTGCTCATCGTTTCTCACTCCTCTCTGCTCCGTAACCGCGCCACGCTACAGGTGTTTCCTGTTGCGTGCTTCGAATCTTCATGCACGGTCGCTGTAGGGATGAACAGTAAAGTTGCAATTTAGATACCCTGCGTGCTGTCGCCGCTGGCCACAGCTGTGCACAGGAAATGGGCCTCGAGCGTGCGTGATCGTCACATTACTGGACAGCTCGGAATGTTCGCGGAAGCGATGGTTAACAAAGAAAAAAGCAAGTCAACGCACAAGGTTGCAAGGGCAGCCTTTCTCTATAAAGAATTCACGACAGCGGAACGACTCCTGCACACGTGTCGGCTGCTCATAAGTTATGACCGGAGCAGACGGCCATTCTCACGTACTTTTTATTTACGCAATACCCGAGCGTTCATCCATTCTAGTCAGGTAGTTATTTAGTTACCTTAATGCGTCTACGCGCTTGATTTAGTATGTACTGTCTCGCGAATCATGTGCTATGATGCTTTGCTTTTGGAGATTTCGAGACCTTGCAGATGCATCAATGGCTAGATGCTTTCCTTCTTTTACGTTTCGCTAACGGATCAACCAGATGACATCTTTAGATATGTAGGAATAAAATGAGATAAGGCTTTTTTATATCATGGCGTTATATTAAGCAAGCCAGCGACGGAAAGAGTGATAAATAACGTGCGAAAGGCAGAACATGATGGCGTAGTTGATATCATTGCACTTCAAAAAAGATAAAGAGAGGCGTAAAGAAAGTTGCTATATTTTGACTGTGACAGCCTTCTACAACGCGCATATAGCAAGAAGTTTTTCGGTTGTGTGTGATACGCGAACAATACACATCGGTTTTGTGTGTTGATTATTTGTTTGTATTACCGTAAAGCTGAATATGAATGCCTTCAAGACATTTTATGCTAGATAAAGAGATCCACGGTTGCTAAATTATCACACGTTCTGTTATGTATTTTCCCAAGTCAACTCGTCGGCAAAAGACAAATTCTTATTCTTCGTCGTTGATTGTATTGAAACACCTGTACTCCCCTCCCACGTTCGGAAAGTTTTCTTTACCCAAAGGTAGCTCAATTCGCACTGCGTCTGATATCGGACGCATTGGAACCTTTTTTCGCCTCATCTAGTTTTGTAGTGCCCCAGACATCGCTTCTCGTTTGCACAAGTGACTATGTCGTCTATTCATGTGATAAGATGTTCGCTCTTCAGGTGACGGCATCATTACGTCACAAAATTTGACGACTTGTGACGTGGTGATAACGTTATAGGGTGACGTTAACACATGGTTGTTTCTTGCATCACTCGTGTTGGCGCCGACGCCACCGACGTTCACTTTTCGCTTTTGATGAGGCGTATATGCCTTTATAAGTTTGCCTTACCTTGGCGCTGCTGCCCTTTTGATGGCCCGTTGAACGTCATTTGACTCGTGTTGATTTCCCATGACAGTCAGCGCACGAAAAAAAGAAAACACAGTCCCAGGCACACGCTTGTGTACATGCTTGTGGCGTGTAGAGAAGTGCACAAGTACACGCTTGTGGCGTGTACTTCATAGTTTTCTGTGTCCTTTTGTTGCGTTGGTCATCATGAGTATGTTCCAGAACTAGAACTATTTGCCACATTACCTGCTTATTTGCTTTCTATCCTCCATTATTGTCCTTCTGCAGCGACGGCTGGTCCGACCGCCAGGACGTGGTCAAGAACCAGGAGAAGGCGTCCGTCGGGAGCCTCTCGATCCGATTTCACGCCAACTACGACCACGCCTTCGATCACTACTACTTCGGCCTGAATCCGTTCACCAACACGCGGAACCCTTGGTTCAAGGAGTTCTGGGAAGTGCGATTCAACTGCTCACTGGGTGTCGGTCCGGGCTCGGCACGCTACAATAGAACGTGCACGGGTGAGCTATACTATAAAGCGACATGACAAACATTATATATATATATATAAATATATATATATCTATTCATGGGAAAGAATTGTATATTGAAGGGCTCATTTTTCCGTGTTTTGACACAATAATCATGAGGTCTAACAGACAATAATGCCAATGAATGTAGAGGGGAAGTTATTAGAACCAATGTAATGTAAAAAAGAAGAAAGAAAAGTGGATAAAAAATAACTGACCGTGAGCAGGAATCGAACCTACGACCTTCGAATAAGGCATTCGATGCCCTAACCACTGAGCTATCATGATGGCCATCCCTCCCCAGCCACTTTATTGGGTTTATATGTTAATTTAAACGTGGGAGTGTCAGTCAGCGCCATCTGTACCCATAGCGGCGAGTGTGGAACACCCTTTCATGAGCCTGTGTGGCGTCACGTAGCACGTGAACATATTACGAGTGGGCAGCTGACCAATAGTCCCTCCACCCTGCACTGGGGAAGGGATGAAGGGGAGAAAAGAGTTTGCAGAGAAATGAGAAGGTACACACAATCACGAGCACACTCGGGGAGCACACGCAGTGTACAGGCGGTCGCTCAGGTTTGTTGACTTTAGGTAAAGTAGCAGTGCTTTAGTTGCTTTCTGCGCAACTGAGGCAGATGCCCAAGGTCCTAGTATCTTCTGCACACAAAATGGTCCGGGGTCAAGTTGATTCAAAACCATCCGGAGCTGGCATCGCTGTGTGTCGTAGCAAGCGCAGCTGCACAAGACGTGTTCGATGGTCTCTTCTAAGGAATGTATAGGGTATAGGGGAAGTTATTAGAACCAATGTAATGTAAATAAGAAGAAAGAAAAGTGGGTGAAAAAATAACTTGCCAATTCCTGCTCATGGCAAGTTATTTTTTCACCTACCTTTCTTTCTTCTTATTTACATTGCATTGGTTCTAATAACTTCCCCTATACATTCCTTGGCATTATTGTCTGTTAGATCTCATATATATATATATATATATATATATATATATATATATATATATATATATATATATATATATATATATATATATATATATATATATATATGTGACGCTATGCTGAATGGGCGACGTGGCCTGGCTCATACGCCATGTTTTTTCCATACTGCACTTCTTCCTCATCTACTTCTCCTTACCATCACTTGATACGTCACACGATTCCCACTTCCCCCGAAAGAAGGCATGGATTACGAACAAGAAAAAGTAAACAAGGCAAGGTTGAGAAGTCGCAAATGTCAAAATTCACAATTGGTTTCATGTCCCAGTGGTGTTCCGTAAACTCGCAAAACTTCAGAAATGAGTGCGGCAGTCCGGTGAATGGGGGAGTTCTGGTGGGCGAGGTTGGCTGTGGCGTTCTGGAGATGGTAACCGCGTCTTGCAAAACTGCACTGACCATGACATTACTTGAGCAGCTGCGAGGAACGAACAAGGTTGGAAGTCCTTGGAGCATTTGAAGAACGAATGTCGTAGGCGCCGAATCCTCTGTTGTACGCGCTATATTTTGTGTCGCGGCTGAGACAGAATTAGTGCTTGTAGCCTGCGTGTACAAGAACTGAAGTTCAAGAAATTATGTCTATGTTCGTGCATTGTACAAATTATAACGTTCAGTCTCTTTCGTAGTTTTCTGTGGCGTTGGCTCCATTGTCGTAAACTAATGGGATGGTGTCTGAATCTTTGCATGGTAGAACTAGTAACTTCTTGTCTTGTTCGGTGTTTCCTGAGGTTTCGGAGCTGTAATCTTAGGCGCAGTCTTGATATTTTGTGCCAAATGCGTTTCTGGCGCCGATCCTTTATGCGAAGTTGCCTCGCTTTTTGAATTTGTTTTAAGGGGCTTGCTTTGCGTCGTCGTCCTTGTTGGTGTGTCTGTTGGAGTGTCTGCGATTCATGGACTTGCTTTTGGTGGCGTTGCTGACGTTGCTGTGGACCATATTGCGGTGGAAGCCCTTCTTGAACATCGCGCTGGTTTTCATGACAACCTGATGGGGTATCCAGTCGGCAGCTGGTAGTTTCTGAGCAGTTGTCATGCAATTCAGGCAATGAAGATGATGCTTCAGAGTTGATAGAAAGTTCTTCAGAAGCTTTTTCTGCACTGTTCACTACGAGAGGCTCTTGCGCATGGCAGCGTCTGACGTTCGATGTGCCTAACCCTTCGGTGTTGCTTCGACTGTCGAGTGTGTATGCACCGGGCGGTGATGCATGAACCCGTGCGGAAGGAGCATGGCTTAACTGGGTATTTTCTCGGTGTGTCAACTCGTCTATCGTGAACATGATGTCCTTATGAGGCAAACGGTGAGCGTCAGGAACGCTTGAAGAGCCGCGTGATGGAAACCCAGGTGGTGGACCACGTGTGCCAGACGAAGAGTGAACGGCATCAGGTGGTTGGGCAACGTCTCGGGTGATATGCTGAAGCGATGACTTCGCAAATGCCGACTTTCGTGCAGAAGGTAGGCGCGCTCGATGGCTGTGTTTTTCCCAAAATACGCGTTGTCGCCTGCCACTGAGCTCGTGTGCCACTTCGTCTTTTGTCAGAGGTCAAATCTTGTTGTGCGTTCGAATGGTTGAAGACTGCCTGTAAAATTGACGACTGAGTGCAGTTGTCTGTAAATGGTGGGTTACAAGCAAGTCTTCGTCGCAGTCGTCATCGTATTTTTTAAACCAAGCGATCATTTCTAGTTTTATCTTTTGCCAAGGCTCATTGTTGTCGAATATGTGGTTGAGGTAAAATTTAAATGCCTCACCGGGGACGTAGTCGCTGAAGTTCGTAACCATCTCCCGTTCCGACCAAGATGCAGCGGTAGCGTGGAGTTCGAACAGGTTCAACCAGTCCTGTACGGGTCCGTCGTCCGCGAATCCGGTGTACTTAGGTATGTCAAGGTCTTCTGATGCTGCTGTCATGATGCTTGGTGGTCTTGGTGGTCCGCGTTCGGACACTGCGTCTCGCTGAGGTCTTCGATGATGATGGCCGGGCGATGAAGTGGTTGCGAGGTCTTCATCCTGTCGACTCCTGTGACGCTATGCTGAATGGGCGACGTGGCCTGGCTCATACGTCATGTTTATTCCATACTGCACTTCTTCCTCATCTACTTCTCCTAACCATCACTTGATACGTCACATATATATATATATATATATATATATAATATCGGTTGGGGGATGCCCTAAGGAGAGAGAGGGGGAGCAAGCACAAGCAGGGGGTAGAAGAGAAGGGGAGAGAGTGACACGCAGATGTTGGAGGGAGTTAAGGAGCAGAGTTGCGCATGGGTAGAGTGAGCATGGACACCACCGACGCCACGGTACATATGCCCGAGCAAGAGATGCTTCGCATCTAGAAAGTGAGGTAGAAGGAAGGAGAAAAGCGGAGAGAAACAAAGAAGGCTACCCAGCTCTGCCCTTCATTCAGACTTGGCGCCACTAGAGGGAAGTTGCCTTAATATTTGTTACAAAGTTATGGCCAACTATGCATACACACTACATATAACAATAGCAGTAAGTTCACCTGACCTTTGGAATTAAATATCTTTGTATCACGATAGAAAGCTCTTGCAATATACCGCAGTCGAAGTGGCTTCTTTAGAGTAATGTAAGAACTTTTGACTCTGGACTGTTGAATGTTTGACATGAAATTGTTGACCATCCTTGACCATTCCCCACCTCACCGCCGAAAGCGGCTAAGCGGCTGATAAAGGTCACATTCATTCTAACTCGAAGACGTACGGGAAATTCTATAGCATTTTCCGGACGACACTGTTCACCTGCCTTACTACATTCACTTTGAAGACAAGATGCATCTTAGATGTCTATTCCTGAAACAATATTCACGCAGCTCGGAAGTTCTTATTGCTTCTGAATGCCCGCTGCAACCGCAATCCTCAATTTGTTTTTTTTTACACGATAGAAGCTAGTGTAGATGAAAGAAGAAAGCGTCGGCTGCTCTCTCTATGTGGTGAACATACTACACAACATTTTGTTATTTCTTAACAGTAAAAAAGACAGCGCTGATTTAATGGTGAATGCCGTTGAAATGCTTCACAGCTATTCCAAATTATCACTAGTTATCTTCACTTGCTTTTATAGCCAAAGCAAATCAACATTAGTCCACTTGGTTGGTGTTAATTCAGCAAATACAGCAGCCAACAGCATTACGTGAATAAACATGGTTGACTTGTCATATGTAAAATGTAGGCATCGCACAAACTTGTAACGTTATTTTCTACTTTACAACTCTTACTTTGGACGGAAACAACACCGGGACAACAGAGGTAGCATACGTGGAGGATACATTTTCGTTATCGCTCCAAGTTAATCAAATCATATGGTACTGCCCATTTCTCATCGTAATCCTCTGTTCGTGTCTAGGCAAGGAAGACCTAAGAGAGGGCCACAAGCAGGACACCAAAGTGGAGTTTGTGAAAAAGTCCATATACACCATGGCGTATGGCCTACACAACATGCAACGCGACCTCTGTCCCAACACGTCCGGCGTGTGCCCCGCCATGGTGCCCGTCAACGGCTCCGTCTTCTTGCAGTACCTGATGAACGCCACATTCGCGTGGAACAACGAGACGGTTTTCTTCCACGAGAACGGAGACCCCCCAGGACGGTGAGCGAATCCTTGAAGTGTCATATCAATCGCTTCGTAGAAATATGCCGCGCAGGCTGTAAAAGAAAAAAAAAGCTTTGTTTGGCCGCTACGGCAAAGCAATGAATGTCATAGGAACTAATTGAAATGTTAAAAGAGGTAATGATAGCAGCTAATACCGCTCTAGCGTGACTCCACTCTGGCATGTCTCAACTCTGGTGTAAGGGATCCATTCGGTCATAATTCGGCGAAAAGGGGGCATGGCTGCTCGAGAAAGCGAAACAGCTTTCGTGCTGTTGAGCTCTTGCTGCCAAAACGATGGTGGCGTCACTGTCAGGTTTTCCATCATATTCTGCCACATTTAGCTGATGTTCGTGGAAGCAGTGCAATATACAGCCAACTGATACGCCGCACGTTATCTCAGTTTATGTTACATACAGTTCGCTTGCCGAATAAGGTCATGAATGAACGAAATGTAACATGCCGCGCCCTGACGTCCCTGCACGGTCAGTGGTTCAGGGCGTGGAAGTAAAAAAAAACATATAACCCCAGATTTGACGTCGTGCGTACGCACATATCTATACATACATGTTTATAGCCAGAGAGCGCGCGCGAGAGAGAGAGATAGAGAGATGGAAAGAGAGATAAAGAAAAGGATATGAGGGGCAGAGAGGTAAACTTAGCTCTCATTTGTTACCCTACCAGTGCAGAGAGAAAAAGGGGGGCGGCAAGCGTAAGGGTTTGCATGCCGAATCTACGATACGAATATAAATGAGGCATGCTGTAGTCAAGGGTTCCTGAAATATTGGCCAACCGGTGTGAAATCACGTAACACGCGGGCCTCTACCATTTCGCCCCTGTCAAAATGCGACCACCAGAGCTGAGATTTCCCTCCACACACTAAGGTCGCCCTTCTGGTGCAGAGACCTCGCCGCGGTGGTCTAGTGGCCGAGGTACTCCGCTGCTGACCCGCGGGTCGCGGGATAGAATCGCGGCTTCGGCGGCTGCATTTTTGATGGAGGCGAATATGCTGTAGGCCCGTGTGCTCAGATTTGGGTGAACGTTAAAGAACCCCAGGTGGTCGAAATTTCCGGAGCCGTGCACTACGGCGTTTCTCATGATCACATGATGGTTTTGGGACTTTAAACCTCACATACCAATCAAATCTTCTGGCTCAAAGAGCAGTGGGGAGGAGGGACAGAATGAGAGAGAGAGAGAGATGGCGCAGGTGCAGGTTATTCTATTATCGGAGCAGCGCCTACCAGATTCCGGGAGAGCCCATAATAGCTCTAGACCTGACGTGCGCCTTTAGTTCCTGTAGACAAGACGGTGCAGCCTTTACGCCGAGGCCGAGAGTGGTGTAACGAGACGCATCTCGCTGGCACAGAAGTGTTCAAGCAGACCGAGCAAAGCAGTAAGCTAATCTGAAGCTACGGCTTCCTGGAAAGACGAAAAGAAAGACGTTCTCGAAGAGTTAGCTGGAATGGCGGTCCGCCTTGCCGAGTGTCAAGCGCATTCTTCACTTGTCCGTTATCCGTGACTAATTACGGCACCGGGTCGTTACTTCCAGACGCGCCATTTCCCGAACCGAGACGACGCCCGAAAACACACGGCAGCCGAGCTTCCCTCCACCCACTAATTATTTTTTTTCCCGGCGTGGCTCATCGGTGCCGCCCATTCACGCTTTTCGCACTTGTCACTGTGGTGCTTGTGTGCGCCCACTTTGCCGTGCCTCATCCCTCCCCCCCCCCCCTCAGCATCTTAGCATCGCTTGTCTTTAGGTTCAGGTAAATGATGACACACTTGATGCGTTAGAGAGAGCGAACGTGAAGTGACGTACATACCTCACCTTTTTTTTTGTGAGAGACATCATCTTAACTGAAGCGTGAGAGTGCGTCTGCTTCTTTACGCCAGCAGGCTAATTGTGGCTGTCTAAATTTTCTTCACAAAACTGCCATGGCATCCCGTTTCTATACACAACATTGTTATCGTTTTCATGCGCTGCTTTTGGCTGTGTTTATTTGTCACATTAGTTCGGCACAATCAATGAAAACAACTGGCAATTATGTCAAGCAAAGCATACGGGATGTGTTTGTCGTGTTCAACTGTACTGTAATGACTATGACCTAAATTTAAAGCAATTGAAGTGGACGAAAAAGTACCCTCTTTACCTTTGTGATCTAAACCCGCAACTTCTTTCAATTTAGCTCGTAATCATTACGCCGTGGCTAAACACAGCAAGCAATGCCTGTTGCTTTCATTGCTTGCGCGTAGCAGAAAAACAAGCTACTTGAACCAATCCCCTCCCGTCTCACTGAAATGTTCACTTCTTTCTTCCACCTTGATTGTTATTGCTATAGCCATTATATGCACACTCTCGGCTGGATTTTGCATTTCACCGCCGGCGTAGGCGTGGGCGTCCTGCACTGTATATGTATACGTATCTATATATATGAAAACTCAAGAAAGAAAAAAACGAAAAAAAAGACCCCGGCGCGCGGAATCGAACGTGGGACCTTCACGTCGAGGATGTGAGGCGGTAACCACCTAGCCACCAAAGTGTACCTCCTTCAACGTTCAAACGGCAAGCTGTTTATATTTACCCCTTACCGCTAGTTGGCGGGCATCTCGGGGGAACTATCGTGTTTTCAGCATTATCAGCAAGATGGCGCAATGAGCGAGTGGTGGCTGTCATCTCTCACGCGTACTTTCGCCCGTGGAAAGGAGGGGAGTGGACGATCTTTCTCTCGCCCTTATCTCCCGGTGGGGAGGATCATACGTCTTGGCTGGCGTTGGGCTTGCACTGGAACAATTCTGTTGTAATTACGGGGTGCTCAAATGTCACTGCAGTCGTTGCACAGCCTCCGTTTGCGAAAAGAGCACGCTTTTCAGACATGACGAAGTAACAACTGAGATGCTTATTCAAGTTCATCTGTATTGAGAGTACGTTTCGTGCATCATTTTGTGCGTCAAAAGCGAGGGGCACGTTTAGATATGCTTGTCATTCTGCGTGTGACCTTCCAATTTGTTGCTGATGCGTTCATTGCAATGCCTTTGTGGCAAAGATGTGACTTTTAAAGACGATAGTTTTTCTTGGGGTAATGCGACGCAAAAATTTTAGTCTGTCTGTCTGTCTGTCTGTCTGTCCGTCTGTCTGTCTGTCTGTCTGTCTGTCTGTCTGTCTGTCTGTCTGTCTGTCTGTCTGTCTGTCTGTCTGTCTGTCTGTTTGTCTGTCTGTCTGTCTGTCTGCACACTTGTTTGCTTGTCTGCCGTAACGATACTCCAAACGGCTCCAAGCAATACCCCAAACGGGTAACCCTATTCACAGCGCCCACCATTATTGCTTAAGTTTCAGCGTTCATACTTGAGCGAATTTAAATAAAACACAATAACTGCGCATAACTGAGGCACCATAACAAAACGTCAATATTTAATATGTGGGCATTCATACTAGAAAGGAACACATAAGTAATTCTGCAGGACCGTAGCGTTAATCACGCTGCGCTGACAGTGCAACGTAGATGCTCAAAAAGTCAAGTGTTTCCAACGCTTTGCTAATACTGCACTATGGTGGCACCTGCCCGTCGCTTTGCGTTCTAGGACCTTAGCGCCCCGGAGACAGGCGCGCATCTTTCTCCGTGGGCGCGCAGGCCTTCCTTCGTTTTCGAAGATAACTGCAGATAGCGCTCGTGTCTAACGTGCCTCGATGCGGTCGTTCGCCTTCACTGCACGGATCGAGACTCTCTAACGCAGCGTTTCCTAGAATATAATTCATCAATTTTTCTCGTGCAGTACATCAAATAGACGTTTTGTTCACTCTCTCTACACGCAAGGCTATCATCTTTTCGACTGACATTTGAAGTGAAACGATCCAGATACGGGGCCAATTTTTTTCCGTCTTCCTAAGTTGCATCTAATTCGCTGTTTTCCAGAAGGCGTCAGCAAATGTACCTCTTTGCAGCAATTGCAATTATCGTTCCCCTCATTACCTCCTTTATTCTTTGTGTAAGCCAGGAATAGATTGGTTATCTAACTGGTATTGCAATATTTAAGTGAAAGAGAGAACTCGCGCTCGAACAGACAAAAAGAAAAATAAGATTAGAAACAAGGTTTAATATTGTTGTGACCAATTCCCAGTTTGGTTTAGCGGCACAGACCTCCAGTTTAAGGCTTCCTGCCGCCTGGTCCTTGACCCATCCTCCTTTGTGAGTGAGCGCCATCAATACAAGGTCGTCGTCGTCGTCGTCATCATCATCATCATCATCATCATCATAATATGTTTTGAAGAAGGATTGTCATGGCTTAGACGAAGCGAGTGTTTACTTTGATCTCATTTTTGTTCAAGCTTCGTTGACGAGTTTAGCGCGTTTGCTGCAGGTATAGAGGAATTATGAGGACTGCTATTGTAAGTCTATTTGTCGGCATGTTTACTTCTTTTGCGATAAGGAAACGCGAAACGATAAGTTGATGTTATTCAAACACAAGAAAACTGCATATGGCAACAACACCTCTACACCTCACAATTAGCTAAAAAGAAAAGTTTCTCGATGGCATCTTGATAACGATTTCCGCTTCTCTGTTTTTCGGCAGCTTCGAGTGCTTGCGGCGAAAATGATTTTGACTCGAAAGCGGGGATCAAAGAAATTATGTTTCGCATCCGCACTCTCACAAAACTCCTGTGAATGTATCCGCTCCCTTTCTGCTCTGTCTTCATTTCTAATTGTGATCAGAAGGCGTCCCTTTGAAGGCACACGATCACTGTGCAATACAAGCCTCGCCCCTTGCCGAGCGCCGCGGGTACTGGTGCTGAAACGCGCCAAGAGGACATCGACTATACCACTGTGCTTACCCGCGGGAAATGCGAGCGCAAACATTTAGCCGCATCAGGTTTAATGCGTTCGCCAACAGTCGCCATTCATCATTCATTGGGGAATAGTTCTGGGCCCCTCTGGGTAGTTGTTCAGTATGATTACATAACTTTCCTAGTCATCGAATTCATTTTTATTTCAACGTTTATTTTTTGTAGTACTTCCTTCTTGTGGCACGATTTGTGTACTTTGATCAACACTTTGTATTAGCGGTGTATATGTCGCTATAGCACGTATGTAACAACAGTAATATGTCATTGCGTCAGGAGCACTAAACGACCGATCGACCAACCGACCAACCGACTGATACCTATTACTGTTCTTACATACTGTTGTTACAAATCGTGCAACATGAAGGGAGTACTGCAGACAATTAACGTTGAATTAAAACAAATTTGATAACTAGGAAAGTTATAGAATCACATTGAACAACTAACCAGAGTGGCCCAGAACTATTTCGCAATGAATGATCATTGGCGAGTGTTGGTAAACGCACTAAACGTAATGTGGCTAAACGTTTGCGCTTGCATTTCCCGTGGGCAAGCGCAATGGTATAGCCGATGTCCTGTTGGAGCGTTTCAGCAAGTTTGTCGCACTTCTTCATTTTTCCCTTTTCAAAGCCACAATGCCCACGCATATAGCAGTTCCTCAGCCTCACGAACGATTTCTACCCCTTTGCTATAGATCGCTATGCGGTGCATGGATTTGCCTGCGTGACACCAAGCGACTTAACTGTATACAGCTCTTCAGTCTTTCCGTTCGCGTGCAGTGCTCGCTTTTGGCAATTTATGAAACTGAGATGCCTTGTCGTATGCTACTGTCGTATACACTATCGTCGTCGTCTTCAATGGCCTCGGTTGAAATAAAGGATTTGCCGTGCGTAGTCACCTAATCAAAAGTGATGACTCACTCAAAGAATGTTGGGGTGGCCTAACGACTTAAATATCAGCGCTGTCGAACACGCTGGGATGAAGGGGTTCAGATCGCTTTTGACCACCTGATATATTCTTTATATTACACTAAAACTTGAGAGCGACGACGTTTTTGACAACTTTCTCGTCGTAAGGACGCTGCCACTATCGGAAATCACTTGCGCGGGGACCATATCTAACTGGTTACCGAAACAGGTGGGTGGCTGAATCAACGCGATACTCGATTAAGCGGCATACAGGAGTGATGAGTGTATACTGGCTTTAACAGGAACATGTGTAGTCTGCCAGATGATGCTTCCGTCATCCCGCTTGTTCGTGCAGCACCTGCGTTTCGGTTCATTGTCATAGGTGACGATGATGCTGCAACTACTGGAAGTTCTTCGAGGTATATGAGCACCACTATTCAGAAAGCAGTACGGAACACAGGGCAAACTTTGCGAGCTGTTCGCGACACGAAATTCGACGCACTCAGTTTCAACGTCTGAGCTGTTTTTTTTTCAAATCGTTCGTTAGGAGTTGATCACAGTAAACTATCATCGTCTTAACATGTATGTTCTCTTGAGTGGCCTACAAGAAAACTACGATCATCACGATAGGTGTATGTGTCTAAGAAATAAGGTAAATCCAGTGACAGATTGCTAACCACTGGTCCACTATAAATAAAGTAGGCAACTTTTGGCCCGACAAATGACTGCGAAGCTGCGGTGAGCCGAAGACCACGAGTACGTCAAACTATAGAGTCTTCTAAAAATATCTAGAGGGGGCTCTGGCGCTGTGATTCTTCAGCGACCATGGGAAGAAGGGGTAGTACATAGATTTGCCTAGTCTTCGTGCTTGCGGGCATCAAACGCAGTTGTGGCTTCGTTTATTTCAGTGTTTTCGTTTCGTTTCGAATAAAAGAAGAGACCGTTTTTACCTTCGCGACCCGATTTGAATTGGTGAGCCTCAAAGGTCTAGGTGGTGAAGTGCGACTGCTGAACACTTGGAGATTTTGGTTTCGTGACGAAGCAGCTTCAAGCCACGCAATGCCAACCGTAGCCCAAAGTACGGAAATGGAACAAATACGTGAACTACCCGTCATTCCCATGCTCACTGAAGCGCCATGCCTTGCAGCTCCCATAGACACTAGTGCCAGAGTTCCCTCTAGTGTATTATAGGAAGCGCTATGCGTCAAACGAGAGAATAGCAGGGAGCGGTAAAGGTAACGGCGGCTTCGAAGACACCGATGCGATGGAAAGGCTACCATAACGATGACGTGTCCGTAGATCTATGACAGGTGCCGAACGCTCGGTTTCAACGCGAGTTTACGTCTCTGAAGTTTGGACATCTATGTCGTGTCCTGTGACTGTGTGTGGCGTAACTCGAACCTCTCTGCGCTGAGAATCATCTTAGAAACAACTATACATCACCTAGATAAAACCTAGCAATAACTTAGAATAAACCTAGAACCTGCATCACCTAACTAAGGCATACACACAAAAAACCTAAACATTCGTCCAGTGTCACTGTTTCAAGCCTTGCGTGGCTTAGTGCTAATTCCGCCTTTCTTTTTCCCCCTTTCTGTCGTAACGGTGAAGTGCTGGGTAGCGTTGAGCGTGTTTGCGATAATAATTCCGCCGTTTTCTGCACAGCTTCTTACGTCCAGACGTAACATGCCACACCCCCTCGTAAAATCACCCGCTTATCGGTTGGCTTATGAGACGGTCGTGGATCGATTCGAGAGAAGTTATAACGTCACAGGACATCACTTGGGTTATACAAGGCACTAGGCTGCTGACCCGCAGGTCGCGGGATCGAATCGCGGCTGTGGCGGCTGTACTCGATGGAGGCGACAATGCCGTGAGTTCATGTGCTCAGATTTGGGTGCACGTTAAAGAATCCCAGATGGTCGAAATTTCCGGAGCCCTCCACTACGGCGTCACTCATAATAATATGGTGGTTTTGGGACGTTCAACCCCACATATCAAGCCGATTGCCCATTCTCTCATCGGAGGGCCTTCAACCAGGCTCTATTAGGTTGAACTTCCAGCCTCCAACCTATCCGTTGCCTTGCCTCGCCTATCCGAATTAGCAAACTGCGCCAGGGAGCATTATCGTTTATCAGGGAGCATTTAAACAGCACGCGTTATCTTGCTGTTTAAAGAAGTACGTCATGCCATTGGCGGCAACCGTCACGAAAGGGTTGTGTTACCTAAGCCTTCTAGGAATGTCACTGCAAACCAATAGCTAATACCCCGAAGCTGCGGGGTTAATAAAATGGCGTAAGAAAGCTCTCTTCATGCGAGTGTTATCGTGTGGCTCATTAGCTTGTGCAATAAACTGCAGAATTCCCTGACAAGCTTTACCTTCGGCTGATACAGCGCATGAATTTCTAGTGGATGCGGAAGTCGACGTTGCGCTTTGTTTTTTTTTTCTAGACGCTTGAGATGTTTGCGTGTACAAGGATATTTCACGCTTCATAAACTGCACTAACCTTACCTAACGCTTTTGAAAGGTACCCCTGCCTCTTATACTAGCTTCATCGTTTGTCGCTAGCGAACGCGCTGTTACTCGTGCAAGCTGGAAGCGATGTTTTCCCACTAACTCGCAGTTATCGTTAGCCGGAAAGCATCCCCGGACGAGCCACGTGTGATTCATTTTTTTTTCTTTAAGCGAAAGTGAAGGTGACAGCACGGATGAACCGAATGTCGCGAATTTCTTTTCGTGGAGGCGCGTTCGGAGAATCGGGTGCGAGTCAATTATACTTTAGCGAAATATTTCGCATGGCTTCTTTACTGCGGTGCACCGTCGAAACAGATGGTTCGCGGAAAAGAACTCCGCACTGCCAATGATTTCTGCTAGGCTGGGAAAACAAAACGGCCGCCTGCTCTGGAGCTTCTCTGCCTCCGTCGTCGACGCCTCGCCTGGAGCCAGAGCCACAGCTGGTGGTGGGTTTCGCGTGCGTGCTTCGAGAGATATTGCAGCTATTTTTGTGCTTTTTCATTGCAAAATGACGCCAGCTGTATACTTTAGTGCTGATTTCAAATCGACGAGCATTTTACCGTCCTGTGCTATTCGCTTCGCATAGTAAATGCCTGCCGCATGGCACAGCGACTACCCAACGCAGCAGCTGCTCAGCAGAGCATTTCAAGCATTTCTCACGGCAGACTTTGTCTTCATGACGTGGTTAACTTAATATATTTCGTGTTCTTCCTCCGCGTCATGTTTGAAATGAGTACTACTTTTCACACAAGGCACATTTTTTTCTTGGCGATCTCAATCACATCAGGTTTCGTTGCCAGAAACTTAGTGAACTAATTGTCCCAAAATTTTTGCGCTTTGAGGCAGTCACCTAGGCCGGCGTGCTTGTGGGCCCGCCCAGCGCAAAATTGCCGGACCTATTCAATGAAGTTTCCCCTCACTCACTCACTCACTCACTCATTCACTCACTCGCTCAATCGAGGTGTGTTCTTACGAGTCATAAAAATCACGTAGTACTATAGGCCAAAGCAAACAAACTTGATCTAGAACCTCTCCTTGTGTCTACGTCACTGTCATTCTTTGAACGAAATAGTAAGACAGAAAGCTTGGAATCTTAGAAACTTTCGTGTGTTTGTGTCTCTTCGTCCCGTGAGTTTGTGCGCTGGTACTGCCCATAATGTATCTGACTGATTCATGTTTCGTGTTCGATAATGCAGGTATGACCTGATGAACTACCAACAACTGGGTGAGCACCACTACGACTATGTACAGGTTGGTTCGTGGGTCAACGGCGAGCTCACAATGACCCGAGACGTGCAGTGGCACCGAGCACAACGCACCGCACCGCCAATCTCCATTTGCTCGCTGCCCTGCGAAAAGGGAAAAGTCAAGGTACGCCGCTGAATCACAGAGTCTGAAATCATATAATTTCATAGTAGCACACTAAAGATTATACACTAGCAGTTGGCGCTAGTGACCGTAAGTGGGCGCACGGCGGGGGCACAAGGGTGCCCCAGTCTACTGCATACGTTTACTGAGTTATGGCCACGCGATTTCTGAATGGGAATGCATTTCTTAGTCGGGCTATGTCAGGCATCCGGCGGCAATGTACGTGGCGGGTGCCGCGCACCGGCAGGAGTTATCTCTCCGCTCTCAGTTCCCTCTCTCATAGCAACTGCGGGCGCGCGCGTTGGCGCGCGCGCTTATCCTCGCCCCTAGCAACCGGAGCATCTGGAGTGAGAGAGTGTACGAACGGGTCGGTGCAGTGCTTCAAAGCTCCTTCTCTCGCCGTTCGCTCTTTCTCCTCCCTGCGCCCCACTCTCCTGTCTACTCTCGTCTGACTCGACCGTTCGCTGACTGGGCGCCTGTCAAGAACACCCGAAAGTGTGTGCTCAAGACGCCGCCATGAAACCCCAAGGCAGAGGTGAGAATGCTGGCGCCCCATTCTTCCGTCTGCTCGCTTCTCACTTTCGACCGTTCGCTGGCTGGGCGCCTCTCAAGAACATCCGAAAAGGTGTGCTCGAGACGCTGCTGTGAAACACCAACGAAGAACCGAGAACGCTGGCGCCCCACTCTCCCGTCTGCCCACTCCTCCTCACTCCCGACCATTTGCTGGCTGGGCCCCTCTCAAAGCGATGGCAGAACTCGGTGAAGGCGGACGTCTGACGGCAACAGTGCGCTCTCTCGGCGCAAGAAATGCATTCGCGTTTCGTCACGATTCCCCTCAAAAAGGTGGGGGCGTTTTTCAAATGCGAAGCATTTCTTAGCGAACTTCGGTGACATTGAGCGTATCTATCTATCTATCTATCTATCTATCTATCTATCTATCTATCTATCTATCTATCTATCTATCTATCTATCTATCTATCTATCTATCTATTCTATCTATCTGTCTGTCTGTCTGTCTGTCTGTCTGTCTGTCTGTCTGTCTGTCTGTCTGGCCTGTCTGTCTGTCTGTCTGTCTGTCTGTCTATCTATCTATCTATCTATCTATCTATCTATCTATCTATCTATCTATCTATCTATCTATCTATCTATCTATCTATCTATCTATCTATCTACTTAGCCGCCTACGACTTTTAGCTCTCCTGGCTGTTTCGATTATGGTATCAATACCAAACTTGGTATGGCATAACATGACTGTATGAAGAACATATTTGAGTAGTCATAACATGAAAATCATGACATGGATGTCATGAATGTCATGATTCACATTTCATGGTCCTGCAGCTCTTGCAGTGGTTTCGTTGACATGGCTTGTAGCAAAACTGGTATGGTATGACATGAATGCATGGTGAACACAAGCGAAAAATCACCAACATGAAATTCATGACAAACGTGTCAGTTAACAACATGACTACATG
The DNA here is from genome assembly GCF_013339725.1 of Rhipicephalus microplus. Lineage (NCBI taxonomy): Eukaryota > Metazoa > Arthropoda > Arachnida > Ixodida > Ixodidae > Rhipicephalus > Rhipicephalus microplus. The sequence goes on along the minus strand of NC_051171.1, from coordinate 109,438,942 downwards.
CCAAGCTTATGACGCGCTCGCGGCCGTTTCGCTATCTTCACTTATACCAAATTTGGTATTACGGGACGTAAATAGATTACGAAGGTATGATACTGGTGCAAGCATGATAAACATGAGATGCATGTCATGTAACAACATGACTACATGACACACTTATGATGCGCTCGCGGCCCTTTAGCTAGCTTTGATTGATTTGTGGGGTTTTAACGTCCCAAAACCACCATTTTATTATGAGAGACGCCGTAGTGGAGGGCTCCGGAAATTCTGACCACCTGGGGTTCTTTAACGTGCACCCAAATCTGAGTACACGGGCCTACAACATTTCGCCTCCATCGGAAATGCAGCCGCCGCAGCCGGGAATCGAACCCGCGACCTGCGGGTCAGCAGCCGAGTACCTTAGCCACTAGACCACCGCGGCGGGGCTTTTTAGCTAGCTTCACACATGCCGAATTTGGTATTACGTGGTATGAATGGATGACGAAGCTATGGGACTGGTGAAAACATAATCATGAGATGTGTGTCATGCGAGGACATGACTACATGCCACAGTAGAGGCGCCAATACATTTCGACGTGACGCAGCGCGCGTGCTCACCGCCTTGCGACACCAAGCGCCGGTCCTGCTATATAATCGCAGGCACGCACCACGCTGCGTTGCTTTGACGCATGCGCGCTTCAGCGCGTCTGGCATACCTCCATCACGAAAAGAGGGAGACGCGTCGTTGTCTGGGTAACATCGGTACGAAATGTAGCATGTCGCATTTCGCACCTGTTGCAGTCGAGCCCCACCGACAGACGCTGGTCGCGCCTGGTGTCAGACCATACAGTACTCCCGTTTTGCTAACGTAGCGTCGCTGTGCAAAGCGTTGGATTGGATAAACTTTTATTTGGTCCTCCAAAACACAGATCACTGTGTTGCGGGCAGCTCCCACGTGGGGACTGAGATGCCAAACTCCTCAGCCGCCTCGCGGGCTTGGTGGACAGCCCAGAGCTGATCTGCCAAGGACGAGCTGCGGATTGCCGCCTCCCATCTGGCAGAGGTGATGTTCGATATATGAGCGAATTTGATGCACTGCCAGAGCATGTGTTCTAATGAAGCTATTTCCCCACAATGTGGACAAAGATTACTTGGGTAAAGGTCAGGGCACATGATGTGTAACATTTTCAAAGTTGGGTACATCCGCGTTTGCAAAAGCCTTAATGTAAGTGCTTGGGGCCGGGTTAGATTTTCGTGAGGTAGAGGGAAAATCCTTCTAGAGAGGTAGAAATGTTTAGTGAGCTCGTTATATGTTGTAAGAATTTCCCGGTTATCCCCTTCACCGGTAGAACGCATCCCCGGGGAGGCGCGGTTGGAGAGTTCTCGCGCCGCCTCGTGTGCTGCTTCATTGAGATTGGGAGGGGAATCGTTGATTTGCCCAAGGTGAGCTGGGAACCAACTCAGAAGATGATGCGTTATGTTCTTGCCTTGCAGTATTCTCAGCGTTTGTTCAGAGACCGTCCCCTTGGCGAACGCCCGTAGTGCTGCCATGGAATCACTGTAGACGACTTCAATGTTATCCATCTTGAGTGCTAAGGCGATGGCCACCTGTTCCGCAATGATTGGGTCTTTCGTCCTGACCGTCGCTGAGTTGACGACATGGCCAGCCCCATCGACCACCTTTGCCACAAACGCTTTCCCATTGGCGTAGGAAGCCGCGTCAACAAATACGACCCCTCGTTCCTCGTTTGAGACTTGACGAAGTATAGTCCTGGCCCTCGCTACTCTTCTTCCGACGTTGTGTTCTGGAATAATGTTTCTTGGTATAGGAGACACCGTGATATTCTCCCTGATGTTGTCGGGGATATCATTGTAATTGTTCCTGATTGCCATTGGGGGTTGGCCCTGCTCCTGCAGGATCATTCTTCCCGACCTTGTTGTAGATAACCTTGCAAACTGTGCTCTCTCTTGGGCTTCTGCTATTTCTTCGAGCGTGTTGTGAATGCCAAGCTCAAGCAGACGCTCGGTGCTGGTATGTATGGGTAGGCCCAGAACCTTCTTGATAACTTTCCTGCGGAGCACATTCAGTGTCTCGGACTCTGCTCTTGACCAGTTGTGCATTGCTGCCTCAAACGTGAAGTGGCTTAGAACAAACGCATGCATCAACCTGATGAGGTTGTCTTCCTTGATCCCATTTCTTTTGTTGGCCACTCTGCGTATGAGGTGCACCGCACTGTCTGTTTTCCAAGTTAACTTGGCTATAGATTTGCTGTTGGCGCCGGTAGACTCTATCAGCATGCCCAGGACTTTGATAGAGTCGACCCTCTGGATGGAATCCCCTTGATTTGTACGGAGGTGGATGTCTATCTGGTTTAACGGCTTCCATCCCGTGGGCTTCGGTCCCCGGTGTGCAGTCCGATACAGTAAAAGTTCTGACTTACTCGAGGAGCACTTGAGCCCAGAAGGACGAAGGTACTCTTCTACGGTGTCAATCGCCTCTTGCAGGGCGCTCTCAATCTGCCCCTCGCTTCCACCTGTGCACCAGATGGTAATGTCATCTGCGTAGATGCTGTGCTTCAATCCTTCAATGCTCGATAATTTCTTTGACAGTCCAATCATGGCAATGTTGAACAGCATTGGTGAAATCACTGCGCCTTGCGGCGTGCCCCTTGTTTCTAGTTCGATTGCTGTGGTCTCGATATCTGCAGTCTTCATCACGGCTTTCCGATCTGTAAGAAAGGAACATACGTAGTCATAGAAGGCTTTCCTCAGACCAAGCTTGGAAATTGCTTCGAGTATGAATGAGTGGTGGATGTTGTCAAACGTTTTTTCTAGATGTAGGCACAGAATGGCTCTCACGTCTCTCGTTTTGTTGCCGATGACCTGGTGTTTGATAAGCTTCAATGCATCTTGTGTGGTTAGCCCTGCCCTGAATCCAACCACATTGTGTGTATATATGTCGTTATTTTCCAAGTGCTTGTTTATCCTGTGCAGTATGACACGTTCTGCAACCTTGCCGATACATGATGTCAAGGATATTGGCCTCATGTTGTCCAAGTTAGGGGGCTTTCCTGGCTTAGGAATAAGGATCGTCCTGGCCAGCTTCCACTGCTCTGGCACCCTGCCTTCTTTCCATGCTGCATTGATCATATCCTTCAGGGTTTCAATTGAATCATCATCAAGGTTACGATGGGCCTTGTTTGTGCAAAGCGTGCTCGCGCGTCAACGCTACATTGGAGTATATTGGGCCCTTCTTGATGCGCTCGCGGCCGTTTCGCTAGCTCCACACATACCAAATTTGGTGTTACGTGACGTCAATAAATGACGAAAGTATATGACTGGTGCAAACATGATAATTATGACACGCGTGTCATGTAAAAACATGACAACATATCACGCTCATAGCATGCTCGCGACCGTTTCGCTAGCTACACATATACTAAATTCGGTATCTCATGATGTGAATAGAGGGCCAAGGTAAACGACACGTCCATACATGATAATCATGACACTGAAGTCATGTACGCCATCATTTACCTCCCCCTCGTAACGTTGGGCCGATTTTAAAATGAGATATCAACCCTTCTCATTCGTGCTTCGCATATCATCGATTTCTACTGTACGGGGATCTGCCTTTTTTTTTTGTATGGACGTGCGCTATGAGTGACACCGACGCTAGAAGTAATATCGTCACCTGGGGGTGTGTTCCGCATTGACAAAACTGCACAGACACTTAAAAAGACGCGAACTCATCGCGGATGCTGCGGTCATGACGCATTACTGCATTTTACCAAGAATGCTGAGAGGACTGTGGCAGATTAAAACAAAAACGTGTTTTTAATGTTGAAGGCACTTGACTATGGCGCAGTGGCATCTGAGCCAAGGTCGCACACTTTGAACCTTAAAAAAACCCACCAGGCCTGCGCGAAACGCGCAGCATAGTCACAGCGAAAGCTCGGTCTTTCAGAATGTTTTCTGAACACTCATTCGGTAACTGCTACAAGCACGCTTGCTCGGTACCCCCAACACCATAAATATTTATAATTTCTGTGTAGTAACAACGATGATGATGATGATGATGGTCCTTGGATTATTGGCACGTGCACTCTGGGTGATCGGCCATGAGTTGGGCGGATCATACATACTGAATTTGTGATTATTATTTAGTAAGAGCTAAGATATATTTAAGATAATTTTTAATGTAACGTTAAGTATGAATAATTGTAATTTTAAGTTGCACTATTTTGTTTAATCTCCCAGAGCTCTTTTGACTAGGAAGGCTGACTAAATAATTGTTAGTAGTTGATACATCTACCAAATCTATTCGAGTCGCATATAAATTTTTCGACAGCTTTGAAAATATTCCTGTCCGAGTGTCCCAGCGCAAAGGCCCCAAATGATAACAGAACGGCCGACGTAACCGGTAGAACATGTTGCCGCAATATAATTTCTATACTGCGTTTTCTGTGTAAGAAAAAACGTTGGCAGCTCAACAAGAAGTGCTCGATAGTGTCGAGTTCGTTGCAATAGGAGCAAAAAGGAGAGATTTCCGAACCCGCCCTGTGCATGTAAAAATTTAGATTTGGAATTCTGCAACGCATTCTGGTAAGCTCGTCTTGCTGCACACCATTTCTTGCTCCAAGAGAACTGTAGGTACAGAAAGTCCGCTGACGAATCGAGACTTGGAGTAAACACAGAGAATGCATACATTCTGAACCTTAACGCAGCAACAAACGCCTTAACAGGAAGGAGAGAGAGAACTCGACCTGTCAGAGAAGTTTTCGCCAGAGAGTCCGCAACTTCATTGAGTGCAATTCTTTTGTGTTCCGGCCACCCAAATTATTCGCCGTTGTCGCAAATGATGAGGCAACAAGTAACCGCAATAATCTTAGAATATCCGAATCTATTGAAGCAGTTAGTGCCGAACACAACGGCAAGGAATCTGTAACTATAGCCACCGGAGGTATAGGTAAATGAAGTTAACGTTGTGCTAATATAATAGCCAAGAACTCGGCCGAAAATGTTTGGGTGTAATCAGAAAGTGACCTAGTCTAGTTGTGTAGCACGGCATTCACTATGCAATCCTGCGTCCTTCTTCTGAGAAGCGTGGTATCCGCTACACACTCGCAAGGAATTTTGTGCTATATTTCATGCTGTAGCTGACGACGATGAATTATTAGGCCTGAGCGGGTATGCACAACAGGTAATAAGTGATCAAGAATCTGTAAGTTTCGTTACTCTAAAAGCGAATAATACTTTATAAGACCGCTCAATTATTGGTCGATCCCCCACAGTGGGTATGAGGCACAAGTTAAGGGCAACAAGAACAAGAACAAGAACAAGCTTTTGTTACGGCTGGGAGCATTGGACTACCCACTAGTTACGCAATTCACATTGTATGACGCCTGGTTGTTCCTCTGCTGTTCTAAAACGCTTTATTACTCATATTAACCCGATGATTTTCCCGACATCAAGCCTGCCTAAGGCAAGCTTGCAGGAGAGTTCCAAGCAACTGCGTGGCTCAGTGGTATAATACTGAGCTGGCACGCATGGGGCTCGGGTTCGAATCCCACTGTGTTCTTTAAGTGTTCTTATTTACTGGTTTTTTTTCTTCTTTCGTGCGATAGTAGTTACGGACACCGAGGGCAGTGGCTGCGGACAACTACGGCGCGCACGTGACCCGCGTTGTGATCTCATAACAGCCTTCGCTCTAAAAAGTGACAACGGCGCAGCGGACAGTGTGCTTGGCATCGGTTGCCGTGGACCCACAGGTCGCGGGTTCGACTCCCGATGACGTTTTTGTTTTCTTTTTTTATACCACATCACAGCTCCTACTTGTCATTGCATATGCTGCATTTACACTCTCGACAGTCGCACTTTCAACTGCTTGATGGGGATACCAAGAGACTCGAAATAAGTACAGTCGAAAAGGGCAAAAAGGTTTGTTGAAAACGGCGCTATATTTGACGTTTAAAGTAGCATGGCAGAGATGGCATGCTTAACGCATAAATTCACAGCTTAATGAACGGAACAGGCGAGTAGTGGCTTGAACAGCAGACTCTTGGACAGGAGCTTTTAACGGTCTCTTTCAAGGGCTTCGGAGAACAGGTCGTTTTGAAAGAAAGCGCCACTTAGTTGGAGTACTTCCATCTGGTCCAGTTTTGTGTGTTTCGTGTGTTTTTTTTTGGGGGGGGGCAATCTCGAGTCAAAAGTGCTTGTCCATGACCGCTCTTGTGCGCCGGGAATTCGCCATTAACAACCTCGTTAACCTAAGTCTCAAGCCGTACTTGAAAGATGGTGCTACCAATGGCAGACCCGCCCTGGGCGTCCGGCAAGGCCGTCATTGCGAGACTGCTACTAATTACACTTTCTGGCAGTTTCCAAACAGCTCTTTCTTCAATTACGTTCGCGTGTCTTTCGAGTTTCGCTAACGCAAAGCGTCACATAAAATGGCATCTATTCTTCTTTAAAACCCCCTTTTAATGTTTCTAAAGAAGCAGTATTCTTTATGGGAAGCACCTGCTTCTCCTTCTAAGATTCTTTAAAATATTGAAGTGTATTCGACAGTGTGGTGCATATGCTTAGCTTGTTCAGAATGCGCACACACACACACACACACACACACACACACACACACACACACACACACACACACACACACACACACACACACACACACACACACACACACACACACACACACACACACACACACACACACACACACACACACACACACACACACACACACACACAGGTGGGCCCACGGGGATGGCAAAAAGGAGGGCGTAGAGTCTGGCCCGTACTTTGACGTATCGCTTTTCACGCCTTATATTCTGGTAGCGGAGGGTGCTGCGACGAGCTTTCACCCCCGCCCCTTTACGGGGAGACATGTGCACGCTTATGCGCACATGCACACTCCAACTACTTCATCTTTCTGTAATTTTCACTTATACGGCTATATTCTTGCAGAGTATTCACTCGGAAACGATGAAGTGTTGCTGGAACTGCGTGGCCTGCAAAGAGAACCAGTACGTCAAGGACGAGTACACCTGCCTGGACTGCGAGAGGGGCTGGTGGCCTAATGAGAACCTCACGGGTGAGGCACTTTGCTTTTAACGCTCTATAGAAAAAAATAGTAATTTCAATTTAAGGCAGCGAAACTTTACACGCAAGGGCAAGTAATTTCATCAAACTATACAAAGCACGAAGTGAGATTGTTCTGAGAATGTCGCGCAAAAACGGAGCAGCGTTTGTTTAAAGGAACGGTGACACAAATATCAAACTCCAGTGGCAGCATTCATTCGATTGCTTGGTATGCATGGCTTTTTTTAGTGAACTATGAATGGGGTCTGCTGCGTAGACGTTGTTGCTATTTCGTGCTCAACGGCGCGTTCCCGTCCATGAGACATCGACAGTATCTTGACGTGTCCGGCGAGCTCTTATAGGCCACGCCTCAGGCGCTGAGTGACGATGAGTGAACATTCATGACTCTGACACATTTAGTGTTGTTATCGCGGTATTTTCATGTCGCCCATCTGGCGGGAAGTACAATTAAAGAGTTCACAAGAATCGACTTGCTCAGGATAGAGTAAACTGAAGATCATTGCCAGAGGCCCCCATCATATAGTGAATCGAAATATAGGCTGATAAACAGGCTAAATATAATGGCTATGATGATGATGATGATGATGATGATGATGGTTGCGTTTCGTATATCTGCGAAGACTCGTAATCTACTGTGAATAGTGCTCTTTTATTTAGAAACTACACACCTTTCTCCAGGTTGTGTTCGTATTCCCGAGGAATACATCCACTGGACTGACAGCCAGTCGTTGGCGGCCATGAGCATAGCCATCCTTGGCCTGATGGCCACGCTGGCTGCCATGATCATCTTCATCCGTCACAACGACACGCCCGTGGTGAAGAGCTCGACGCGCGAACTGTCCTACATCATACTGATCGGCATGTTCCTCTGCCATGGAACCACGTTCGCCCTGCTGGCCAAGCCCAGCGCACTCACATGCTTCATCACACGACGTGCTCCCCGGTCTCAGCTTCGCCATGATATACGCGGCGCTCGTCACCAAGACCAACCGGATCGCAAGGTACGTTGTCTTATAAATCAATGATCCTTAATACCTTGGCATTACCTCCTTACAAGTATGAACGCGTAAGTCTTTAGTTGTTTTCGGGGTACATTCACGCAACGTTCACTACAGCCTGTGGCGATGATGACAGTACTTAAACGGAGGTTAAGTGCAGGCTGTGAAGACACCGTGGCTCGGGCTCTTGGTGGTTGCCTCGTAGGCGACCATTAGGACTTCGCTTCGTCTTAGAGGCAAAGCGAAGGGACTGAAACGAGCGCAATGTTACATGCGAGAAAGGCGAGGCAAAAGTAGGCATACATATTAGCTGTCTAAGGCTGTTTTTGACCGTTGGCTAATAGAAAATGAAGCCTAAATGGACCTGCTAAAGTGAGCAATGCGTGTCAGCTCGTGGAACGGGCAAAATCAGGGTTCTGCACTCAAGAGCTGCTAAATCGGGTCGTCTGAAAGTGCTGAATCATTGAGCCACCCTGAGTACATCAGTCACACGCAAGCGGTTTCCGAGAACAGCGCACCGGTGATTTGGCGAGCGATGAGGATTCAACGCTTACCCGCTCTCGGCACGCGCATTGAGTGTTTGCCGACTGTATGAGTGGTATAATTGCATTCCTTCGTGCAGATACGAGTATGCCTGAGTTGCCTGCTCTGAGACACACTGAACGAGCGTCGCCAGGCCTACACTCCTTGTCAAGGCCACTCGGTTACAGGCACCGCACCAGCTGCACTTCACCACGAGGCGCAGCGCAGTTCGTTGAGAAGTACTATAAAGCACCTCGCGCCAGAAACGTACTCGAGATGTATAATCGAAATGAGCAGGACGCGCTCCACGCAACTGGCGAGCCCTGTTACACTCTCGGTACAAGACCCTCTGCAGAAAGACGTCTTTCTAAGCTCCCCTGGCAAAGTGGGGGTGTTAGGTGCAGCCGACTTTCACCTATACGGCCGCACATGGCCTGGTAGCAATCGCAATGACCAATCTGGGACACAAGGCCACCGACAGCGTGTAAGAACCCACGGTCTCTCATTTCAGACGGACATGTTTATTTGCCGTCGGTGTTCTGGTGCTGAGCATGGGGTACAGAGCGCACTTAAATGTTTCAAGCCTCACAAACGCGTCCCTTGTTGCCATACGAAATCTCACGGCTCCTGTAGTTGGCGCCCAAGGTGGCTTTGAGCTCTGTTTGTATTCTCTCGCTTGATAGTACTTGTTGTAGATCAAGGAGTGTACTGCTAACAACTTCGACGGTATGCTACTATCGGTAGGACGACCAGAAAGCGAAATCTCTAGTCACGTTGTATCAAGTCACTGAAACGTCACATCCGAATAGGACGAGGCATTTCACCCACTGTGCGAAAGCTGTTATATGATAATAAGGGCCTTTCGTGGCACCGTAGTTGTCCACCGTTGCCGCCGTCGGTGTCGGTAACCTCTTTTGCTCGAAACAATAAGAAAAAACTCGAATAAGAAAAAATACTCTTGATAGAACGAGGTTCGACCCTTGGTCCTCTCCATGGCCGCCTAGTATTGCATCAGAGATACATGCCCGTGCTTGAAACTCCTTTGCAAGAAGACGCTATACAGTTGTCATGTTGGGAAGGAACCGTGTTAACATATGCATTATGGCGGGTTGTAAAAGCGAAATAACGACCAGGTGTTAAACAATGAGAATTCCGTAAGCACACGTCACCTAATGCGAATTGCGCCACAAACGGGTTGTTGAATGCTTCCAACCCATTACAAAGGGCTCAGCCAAAATTTATCGTCATCAGTCACCGCCTAACCAAAGGGCACGTGATGCCTTTCACATGCGTAGAGGTTACATCGTGTCTCACAGAATGACAAAGAATGTCGTTATGGGTGCCTCCCAACTTCAGAAAATTTATGATTTATGGCGTAGTGGGCGCCTTGTAAGCATACTTGTATTGGTAACTCCAAGGAATTTTACAACGGGTTTCGGAATTGCAGCTCTTCCAACTTTCATTATGACCGTTCTGTGCGTTCTGCGCAGGCCTGGCGCCGCTGCTGCCGCCGGTATCCGTAGACGCTATTGTTCATATCAATAAAAAGAAACGAAATAAAAAAATCAGCATATCACGGAGTGAATGAGCTGAGTTGGGCGAAGCGGCCTTCCACCTGTCCGTCCGTCTCGTCTTGCATCCGTCCGACCGCGGTGAGCATATATGCGTCCGTCCAATCACCTTCTGTCTATCCTTGAGTCCGTCTGTCCCCGCCCCGTCCTGCTTAGCCTACTTCTGTCAATTTGTCTGCATTCCACCATCACGTTCCTCCGTGAGTGTGTTTCGTACGTTGCTAGTCTTTCTGTCCGTGCGTACGTCTGTGCTTCTCTCTATTCCACTCCCAAGTAACGCCATCTCGCATCCCCTGTGGCACATACCCAGTCTAGAGCGGGTATGTGCTTAGCGTATCACGCCGATGGACAGGGGACATTGCTCGACACTAATAAGCTTCTCCCCTAAAAAAGGTGTCCGTGATGAAACAGGCAACACGAGGGTGTTTTATTCCGGTGTCCACCACCGCAACTGGTATCTGTCACAGATATGACGCCGTAAAATATAGACAGTTTCAAAGTTACAAGCGTTGTACCCCAAAAAATTTCCGGTCACCACATTTACCAGCTCCTAACGTCGAAACTGACAGCATGTTTTCAAGTATTTTTCAAGGAATAGGAAAGCTTTTGTTTTGTTTCTCACATAAAAGGAATGTGCGTAATGTACAGGGGAATCTTTATTAACTTTCATGTAGCTCAAAACAACAAATATTTGAATATATTTTGCCAAATAAGGAAAGAAAACTGTAGAAAATCAGCGGCCTATTTTCTAAAGCTCTTTTTGTCTACCGATGATATTAAGGCACATCGGTAGACAGAACGGGATGTAATCAAGGGCCTGTGTTTGTAAACAGTGGAAGGGTCTATACAACAATTGTTACCAAAGAAAAAAAAAACTAGAGAAGTAGTTCTGCTACCAGGAGTCGAACCTACGACCACTTGTTCTGTAGCGCGGTGCACGTATCGACTCGGCCACAGAGGTACGTTTTTCAGCGTACTAACGGGGAGCTACTTGTATACGCCATTTACCATTGGCGCGCCTCAGCGCTTGGTGGCTTCAGCGTGTTCTTGTTATTACTAGCGAGATGGCGCGAAGGCGGCAGAGGGCGTGCCTTAAAGGTCGTCGCCCCGCGCCTTGCGACCTGCGCACGCCTCAACAGGGCGTGGCCACTCGCGCGCGTGCGTTTATCTCATCACGGGGTTGGTTTGTACATCTTTTACTGTCATCGCAAATGTGCGCAAAATCTACAGAGAAGCCCCGCCGCGGTGGTCTAGTGGCTAAGGTACTCGGCTGCTGACCCGCAGGTCACGGGATCGAATCCCGGCTGCGGCGGCTGCATTTCCGATGGAGGCGGAAATGTTGTAGGTCCGTGTGCCCAGATTTGGGTACACGTTAAAGAACCCCAGGTGGTCTAAATTTCCGGAGCCCTCCACTACGGTGTCTCTCATAATCATATAGTGGTTTTGGGACGTTAAACCCCACATATCAATCAATCAAATCAAATCAATCGAAAGGAGCGTGCTGCTCACACGTGACACTTCTTTGTTAACACTCCTCGTGTGTATGTATACTGGTGGACTGGTTCCGGGCGGCCTTCTTTGAGTGTGAGCAGAGCAATTTAAGGGTTTTGATGTGACAGTTGACTCGCGCTTGCCCAGTGTATGCTTTTTTCGGGCGCCCTTTCTACTTGAGGAGTGTGCTGCAAATTTCGAACTCCTTGCCGTTTTTCACGTGAAATTACACTTTACGTTCCTTCACTTCAGGGGCGAAACAATGCGCAGTAAACGCTCAACTACATCTGTGAATGCACGTTTCACTATCGTGTTATGCCGATTCTTATGACACAGGGATCAGTCGTGTTATTTTTTTTCTGTTGTCTGGACTACTCAGTTGGTGGTGCTCACTGCTCCGGCTTCCCACATGACCCACTGGGCCCCAGTTCAGCGTCTTTCGTTACATGTATTTTCCGCAATACCAGTGAATCCCAGTAAATACATCAGAGGATACAGCAAGCACTGATTCTTTTTTGATTGTGCGTGCCTTCCGTGGCCGGATCCCATATGCTGCCGGTATGACTGGTTGACTACATTGCAGGAAATGTCATTTCATTGTGAATAGTAGGTGCTAGGGGCCCCTTATACTAGTCGTGTACAGAAAACAGAGCGTCGTGCTGCTGCTTGTATTCTTTGAACAAAGGCGGATCTCCTCTAAGAGAAACCGCGTCCAGTTACATTCTTGGATTAGCTTATCCACGTCATCATTACGGCGTAACCTTAAAGCTCAGACACTCAAAGACTTCCTTGCTATATTTTCACCTCGCGGGATCAGCGCCAACATGTTCTAATCATGTGTTTACAAAACAGTATCCCCCGCAACTTCATTATGAGTAGCTTGCAAGACAAAAGGGGACGTTGAACGCCGCTTGTGGGAGTATATAGGAGGCCTTACAGAACGGAAACTTTCATTCGAGAGGACGTGTCTTGACTGTTCCTGAATGATTCAGGGATCGGGCCAAGGACTAGGACTGGAAGGGATTGACGTACAAAGACATTGCGTCTGAAGCGGGGGTGGGGGGTTCGGTGACGCCAGACGCAGGGCCTCGCGCCAAATGACCCACATATTGCTGGCTTTCATACTGTGCCGCCTTGCATGTCGGCAGCACTCCACTCTTGAGCCATTTACAACTTACTTGAAATTTCTTACTCCACGACTGCTGGAATGCTTCACAAGATTTACACATGTGACTGTCATTGGTTTTGCAGGGTACAGAAGAAACGAAATTTTATTGTGTTCTTGTTTTGCTCAAACGGGCAGGCACAGGGAGACTTAGCGTACAAACCTGGCTGTACTAACGGAAGTTTGTTGGTCTCAGAAAATGCTCATTCCGCTTACCATCGAGTCGCTATATTTGAAAGTTTTAGATGGAAACCCATTTGTTAATGCCACTGCCAATACGAAACTATTTAACTTCACCGTACTACCAATTCTGACCTCGCAGAATCCTGGCCGGCTCCAAGAAGAAGATCATTACCAAGAAGCCCCGCTTCATGAGCGCCACCGCCCAGGTGGTCATCACGTGGCTGCTCATCTCCGTCGAGGGGGCCATCATCGGCGCCATGGTGGTGCTCGAGCCGCCCGACTCCATGTTCGACTACCCGGCACTGGACCGCGTCAAGCTCATCTGCAACACCACCACGCTGGGCATAATCGCTCCGCTGGGCTTCGACTTCTTTCTCATCGCCATGTGCACGGTGTACGCCGTGAAGACGCGCAACGTGCCGGAGAACTTCAACGAGGCCAAGTTCATTGGCTTCACAATGTACACGACTCTAGTGATATGGGCCGCGTTCGTGCCCATCTACTTCGGCAGCAAGCACAAGGTCATCACGCTCTGCCTCTGCATCAGCTTCTCGGCCGAGGTCGCCCTGGTGCTGCTTTTCATGCCCCGCGTCTACATCATCCTCTTCCGGCCGGACAAGAACAACCGCAGCGCCTTCACCACGGCCAAAGACGTGCGATGCCACATTGGCTACATGAACTCAAACATGGCCACGGCCACTGCCTCGGGTGCCTCGGCCGTTTCCAGGAACTCGTCGCACTCCACGTCAGAGTTCTCCATGGAATCACCCAGGTGAGGGAAAACATTTTGACTCCTCTGATTGTGCGTGGTCGGTCAGAAGGTTTCGTTCAACCAGTTAAATTGTATTTGTTTGCCAGAACTGCATACACATTATTTTGGATAAACTTACTGGCAGGCTCGCCGCCAGGAATGTTCTTCGGGGGTTGAGGGCGCACTTTTTGAAGGCCTTAAAACACCTATTTTCATTTATTCTCAGGAAAACACCCCCCATCATACAAACTCCACAAGGGGAAGGGTTGGCCACCTTTTTTGGCTACGAGCATGCTTCTAGGCTTAAGGCCGCAAAGTAGAATGCTGACGGGGCCCATGATACCATTTGCGTGACAACGTGTGAGAACGTGTCAAAGTTTACTAGTCATACGAAATCGGTAATCGGTAAAAATGCGTCATACGCATGTAGCAGGGTGCTTTTAACATACTTAGCTATGTGTTTACCATTACTACAAACTCAGCTATCTGATTGGATGTCCGCTGGAGAAAATACTGCTGGCTTTGAGGTGTCTGGAACAATTGTTTAATATATAGATTATATTATAGGTTGAGTCTTACCATTGGAATCGCGGTAACTTGTGGTTTTTTCGTCATTTGTAGTCATGCCATGCGTCCTAGCTGGTATTACTAGTCTTAATGTATTGCTTACTTGTGGTTTTACGTATTACAAGAGAATTAATAGTGCTTTTTTCTATATATATGTATACGGCTTCACTGCTATGGTCTACGGTGAGAATGGCAGCATTGCTAATTATGTAACACGCGTATGGTCCCAGTGACAAGAATTTCGTTGAAATTTGTGCTGTAAATTTCCGTAACATTGACACCAATGTACCGCGAGAAGCAGTGAATGAATGGCGAACTAATAATGCGAGATCATTTGCTGTAATGCAATGCGCTATTAGGTTAGCGTATGCAGTTTCCATGCAGCCTTCGAACCTAAACACACCGGGATCAACAAGAAAAAAAAAAAATCGGCGCCCAAGCACTCTATACAAATGGGGCTAAACCAGTGCAACTGAAACGTGTGACGATGGTGTTTATCACGAGCTGGGATCTGGCAGTTTGTCTCCAGCTGTGAATTTCAATTTCTCTATCACGACATTTAGGCAGTGCGTGCTTCGAACATTTTGTTTGGTGACACTAGCCAAGTTTTTAATAAAAACACCCAGGTGATCTTATAGCTCGAGATCCATGGTGGACTGGGAGCGTCCATATCTGTATTCGCCGACAAAACGCGAAAATAAACCATAGCACAAGAATGAAAACCCTTACATGTAGTGTATGTTAACATTGATTTTGCAATATTGTGTCTGCACAGTCACGGACCACCATATTTTTTTTTACCTCTTAGCCACATTGTAGCATATTTGAAGCAACACAGTTATACGAAAAATAGTCATTATAAATAAAACACTGGTGTTCTGAAGAAACGTCGGTACCGAGGAGGTGATGGTAGCATTCTGCCTGCAGCTTGGCAACGACATCGGATACACATGCAGGAGCTCACAGCGTTGCTTTTTGACCCAAAGTTTGTTCAGGCGACTGTGGCGTGGCTGTGTAAGGCTCTCTTCATAAGCCGCATTGCGCGGTCGAGTATGTATGCATGCCTATACACATCACCTGCAGCGGAGAACGCGAAATAAGGTTTTAAACACAAGCATCGCAAACACACAAACACACAAACGTACGCGCACACACACACACACACACACACACACACACACACACACACACACACACACACGCACGCACGCACACTCAGAAGAGAAGCCAAGCAGCCGAGCCAACAACAAATCCTCTTTTTATGCGGCACCGATGGAAAAGCTGCCGTCATCGCCGCAGCGTAGTTGCCTGTCGCAGACAACATCATTATTATTATATCTTGTTGCTCTCTATTTGCCTGAACGACGTCACCCGCAGCTGTCACCGCGACGCTGCTGCAGTACGCATGCCTGCCTCGTATTTGGGCTTTGGTGCTTGGCTTTTCAAAGCCACTCACGCATGCAACAACCTGCATAAGGAGTGGAGCATGTGAATCCATCCTCCCCATCCTTCTCGCCTACGTTGACTGCCTTCTTTTCAAATAAAAAAAAGTTCACCCGATTTTCTACCTTCTGCTTCATCGAATTCCTCGTTTCAATCATTTTGCCAGGATGTTTTTTGACACAGCAGTAATGCAAAAGAATTTGGAATGGTAGTTTACAAGAAAGTTAAAAAATAAATAAAGCAAGAGAAACTCAGAGATGGCAGGAAGATTGTGTAATACAGGGCCGTAGTGGAGTTTTGTCGGGTGACGGCTTCGTGGTCGTAAATGTTTGTTCTTGTCGGCTAACAAGGGATATCTACGAACGTGTATGGTGCTTGTCAGCATGAGAATAGTCTTCTGATAAAAATAATATCAAGTAGGAAGAGACGGGATAGCATTACTTCAAGTCAACAGAGCGTAGCGCTAGTCCACCCGCTTCGATATTTTCGCTATTATACACAGGGATGCGTGTACATAAAACAGGGCTTTATGGTGCAGCCGGCACACCTGGCTATTACGCACCGAGTCGTTCATATAAAAGAATGTAAGAGAAAAACGGGCAAGGGTAAACAAAGCGTGAGCGTCGGGTTTACTCTTTCTCCTTTACGGACAAAACGATAAACACTGCCATCACCTGAAGGTCGCGAGATGTAATCCTAGGCGCAGCGGCCGCATTTTATATAGGTGGAGGCGATATTACTTGACGCCCTTTAGCCTAGATTTGGCCGCAGGTTAATGAATCCCAGGTAGTCGGAACTTCCGGAGCCCTCCATTGCGGCGTTGCCGATAAGCACATCGCAGTTTTGGGACGTTAAACCCTGGATTTTATTGTCAGTTTGTGCTCGTCCTTTGTGTTATACTTGTGCACCATTCTCATGTGCCCTTTTTTGTGTTCGAGGATTAAGTGTCCAGCTGTGACAGCTCTTCGTGCTCGTACTGTGCATGTTCTTTTCGTGGGATCTTTCTCCTTGGGGAGCGAGACGCAGCTTTCGATCTGATAACATCCATTCCTTTATCCATGTGGTCAAACAATGGAAACTGAAAGCTCAACAACTTCTATAAATAACATTACTATAAATAGCATTTCGATTATCGTGTTTTTTTCTTTACTTAGTGGAACGAACATCCAGTGGCAATCTTTTCTCTTTTCCAACAATATACCCGGTCGAGAACTTACATAGGGTTGGACCAAGAAGGTTTAAAAAAAATGCTGGAATGTATATTCTTGCCTACGAGTGAAGCCGTGCCAACCGTAAGATGGCGGCTGCGGCAGTCATCTTACTAGCGCATGATGAGCTGTTGGCGTTCGGCGATTAAGAAGAAGCGTTTTCCTCGCATGCCCAGCGAGTTTAACGTGGCTACCTTTTCGGATCAGAAAGGGCTCATACTGCGTCCTTGTGTTACTATTTCTTTTAGGGGCGAAGCTACTTATAGCGGCACCCGTTCGTCCCTCGTAATCGTAGTAGTAGTCGTAGTGTGTAACAAGTCTTACATTTTGACCTCGAAGGTGGTGCCGGTGAGAGGTTTCTTCTGTGCGTTGTTGAACAAAAAGAAAAATTCGCAGCGTGCGTGTTAACTAAAAGCTGAATTCGCCTGTCTCTCATTCACCCTTAGCAGCCATTGACATGTACATTGAGTATTATCTGACAAGAAAGGGTTGCTCTCGCTGGGCGTAACCTCCTAGGTTTTAGAAAGGTTTAGCGAGCGTTGGGCCGCAGTGCCATGAATACAGTGAAGTAGTATATACCATGAACTCGAGGTGGTTAAATGTGGGAAGTAGACACGAAGCGCAAGCCGTAAGAAAGTGTGAGTGTGCCACCTCTCGTTTTGTCCTTGTAATGACCGCTGGATGGTGCTGCTCCTATATGAGGAATATATGATGAAAAGATGCGAGATGGTGGTACTTGGAGTGTTGAATAGGTGGATGAACGGACACACAGACAGATGCGTAGACAGACACACGGATGGCTGCACCGACGGATGGACGCATGAATGGACGCAAGGGAGGATGCATAGATGAACGCAGGGACGGACGCAAAGATGGACGTGCGGACGCACGAACAGACGTACGCACGGACGGGTGAATGGACGCACGGACGGTCACACAGACGCACGCATGGACGGACGAAAGCAAGAACGAATGGACGGACGGATGCTTCGCCCCGATCTCCATCATTCACTCCGGGGATGTGCTGCCATTTTTTTAAATGCGAAGCATTTCTTAGCGAACTTTGGCGACTTTGAGCGTATCTATCTAGCCGCCTACGACTTTTAGCTCTCCTGGCTGTTTGGATAATGGTATCGATACGAAACTTGGTATGGTATAACATCACAGTATGACGAGCATATTTAGCCAGTCGTAACATGAAAATGATATGTATATCATTATTGTCATGATTTACATTTCATGGTCTTGCTGCTCTTGTGGTGGTTTCGTTCCCATGACATGTTGCAAAACTGGTATGGTAAGACATGATTGCATGGCAAACACAAGCGACAGACCCTAACATGAAAATTATGAAATGGGTGTCATGTACTGACACGACTACATGCTATGCTCATGATGCACTAGCGGCCATTTCGCTAGCGTCACATATACAAAATTTGGTATTACGGTTCGTGAATGGATGACGAAGGTATGCGACTGGTGCAAACATGGTAATCATGAGATGTGTGTCATGTAACAAAATGACTACATCCCATGCTCATGATGCGCTCGCGACCGTTTCACTAAATTCACAAGTACGAAATTCGGTATTACGTGACGCGAACAAACGACATAGGTAGATGACACAGCCGAACATGATAATCACGACATGCGTGTCATGTAACAACATGACTACATGCCACACTCATGATGCGCTCGTGGCCGCTTCGCTAGCTTCACATATGCCAAGTTTGGTATTACGTGACGTCAATGAGTGATGAAGGTATGTGACTGGTGGAAATATGATAGTGATAAGATGCGTGTCATGTGACAACATGACTACATGCCACAGTCAAGGGCGCCAATACACTTAGACTCGACACGGCGCGCGTGCGCACCGGCATTCGTTTTAGGGGCGAAGCTCCTGGTTTAGAAAAAGTTTATTTACAGCATGTACAGAACACAAAGGCTTCATACCATTCCAGAAATAGGGCACATACACTTCGGCACATCTATATTTCACGACTAACATCACTACGTTACAGTGAAGACATTTGCTCTAATATACATAATTATGTTGGCATACATGTACACAAAAATTCAATGTGATATCACGATACAAGGGTATAACGATACAATAGATCCAAATGAAACACAATTTGTAACAAATGAAATCATATATAACAACTCAACGGGCGCTGCTTAGCACCAAGTCGGTCGAAAAATGAGTTGTATCCTTTCGTGTTCCACCTTGACGAAAGGGCACGACCAATGCCGCAGAAACTCTTGCTCCCCGAGGAAGAAAAGCTCTTCGAAGAGGAACGCGAGGATCTCTCGTCTCATTCTCCCCAGTATCGGCCACAAGGCACGCCGGCGGCAATTGGCAGCTACGGCCTTACATCGGTTTCTCCAAAGGCTGAACAGCCCCACAACTATTAAGAGAGCGGAGAAGCGGCTACGCGGAAATCGGCCGTTGGACACGAAGGTTCGCACACCCTGTCCCCGAAAACCAGCATTAACCGCACGCCAAGAAAGGCGGGAAACCACACATTCAAACGTCGCATGTCGATTGGTCTCTACCATGACGCAGTTGGGGCAAGTGGAAGTGCGAACTACCTGCCATCGCTGCAACCGATCTCGCGTGGGGAGCAAGCCCCAGCCCAACCTCCAGACAAAGTCTCTGAGATGCCCTGGCAACACTGCGGCAGCTATTGGCTTCCAAGCGCGGTTCAATACAGATTGACGATGCTGGGGCACCAAGGGCCGTAGAAGGGCGGCCATTGTGTCCACCACTTTAGAATCGGCCACCTCTATCTCGGGCACGTAGCTTCCAAACGTCGGTGAAATCCCAGAAGGGCTCGATACAAAGATGGTAATTCAGTTGATTGGGGACCTTTGTTTATTTGGCTATCCGGCAAGAAGACACGTAGTGATGGCCCCAGATGGTAGCGAGCCAGTGTCTGAGCGGGGATGTCATCATTGCTTAGTATTCGCAATAGAGTGCGGAGGCACAATGTAGAAGCCGCGACGGAAACGTCGGGGAATGCAAAACCGCCTTGATCTCGCGGTTGAGCTAACGCTGGACGCGATAACAATTCTGTGCCACCAGACCAAAAAAAAATGAACTGATGCAGCTTTGCACTTTCCTGCAGACGTGGAGCGGTGGTTTAACAGAATGGCAAAGGTACCGAAATTTTCCTAGGTACACCGTTTGAGTTAAGTATCGGCGTTCCAAGAGGGGGAACTTGAAGTACCTGGCTGCTTTG
Source organism: Rhipicephalus microplus (assembly GCF_013339725.1). Taxonomy (NCBI): domain Eukaryota; kingdom Metazoa; phylum Arthropoda; class Arachnida; order Ixodida; family Ixodidae; genus Rhipicephalus; species Rhipicephalus microplus. The sequence goes on along the minus strand of NC_051171.1, from coordinate 109,418,715 downwards.
ATATCATTTAGAAGAGTTTGTACAACGGATGACCAGATGCTATCCTGTATACCAAATACAGTGAAAGTAACTCCGAGTATTGAAATCTCAGGAGACCACTGTAAAGGCGACGTGATGTTGATACGACCGTTGGGGTTGCCAATGAAAAAATACTGGCTTTTAGAAAAGTTTAACCTTGCACCGGAGATAATACCGAAATCATGGAATGTATCAAGAGCATGCTGCAGCGACTGTTCATTATGTACATATAGAGTGATATCATCTGCATATGCAGCGACCTTTACTTGAGTGTTACCGGGTAGAGGTAAGCCACGAATGTGCGGGTGATGTTCAAAGGCCCTTAAGAAGGGCTCTAATGCAAGGATAAATAACACTGGGGAGAGGGGACACCCTTGACGGACCCCACGCGTGACTCTAAATGCGTGACTCTCACGGGAATCTAAGTAAGGGTACTTTCTGAATTAGTGTACATCACGTTGATAAGGTCAATGAACTTATCCGGGAATCCGTATGCATGTAAAACATTTAGTATGTAGCCATGTTCTATGAAATCAAAAGCTTTCTCTTGATCTAATGAAACCAACAGTCCTTGCGCACATCGGCTTATGGTGTATTGAATGATGTCACGCGTTAACCACGTATGGGTGTGTATTTATCGGCCCGGAACAGAACAGACCTGGTGGGGAGCGATTAATGTTGCAAGAAATGGACTGATTCGGCGCACCAAAATGTTAGCCAAGAGCTTGTAATCTACATTGAGCAGGGTAATAGGGCGCCAATCTTCTGGTCGCGTGGACATTGGGTCTTTCTTGGGAACTAGTGTTATACGGCCTTTGTGGAAAGAAGTTGGAAGTGTAATATCTTGGAAACACTTGCGAATGACACGTGACATAGTTGGACCAATGATAGGCCAGAACTGTACATAAAACTCTGCAGGGAGTTCGTCAGGCCCGGGGGCCGATCCCTTTTTCATTGCGTCTAATGCGCCTTTGATTTCGTCATCGGATGGCGGTAATAGGAGGACGTCATTTGACATGTTGGAATCATGAGGTAAATCTGTTAGCAGAGGATGCGAAGAAACGGATCCTGGGTAACAGACATTAGCACCAGATTTAGCTATTGACTCAAAGTGTTGAGTGAATTCCTGAAAGTCGCGCGTACCCGCAGCAGCTGGGGTGTTAGAGTTCAGCGAGTGGGCAGGCGAGCCTGGTGGACAAAGCAGAGCTCTGCGTGCATACCTTAGCACCTCAGGGTGCGCACAGGGTGCACGTCTACAGCGCCAAGCTGCAGCCGAGAGTGAAGAAGCGCGCATAATACGTTGGTACCGTTCAACGAGCTCCTCTTACCATGCCCGCATTACAGTGGAAGGACTGGGATCTCGATTGGCAATGCGTATCTTCTGGATTAACAATGACGCATCTTTCGACATACGGGTGCAAAGTCCTCTGCCCGACGCACTGCAATGATGCCGCCACTGTTCTTTGAGGCGATCCCAATCAGCTACATCGGCTCCAATGAGCGATGCGCGTAACGCTCGGGATAATTTCTCCGTAGCCTGAGAGACCTGGAGGACGCGGCAATCGAGACGCCATGGTCTGTGAACCGTTGGCGTCCCCGCTGGCAGGCGGAGAGATAACATAACCGGCCGGTGGTCGCTAATGTACACTGGTGTCGGTGGCAATGACATTACCCCGGTGTCGTGAACGTAGGTAATGAGACTGGGGGATGCATACACGCGATCAATTCGGCTGCTCGACGCTGCTCGACGCCAAGTACAAGCATAATTACTGCCATGCACACTTTGATGAATGTCACTCAATGCCAATTGCTGCACTAGACGTTCGAGTTCTCTGGCATTCCAGTTTGACCGGCCGCGACCCGGACCTCGAACGTCTGCGTGTGAGTCTAAGGGCCAAACAACGAAACGTTCCTTTCCTCAGTGAGGAAGCTTTCATTTTTGTGAGGCCGCCTTATGTCACTCTGAAAGCTTCCTCACTGAGAAGCCCTCGGTAAAGGCTTCCTTGGCGCTTCCTCAGCTTAAGGTTGCTTTGGGGCTACCTTCGTGCGCCCTTAGGTCCGCTCCTTGCCCTGAACGAGCGCTTCGCCTCACAGCTAGCCCACGTGACGTTTTCGTTTTCGAGGCAACCCTCCCACCCCACCTTTGCGGGGAGACACGAGCGGTGAGCGTGCGTGCACGGTGCCAGGCACGACGGCGCGCAGTGTTGCTAGAATGCACCACGTTTTGCGCTCGACTACGGTGGCTTTTCACATTCAGTAATCGTAGTTGGAAGAAAGCGTACACGCGTCTCTATATTAACACTTCAATTTGGAAGTGATGTGGTGACCCAACTTTTTTTTACAGAATAAACGCTTGTGAGCAAAGCTTATATTCGATAATCTCGAACGCAGGAGCGCGGCAACCATTCCTCCCGCGAGGACGGGTTAAGGGAGCTTTCAGAGTACGCTTGCTTCCTCCGTCGGTCCTTGGTTGTAAGGAAGCCTCACGTAAGGAGAGGACGCGGTCAAAGGAAAGGAACGTTTCGTTGTTTGGGCCTAAGGTTGCTTTGGGGCTACCTTCGTGCGCCCTTAGGTCCGCTCCTTGCCCTAAACGAGCGCTTCGCCTCACAGCAAGCCCACGTGACGTTTTCGTTTTCGAGGCAACCCTCCCACCCCACCTTTGCGGGGAGACACGAGCGGTGAGCGTGCGTGCACGGTGCCAGGCACGACGGCGCGCAGTGTTGCTAGAATGCACCACGTTTTGCGCTCGACTACGGTGGCTTTTCACATTCAGTAATCGTAGTTGGAAGAAAGCGTACACGCGTCTCTATATTAACACTTCAATTTGGAAGTGATGTGGTGACCCAACTTTTTTTTACAGAATAAACGCTTGTGAGCAAAGCTTATATTCGATAATCTCGAACGCAGGAGCGCGGCAACCATTCCTCCCGCGAGGACGGGTTAAGGGAGCTTTCAGAGTACGCTTGCTTCCTCCGTCGGTCCTTGGTTGTAAGGAAGCCTCACGTAAGGAGAGGACGCGGTCAAAGGAAAGGAACGTTTCGTTGTTTGGGCCTAAGACACAATTGAAATCCCCTAAAAGTACCACATGTCGGGAATTTAAAAGGAACGCATCAAGGGATTGGAAGAACGCGTTTGAGTTCTCGCGTGCCGCTGGGGCATACACGGCAACAAATCTTATTCTTAACGAAAAAAAGGTACAGTCGAACGCCAGCACGCGTCCGAAGGCATCGAAGGAAACATGATGGTCACGTAAAAGACCTCGGTTAAAAATAACGACTCCGACGCCAGTCGAATGCGTGCTGGCGTACGAAAAGATACAATCAATATTGAACGCGCGCTTGAAAGCGAGTACATCAGAAAGCTTGAAAAAATTTGTTTCTTGTACGAACAGCAAATCACAGTGCACTGAACGTGCAAAAGCCAATACCTCAGCCTGTTTTTGTGGATTTCGGAAACCTTGAACGTTAAAAGTAATAACTTTTAGAGTAAGAGCCATGGGGAAAATGAAAACATACTATAGGATCACGCAAATGCAGGGGTACCTTTATCAGTTGCGGGAGCCAATGCCCCGCAAGTGGCTGAGTCATTTTTTCCGGCCAGGCGATCCACCGGAGGCTCGGGGCTTCCGGGATCGCGTCGAAGTCCGCAGGGGACTTCTGTTCTGGTGGGGGCTTCTAAGTCACGAGTAGTTATCCGGTGGCGTTTGGTGTCCGGGTTTTTGAGCGAGGATGGTACAAAGACGTCTCCACTGTCCTGGCTTATGTCACTGGAGCTGGTGTCTTCGTCAATTTGTAGGGGCGCCTCACTCGTGGTGCTGTTGGAGTCCTCGTAGATGCAGGCGTCGTCGTCTTGAGATGTAGACTCCTCGATGAGACCTGAACTTGTTGTCGACAGAGCAGCAACGCGAGGAGCCTCAGATGCAATATTCCCATCCGAGACGCCGTCCTCACGAGGCGCTTCGTCTGACGAGGGCTTGGCCTGTGATTCCTCAGAAATGGCCACGGGACGCGGGGAACTTAAGTTTTCAGTACCTGGAGGGATTACCAGGTCCGGAATCGTTGGAAACGCATAGCCGTCTGGTGCAGCGTCGCGATTGGCACACCTTGGTCGTGGTCGGTTACCACGGCTCGCGTTGACGAATCGTCGCACTTGTTCTTAGATGGCGTTCCTGGTTGAAGTGGGGGGAAATCCTTGGATGCCGCCTCGGAATACGATGGCCTGATGGTGCAGGCCACGGTGGCATGCGGGTCCCCACAACGGCGACACGGCAGCGAGTAGCCTTTCCCGTCGTGGCCATAAACGCCGCACTTTCCACAAAACGGAGCTGTGCAGTTCATGCGGAAGTGCCCGCTGTCTCCACATCGACGACACACTCGCTGTATGCCTTTATAGTCACAGGTTACTCGATGGCCCGCGACCTTGAGGTAGTTGGGCACCGGTGACGAAGCCTTCATTTCCATGCGGACGTATCGCGTCCCAGTGGTCACGGTTGGGCGCGATCCCATGAGTCCTCTGGTGATGTGCAGCACCTTCCCGTAGGGAGAGAGTGCTTGTGCGAGGACTTCGCTGGGTACGCGGCACGGCAGGAACAGGACGGTCACTTGGGTCACTTGGGGTCCCAGGGGTACGATGGCGACGCGCTCTCCTCGGATGATAAGGTGCGACGCGTCTACGATTTGCGCCAGTGCGGCCTCACTGTTGACGGTAACTTGGTAGTTCCGGCCTCCAAAGTGCTGAACGCAGTATACTTCTTCGATTCCTACTATTGAAGACGTCGCGTCAACGACGTCTTCGGGACTAATCCCCTCGGGGACGACTACGTCGAAGGCTAGCGCCTTCTTCGGGGGCTGGCTTGCCATGACGGGCGTCCGCCAGCCCAGAGACGCCGTGAGACGCTAACGACAACGTGAGACGCTAAGGCGCTCCTTATGGTCTCCTTATGGCGTGGCTTGGGCGTCCCTCGTAGCACGTAACCACCAGTGGCACATACCCGAAATAGGTATAACATTTGACCCCCAAGGTGGTGCCGGTGAGAGATTTTTTCTGTGCGTTGTTTAACAATAAAAAATAGTGCTCAATGTACATGCCAATGGCTGCTAATAGGGAATGAGAGACAGGAGCATTCAGCTTTTAGTCAACGCGCACGCTGCGATCCCTATTAGCAGCCATTGGCATGTACATTGAGCACTATCGGACAAAAAGGGGTTGCTACATTATACTCGCTGGGTGTAACTTCCTTAGTTTCAAAAAGGTTTAGCGAGCGTTGAGCCGCAGGGCCAAGAATACAATGAACTAGTATATACCATGAATGAATTCGAGGTGGTTAAAAGGGGGAAGCAGATACGAAGCGCAAGCCGTAAGAAATTAAAAGCTGAATCCTCCTGTCTCTCATTTCACATTAGCAGCCACTGGCATGTACATTGAGCAATATCTGACAGGAAAAGATTGCTACGTTATACTCGCTGGGCGTAACCTCCTTGGTTTGAGAAAGGTTTAGGGAGCATTGGGCCGCAGTGCCATGAATACAGTGAACTAGTGTATACAATAAACTCAAGGTGGTTGAAGGTGGGAAGTAGACCCGAAGCGCAAGCCGTAAGAAAGTGTGCGTGTGCCACCGCTCGTTTAGTCCTTGGAATGTCCACTGAATGGCGGTGCTTCTATATGGGGAATATATGATAAAAAGATGCGAGATGGTGGGACTTGGAGTGTTCAATAGATGGACAAACGGACACACAGACAGATGCATGGATGGACGCATGAACGAACGCAGGGACGGGCGCACGAACAGACGCATGGACGGTCACACAGATTGACGCATGGACGGACGAATGCTTCGCCCCTCTCTCCATCATTCACTCCGTGGATATGCTGCCATTTTTTCGTCGCGTCACGCCGGCGTGGCCACGCCAGGCGCTGGTCCTGCCATATGCCCACAGCACACGCCTCAGTGCGTTGCTTTGACGCATGCGTGTTTCAGTGCGTCCGTCGTCCCTCCGTCATAAAAAGAAGGAGACGCAGTGATGTCCGTGTAACGCATCGGCGCGATATGCAGCATGTCGCATTTCGCGCCGGTTGCAATCGGGCTGCGCCGATGGATGCTGGTCGTGCCTGGCGTGAGACTATAGAGTTCTCGCGTTTTGCTAACGTATAGCGTCGCTGTTCCCAGCGTGCGCGCGCGTCAACGTCATGGTGGAGTATATTGGGCTCTTCACGATGCGCTAGCGGGCGTTTCGCTAGCGTCACATATACCAAATTTGGTATTACGGTACGTGACTGGATGACGAAGGTATCTGACTGGTGCAAACGTGAGAATCATGAAATGCGTGTCATGTAACAACATGACTACATGCCATGCTCATGATGCTCTGGCCGCCGTTTCGCTAGCTTCACTTATACCAAATTTGGTATTATGAGACGTGAATGGATGATGAAGGTATCACACTGGTGCAAGCTTGATAATCATGAGATGCGTGTCATGCAACAACATGACTACATGCTACGCTCATGAGCCGCTCGCGGCTGTTTCGATAGCTTCACATGTACCAAACTCGGTATTACGCGATGCGAACGGACGACATAGGTAAATGACACATGCAAACATGATAATCACGACATGCATGTCATGTAACAACATGACTACATGCCACACTCATGATACGCTCTCGGCCGTTTCGCTAGCTTCACATATGCCAAATTTGGTATTACGTGACGCCTATGGATGACGAAAGTATAAGACTGGTGCAAACAAGATAATCATGAGATGCGTGTCATGTGAAGACATGACTACATGCCACAGTCAATGCGCCAATGCATTGCGACATGACATGGTGCGCGTGCTCGCCGGTGTTGCCACGCCAGGCGCCCGTCCTGCCATATACTCGCAGGCGCACGCCGCACTGCGTTGCTGTGACGCATGCGCGTTTCAGCGCGTCCGGCGGCCCTCCGTCACAAAAAGAGGGAGACGCAGTGTTGTCTGGGTAACGTATCGGCGCGAAATGTAGCATGTCGTATTTCGCGCCGGTTGCCGTCGATCCGCGCCGACGGACGCTAGTCGCGCCTGGCGTCAGACTATAGCGTGCTCGCGTTTTGCTAACGTAGCGTCGTTGTGCCCAGCGTTTCCGCGCGTCAACCTTACGTTGGAGTATATTGGGCCCTTCACGATGCAGTCGAGGCCGTTTTGCTAGCTCCACAAATACCAAATTTGGTGTTACGTGACGTCAATGGATGACGAAGGTATATGACTGGTGCAAACATGATAATCATGAGACGCGTGTCATGTAAGAACAAGACAACATACCACGCTTATAACGTGCTCGCGGCCGTTTCGCTATCTCCAGAATACTAAATTTGGCATCCCGTGACATGAAGAGATGAAGAAAGTAAACGACACATCCAAACATAATAATCATGACACGGAAGTCGTGTACGGCATAAAATACCTCCACCTCTTAGCGTTGTATTGCTTTGAAAGTGACATGTCAATCTTCCTCATTCGTGCTTCGCATATCATCGATTCCCACTGTACGAGGGATCTATCAATTTTTTTTCTAAACACATTATCCGAAGAAACACTATAATCTTTGAACCTTAACCGTGTATCTTCATACTTCGCTGCAAATGTCGTCAGAAGACGATAGTCTTGTGCCAGCCTTCTTTCGTACATAGCGTCGCATTTAAGTGCATTCTAAGAAACACTAGCGTCTTTAGAGTTACGTATTTGTCTGTTTTCTAGTAAAGGAGCACATCACCAAACACTTACGTATTGATATTGCTGGTCAGAAATGCGTTATATTAGCTTTTTTTCATCTACAATGCTCATAAGTATGAGTGCAGCCACCAGTTCAAGATGGCTAGGCGTTGAACAAGTGCTTAGAGTTTGGCCAAGTGGCTGCAAGGAATCGTTTCATTTGACAGACAGACATGCAGACAGACCAAATGTAAAGTATCCCCAGGAAGGCTATCGTCTTTAAAATGACCAATTGTTAAGTGGCATGTCGATACACTGTTCATTACCTAAAGGCAAAAAAGAGGAAGAAAAGATGAAAAAATCAACAAGGAAAAGGGCAGACACTGTTAAAGAAGACATCGTATAAAATCGCAGCTAATTGTGGTGATTAATGAAACGCATTTTGTTACTTAAGATAGCTACTGAAGTGCCACTCATGCACATGTCTGGTTCACAATCCTAAATCAGAGTTTCTTCTAACATCTCTCGTTTCAGTTCTGTGTCTCCGCAACTTACTACTACCACATTCCTAAACCATGGAAAACAATCGCATACTTTAGAATTTAAATCGTACTTTGACGCCTTTCTGACATTAAGCACCTCTGGTAATGTCGTATCCGGTTATTAAGGCACTGACCAGTCTGCCCAAAGTAAACAAGACCTCAGCCTAATGTGATTTTGCACACAACGACATACGTTCACTCGACATACTGGTATTCGTGTTTGTTAGTGCAGCGTTTACTTGTTAGAGTGCTTGGGACGCGTCTGCATTATTTTGCTAATTTACATGGTGTGGAAAAAGAAGCACTGTTTCAGAAGTTCCCTTCACCACTGTTGAGGCTAGAGGCCCCTTAACCAATAGGAAGGGCGCTTAGCCCCTCCACATGTATTCATTCGCGCCGTGTCGTCTGCCCACCGTATTCATGGCGTCTGCAATTGTAGTTATTATGTCTAGTTTGTTAACTTAAAAATGCAGTAAAGCTATTAAATAAGCAACAACACCGGGAACATCAAGAAGCTTGAATAGGTTGCTCTGCTGAAGATTGTTAATTATCTTATGCCGGCGGATAACTTCACTTTGTGGCTGTTTCTCTCCGACGCTGTTCCTGGCTCTCGTATGTCTGTTTCTCCATCGACGTGTTTCTTCTCTTCGCGTCTCCCGCTGCAACGCTCCTTTTTTCTATTTTTTTGTTTCTGTCGAAGGAAGACTACCTTTACCTGCGCAAGCGTGCGGCTTTCTTACACCCCGTAGCTTTGGTAGTGCAGAACCCAAGTGGTGAAACATAGTAAACAAACTGCGAGATTGTTCAAGTTATGTGACAATTTGTGCACATACGGGACCATCTCGTACGCATGCCTTTTTGGCGTAGCGCCTACGTCTACAGCATGCTCCTAGCGAAGCTGATTAACCAGAGTTTCTGCGACCTCAAGATGAACAGAATAGGAGTGCCCTGCCTGTTGCAATCGTACAGTTTGGAGACTGAAGCTCTCCGTTAACCTGTGTGGACAAGACTTCAGAAGGGCTGACCTGAGACATGATTTGGCGATTACGCTTTTAATGACCTTGGGATTTGTGGAACCGCAGAGCAGTACGGTTTTTTTTTTCTTTTTAGGGTCGAGGCTCCTTATAGCAACACCCGTTCGTCCCTCGTAGCCGTTGTAGTAGTGTGTAACAAGTATAACATTTTGACCTCCAAGGTGGTACCGGTGAAAGATTTCTTCTGTGCGTTGTTGAACAATAAAAGATAGTACTGAATGTACATGCCAATGGCTGCTAAGGGGGAATGAGAGACAAGAGAATTCGGATTTAGTTAACGCGCACGCTGCGAATTTTTTATTGTTTAACAACGCACAGAAGACAAGAAAAGCTTGCTACGTTATACTCACTGGGCGTAACCGTTTTAGAAAGGTTTAGCGAGCGTTGGGCCGCAGTGCCATGAATACAGTGATCTAGTATATACCATTAACTCGAGGTGGGTAAAGGTGGAAAGTAGACACGAAGCGCGAGAGAGAGAGATAAAGATGCAAGGAAAGGCAGGGAGGTTAACCAGACGCACATCCGGTTTGCTACCCTGCACTGGGGAAGGGATAAAGGGGAGAAAAGAGGTTGCAGAGAGATGAGAAGGTACACACAATCACGAGCACACTCGGGGAGCACACACAGTCTACAGGCGGTCGCTCAGGTTTGTTGACTTTAGGTAAATTAGCAGTGCTTTAGTTGCTTTCTGCGCAACTGAGGCAGATGTCCAAGGTCCTAGTATCTTCTGCACACAAAATGGTCCGGGGTCAAGTTGATTCAAAACCATCCGGAGCTGGCATCGCTGTGTGTCGTAGCAAGCGCAGCTGCACAGGACATGTTCGATGGTCTCTTCAGCTCCGCAGTAGTCGCATGTAGGAGTGTCTGCCATACCAATGCGGAAGGAGTACACCTTTGTAAATGCAACACCCAACCAAAGGCGGCATAACGTGTAGTGTCGCATCGGAACGGGAAAGTTGTGATGGTAGTTTTAGCTTGAGCGAAGGATCCAGTTCATAAAATTGACACCTTTGGAAGCTGGTAGACGACCAGAACGTGCGTGTGAGATCTCGAGCCAGCAGGTAAAGTTGTCTTGCTGCATCATTCCTTGATAGAGGAGTCGGGACTACACGGGTTCCTTCATGGGCTGAGCGGGCTGCATCATCGGCTAGTTCATTTCCGGTAATACCGATATGTCCAGGCAGCTATTGATATATAATATCATGCCCTCGTGCTAGAGCTTCATGATGGCAATGTCTTATTTCTTGTACCAATTGGTCGTGACTCCTCCTACGTATGGCAGACTGCAAACTCTGAAGCGCTGCCTTCGAATCACAGAATATTACCCATTTTCCTGGACGTTCTTGAACGAGATATATTAAAGCAGCCCTTATAGCAGCAAGCTCTGATGCCGTAGATGTAGTCATATGCGAAAACTTGATTGTCATTGCTGAGACACGAAGCGCAAGCCGTAAGAAAGTGAGCGTGTGCCTCCTGTCGTTCAGTCCTTGGAATGTCCGCTGGATGGCGGTGCTTCTATATGAGGAATATATGATGAAAAAACTCCCAAGCATTTCCCCGAGGGTGAACATGGTTAAGTGCGAATACACGGGGTGATGCTATGAGGGGTATTTATTAATTCGCACTATTAAATTTATTAATCACACTATGGTGCCTTTATGGTGTAATGGTTCCTTGGAATCGCAATTTGATCACACGGGGGTGTTTACGTTAACTCACTGGCGAATGCCAACGGATTTTAACTTTACTCCCCCTCATAGCATTACCCCGTGCATTCGCACTTAACCATGTTCACCCTCGGGGAAATGCTTGGGAGTTTTATTACTGGAGACTGAGAGAGAAGGCGGGCGCGCGAGAGAGAGGGGTGCGCGCGCAGCTGCAGCGAGCGAGGAGAGCGGAGGAGCGAGCGAAGGGGGAGGGGGTATAAGGCGCGTTACTGACACCGATATCAGCGTCGCGTCCGTGGCTTATTCGGTAGAGCGTCGCGCTGCGGCCCGCCAAGTCCTCTTTCTTTTAAAGATAGAGAGAAGACTGCGGACGCCGCCGACGGCGGTGGATGGTTTGGGGTCACTTATAAAGTGTATTCACACTTAAAAGATGCGAGAAGGTGGTACTTGGAGTGTTGAATTGGTGGACGAACGGACACATAGGCAGATGCATGGGCGGACGCACGGATGGCTGCATGGACGGATGGACGCATGGACGGACGCAAGAACAGATGCATGGTCGAAAGCAGGGACGGACGCACAGATGAACGTGTGAACGCATGAACAGACGCACGCACGGATGGACGCACGGGCGGCCACACAGACGCACGCATGGATGGACGGAAGCAAGAACGAATGGACGGGCTTATGCTTCGCCCAACTATCCATCATTCACTCCGTGGATATGCTGCCATTTTTTTTTTTGGTTCTCCGGTTGTAAGCCTAGAAGATGTGGTCACCTTGATTAAAGAAGTGTCGAAGATAAAAATATTGAATGAAGCGGGCCTGTTGTAAGATGAACTTCAGCATGAAAGAGGCTGTCCAAACACTTCTACGATTGACGAAGCCAGTAGCGGTAGTCCAGTAATTGAATCGGCATTTAAAATGACTGAAAAATCGTCCACGCATCTGAAGACCGTTACTTCGCCTAGATCGGCTTCGCCAAGTAAGCTCTTAAGATGAATGTCAAACTTGGTGTGGTGTGGTACAGCCTGGTATTATGGTCCGAACTAGGTTTAGACTGTTGGTCACGACTACCGCCAATTTTCTTCGGATTCGAAAGCGTCTAGACCTGCCGAAGAAATCGCGATGAAACGTCGTCGGTAAGATATGCATGCGTGTTCGGCGGCCTTGTCTTTGTGTTTTCTGCGCGTTTTCTGTGCATTTTTTGCGCTGTAGTGTACCAGAACTTTGTTCCCTAGGCAAGAAATTCTTGGCCACTGCATCCAGCGCTTTATCCGGCGACGTTGCTTCTCGAGAGAACGACAAATTGAGTACTCCCCTAGGAAGCTGGCCAGTTCTAAATATTCGTCTGATTTGTTTTTGTGCAGACAAAATAATAAAGAAATAACGGCAATAATGTCGCACATCTAGTTGTAGTCGACGCATACGGATAGCGAGGTTTTTGGTTCGCGTTCCAGCGATGCTAATGCAATTACATTGTGCATTACTCTGGAGTTGAACAGGCTTGGTTAGAGTGATTCATAAGAAAAAACGCAAAGCAACGCGGAAGACATGTGTCGGACATGAAAACAAAGCGCAAAACATAAATAAAAAAATGGAGTGAAGTTTGTGTGAGGCCTTCGGGGTATTCTGCGTAACGGCACGTCACGTATGCGTTGCACTGCACTGGATTAGTGAATATGAAAAATTGCAGTAAGAACAGCGAAATTAGATTATTGCAATCAGTGTAGACGAAACTGTTTTTCATCTCTACTAAAATATTTTATCACCGGAATACATGTTGTACTTGCGCAGTTCTAGACTAGAGTAAGCAATGCTTTGTGTCATATAGCATTTGTCGCCGTGTCACATGAGTCATTCGCTCTACTCTTGAGTATCCATGTCAAGTTCTGAAAACCGCGCATAGTACCTGACCAACGCTAACCCTGCGTACATTATTCTAAAACTGTCTATTCCCGATATAAGTTTGAACGACTCGCGGATGTCTGAACAAGTTATGCATCAAATCGAAACCATAGAACATTGATAATCAATAAGAAGAATAAGCCCGCCGAATTTCACATACTACCCACCCCTATGCTTTCTGGTAGCTCGGGGCTCCAGATCGTCAGCGAAGTCGAAACAAGCACCGCGTTGTTGTCATCGTACTACGTAATCTACTTCGACGCTGAGCAACTCCACCCTCATTCCACTTCTTCTCTCCGGTGGTAGTGGTATCTATAGCTCTGCTATATATAAACGAGTTCTATACCTTTTCGTTTGCGGCTATTCGTAGTTATATCTACACTGTATTCGGCTGGCAGCACGCGCTAGCTGAAGCTTCACAGCTGCCAACTTGGAGCCTCTGCTACATGCCTCATCCTCTGTTCGCGCCCGAGGACACGGTCGTCCCTTCTCTTGTATCACCCTCTCCTCCTCTTTGTCGTCCCTCGCCGTTCATGTTCTGTAGCTTGCTGCGTGCCATCGATCTATGCCGAAGCCAAATGGTTGTTTGCGGAAGAACCGGATTAGCGTGGCCTGTGTTCTTGTTCCGCGTTTTCTTGTCTACCGCGTTTTGTAGCAGGAAAACGTGCGCATAATTAACGGTCGCGCAGCGCGTCCAATCACTGGATACCTGCGCCGCCTTGCGGCGAGGCTGCATGCATCTGTTTGTGTGCGTGAGTGTGGGAGGGGGACGGTAGTCTGATGCTAAACTACGACACGCTTACGGACAAGAGCGTTGCGTCCCTTCTTGACATGTGCAATACACTGTTAGAATGAATTGTTGTAAGCAGGAAAAGAGAAAAACTTGCGATCTTGGTGCCTGCTGCGTAAACTTCACGTTTAATGAACTATCGTGGCTTAGACATGATAACATGGCCTCGTTTTAAGCATAATCAAAGAAAAAGAAAACAGATGTAACGCACTTTCGTTTGTTAGTTCTACCTTACTCTAAAACTACCGCAACTCCCTTAATCAGACCCTAGTCCGCCTGGTGGTCGCAAGTAGCGCAGCGCAGCAGCAGTACTTTCTACAAATGAATTTATTAGATTGGGTAGACTCTTATGGCGTCTCCCAAAACACAGGTCATTGCGCCGTGGGTGACATCCACGTGATGACCGAGAGACCGAGCCCTTCAGCCACTTCGAGGGATTGGTGGGCAGACCAGAGTTGTTGATATCACCAGCATGCTTTGATTGATTGATATGCGGAGTTTAACGTTCCAAAACCACCATATGATTATGAGAGATGCCGTAGTGAAGGGCTCCAGAAATTTTGACCACCTGTGGTTACTTGCATGCTTTCGGTGTAGTGTAGTGATTAGTATTGAATGATCATTGTTGAAACACAAATATAGTCTGCCTTTCGCAAACGAAATGTAATACCAAAGGGTTTTTTGACCTGATCTTTCACGTGTTTGATGCAGAAACCACACCGCAGAGACAGTCATCAAACCGCCGCCGACACGAACCAAGAGCCTCAACTTGCTGGAGCGTTTCCGGGCGAGCAAGCAGGACCGCATCGCAGCCAGCGTAGCCCAGCACATCCGGGCCGTGCGAGCCGCCGAGGCGCTCGACCGACGCACGCACCTGCGGCACTCAGTCGAGCCGCTGTTCGGCACCACAACCAAGGTGCCCGCGCAGCGCACCTCCTCCGACTCGCCTCCCGGCGCCCACGAGCGCCGTAGGCTGGTGCAGCAGCAGATCGCGTACGGCGCCGCGTCGGCCTCGAAGCGCGAGGTCTCCTGCCAGACGACGGACGACCTGGTCGAAATGTGGATGCCCTGCCTTCGCAGGCGCATCGCGCGCTCCGAGACGCTCATGTCGACCTTGTCGCCCGACGACGAAGACGACGTGGCGCCCGGTCTCCGACACCGGAAGCTATGCCGTCACGTGCCCTCCGTTAGCGACGACGAGGTTCTGGACGTCGTGTTCCGCGGCGGTAGCTCGCAGCAGCAGCATCACCACCACCTACCGGGCGGCTCGGTCCGGTACGGTCGCAGCGTTTCCAGCAGCGGCTGGTGCTTCAGCGGCCTTCAAGAGCGACGAGTCCCTGCTGGAAGGCGCTTCCTCGATCGTTGAGGAGAGCGCCAGCAGCGGCAGTGAGGACGCCGCCGTCTACAAGAACATTATCATCAGTCTCGGAAGCCCCGACGCGGTGCGAGTGCGTCAGACTCCAGCATCTCCGGTGATAACGCCCCGTCGCGGCAGTAGCGGTGCCAGAAGCATAAATAGCGGCGAAGACGCCATGGCCGCTGCGTCGACGTCTTCGTCCCCGTGGGCTGAAGTGTCGGCCCAACTACTGCTCAGGTCGTACAATGGCAATGCTCAAGGGACCGGCCAACAGCCTTCGTACTGGGCCGGCCCATCGACAGGATGCTCAGGCCAAGAACGCTTCGGCAAGTGAATGGTTCGGCTTTCTCTTCGATGCCCCTTACTGCTGTGGCTGGAACAGTCGCCATTTCAAGGTACCACCGAGTGGTTTGCAGAATAGGGGTTTGTTTGTTTTCTACTTCGGTGAACGTGTCTCCCCCGGCGCTTCCTGATATTCCGGTGAAACTTTTCTATCTATCGAGGCCAACGTTCTCAAATCCGAGACCTGTCCCCTCTCCACCTTCCCACAATGTCTGCCGTTTTCAGACGTGCACCCCTCGGCAAACGTGTGAATTTCTACGGCAACGGATGACGGGTGGCTCTGCTACCGCTGTCCTTGTTGGTGTTCTTTTGTGTGTTATGCGCGTTTTGTGGGAGCAGCGCGTGCGTTTCAAATGAAACGCCCGCGAATCGTGCCGCTCAAGAGTGTCATCACTTCTTTACTTCGGCTCCCAAAGCCTGTCTTCCCGTGTCGTGGGAGAGCACATGCGACATCCGAGAACCTATCTCTCACGCGATTATGAATGTGACCTCTGGCAGCCTCTACCCCACAGCCTATCGTGGTCGACCGTGTGTTCCAGTTTCAATAGGCAAGTGAAAGACGGCCCGTTTCATTGCCGGGTGCACGTGGGAAAACCCTTTCCGTGCGTGTTACGAAATGTCTACACCGTTTTCCTTTCTGTTTACTGAACATCGTCGCTGCCTGAGATGATGCCCACTGTCCGTAGTCAACCTGTGTTATCACGTAGTCTATAGTATGCGGAGTACTAATAACCCCGATACAAAACCTACCATGCACAGACGAGCTGTGAAACTCGAGCAGTTTTCACTATTTTTCAGCGCGCTACTTGTAACCACAGTGATGTTAGCTTTTTTCAATGTCGACAAAGTCGATGCGAGGTCACAGTTTTTTTACTCATCGCCATAAGTGTATTACTTTATTACACAACACATTCCCTGCTTCGTGTGTTGCGTAAGCGAAGAAACAATGCACATTATTCATTTTTATCGCTGCCAATACGAACGACACCGGCGAGAAAGCAGCTTTTCACTCATTAAAACATTCCCAACGTCGTTTCGGATTGAACTGTTTTAAAGGAAGGTGATAGGCAGATAAGTACGTTCATTTTGTTCAGTGCTCTCTTCTTTGTGTTTCTCACAGCTAGGCTTTCATCTATCGCTATTATTTATTGTGGATGAGTCAGTAGGCACCATTTATTTCCGCGTTCAAAAATCAGAATAACTTGCTATGGAAACAATTAGCCCTAGACATGAATGCCGTTCCTTTTTAAATCATGAGTTTATATTGGACGCTGGCATTTGCGTATGTCTTCTGACTATGGTGCTGAATAAAGTAGTCAACATTGAGGTTCATAAAGAATCTGCGGCTAGTATGTAGAGCAGACGTGAAGTATATTTATAAAATTTTGCTTTACCAGATTGCAAAATAATATATTTATATGGTGCATTACACGTGGGAATTGGGGTGACTTTTTAAGGTGTGTTTCCGAAGCTCTAGTGGATTGACTAGTTAAACTTTAACTGAAAGTTTGATTGGAAAGGGCGAACACAATACCCCCTGCCCCTTCCCCCCCCACACACAGAGAAACGCAGACAAACGAACTGATGTCACGAAAATACCAACCCATATCTTTAACAGCTTAACATTGCGCATACGAAATGGCGTCTGCTCTCCGTAGCTCGATGTTGCATCTTTTCTATCCTTTCGATGTTCAAATTACACGTGCTGTTTATCTCTGTCATTGCTGTGTGTGTGTGTTGGCACTTGTAAATACGCAAATCGAAGCAAGCTTCTTTTACCACATTCTTCTTTTCGTGTTACCGTGCTCTCGAATACATGTTTATTCTTTCTGTGCTTATACTGTACCGGAGTATTTCAAAAAACCTCTACACCCTTGTCGCCATTAGCAGCGACTGGAGTGGTGCTCAAGAAGTTGTTAATACCAAGCGGTGATGCGGAAACGTTTGTCACTGGCGAAGAATATACCTTCAGTAGAGCTAGTCGTTTTCATGTTCCTTTCCCTGTGTCGTTGATCCAACGAATAGAAGTGGACGTTTGTGCGTTTTCACTTTTTTTTTCAGGAACCAGCGAATTGAGATCAATGGTTGTATACTGTGAGGGCTGAAGCGAAGTGTCTGCTTTCCGGGGCTTGTCCCTCAGTAACTGTATGGGTTTGTTGTTTAAACCACCAATACTAGTTCTACAAGCTGTTACTACAGGCTTCGTTTGCAGTATATTGATGGGAAGATATGCTACAAGAGACGCATGGTGCAATGATGGCCGACAGGTTCGTCGAGAGCTTATGTGTCGTTGTCACTCAAGACAAGTAAATTCCCTTGCTGGCAAGGCTCTCTCGAGTGGGCCCGACCAGCAGAGGTATGAGTGCGCCATTTGCCGGAGTGCGTTTAAAGACTCTTTGGATTGCGATTGTTCACCAAATACCGGGTTTGTTACACAGCTCAAGTTAGCATTTTTTTTGGCCAAACAATATGTGTTCGCGTGTTTGTCGGTGCAGTATGTACATGTCGAAGCCGGTTCACGCTCTGTGCTCCCAGCTGTGTTGCTTTGCAGTGCAATGTTCTTATCAAAACAGTCGAGCTGCTGTTGTGAAACGTTCAAGGTCCCTCCTATTCCATACACAAACACAAACACTACCTGCAGTATTACTGATACAGTTATTTTTTTTCTCACACTTGTCTTCAACAGGTGGTTTTCAAAGCAGTGTCCTTCGAGTGTTACCATTAGTACACAGAAGCGCTGCAAGTAGGCTTCAGTAAATAACATAAGCCAGCACCAGTGTTTATCCCCATGCCCGTTCAGCAGTTCAGATTGAACAGCGTCATGAACTCGAAAAGTCGGGGTTTCAAAACGGGATAACAATCACGGAACACGAATTGCGCATGAAAATTTTGGTGGTTGATAAAAATATGTAACGCTAACATAGTGACATCTCATTATTGCTGACTGGTGCACCATTAGCTCA
Source organism: Rhipicephalus microplus (assembly GCF_013339725.1). Classification (NCBI taxonomy): domain Eukaryota; kingdom Metazoa; phylum Arthropoda; class Arachnida; order Ixodida; family Ixodidae; genus Rhipicephalus; species Rhipicephalus microplus. The sequence continues at coordinate 109,400,407 of NC_051171.1, read as the reverse complement.
ATGTTTTGTTTGTGTAGACTATAGAAAGGTGTAGAGTCGGGAATACGACCGTGGTTGTCTGGTGTCTTCTCATTAGTTCTTCATCTACTTTATTCGTCATACGAATTTGATAGGCTGAAAATAATGGTGTCTGTAGTGTATTACTACTGGAATCTCTGGAATCAACTTTCGAATCGACCGTATTGGTTGGCAGACACGTGCGTCAGCTCTCCCGAAAAAGAAAACAAAAAATCAAACAGAAGTTAGTTTGGACTTTTCCTACAAGAGAGTTCTTCTAGTCTAATTCAGCTGCAGGGTGCGTAGTTTTTCACGCTGCACGCAAGTCATTTGCGGGAATGAAAGGTGAACCTGTCGTCAAATTGCGTAAGTGGAGTTTACCTGGCTAGTGGTATAAGGACGTTGCAGTCGATGCAAACCTAGTCTCAGTTACCAGGCGACAGCCCGGACCGTTGCTGTTTCTCACCTATAGTGAAGGACGCATCTGATAGAACAAGACTTGTAAAGTCTGTGTTGTTGTGGAGGTACTCCAATGCATTTATATAAAGAATGTCTCAAAGGTCACGGATATATGTCATTCTGCACATACACTGATCGCGGGAAAAAAAGGGCGAGAACTTGTGAAGTTGGTATCAAAGTGTCGGGTGAGAGATGGATTTTGTATATGTTCTGTACATAGCTATTTAAAAAAAGGAAAGGTCACCATTTCTGTATATAATAGATGGTACGTGCGTCAAGACACCCTGGGGACGAAACCAGTTTGTGTCGTATTCGTTTTCAGACCACGCCGTGAAGCGTTCACTCAAGAATGTGCTGGATCTTGTGCCAAATGTTTCATTGCGGATTTTAGAGTTGCTGTTAGAGACCATGCGTGTTTGAAGTTTTTCACGTTTTCGCGATTATAAACGCTGAACTACAGTTATCACATGTTTGTCCTACGCACCACGTTAAAGAACTGTCATGGTGTGCAAGTTATTAAATGATGAGTGTCAATTCCCTAAGTACACCGATGAAGTGTACTGTGAGTTAAAACTATAAATATGCAATGATCTTCTTCTTTCTTGTTTTTTTAAAGCCAGAAAAATCTAGGTTGTACAGCTCAAGCATCCCCATTTTTTTCTTACGAGGCTCATTCTGTGCACTTTCTTTAGGATTATGTTCGCTCAAATCGTTTTTCATGGATTCAAGAGCATACGCTTGTAAGTATGAAGAAGTATCAAGTCATATTTTAACGCACCTCTTAAGCGATGACCCCAAAGGAACGATACCAATAGTTCTTTTTTTATTCAATAGGAGCTGTGTATACCTGCTCCGCAAAACTTTTTTCACATATGAGTGTCCAGATACACTACCACTAGAATCCATCTTGATCGGCGAGGTGAATGACGCGTTATAATGTTTTGTAACGCGGCTGCAGTTTACAAAACTTTAGGCAATATCTCCATCGTTACCACTGTATATTGTCGTATGCTGCCGAAGACAATATGCACATCATAACCAGTTTCATCCTTCCTGTGATCGCTGTTGAGTGGAAATGAAAACCTGTATACACAAATACAGCTTACGAGAAAAAAAAAGTCGTAAAAGGATATATCAGCCAATCATGATGCGCGATATATGAGTATTTAAGATGGATTACCAATGACAAAACGCATTTACGAATAAGAAGTTTCGCGAATTCTAACCCAGTATTGTAGCCAAAAAAAAAACTGAAATATCTCGTCATTGCTACTATGAAATTCCGAGATTCAGAAAACAGCGTGGTTGTTCTAAGACGCGCGACTTACGACACAACCAGTGTAAGATACCTGCCAGCTCCAAAGCTACGTAGACAAGTGAAATGAATTTTCCGCGTGTTGTGGTACGTCGTTATGTCTCTGAGGGTTCACGCACGCAGTTGGATATAAATCGCTGCTATAGGTAAAAAAACAATCTTAACATCAAGATGAAGACGAAGAGACCTTCTCTATTCACATCACCGATCATGGATAAACGCGACTTGATGCGGCGGCGATCCGGTAACGCGAATTCTGTCACCCGTGCAGATCCTGCAACTTGAACATTTGTATATATAAAGCTTTCTTATTTTGTAAAGTTGGTATGATGCACCTGTATACAGACAAAGGTTAAAATGTGTGTTTAAAACACAAGTTGCCTTGGTGGTCGTGAGGTCAGAGAATCGGTCGTTCTGATTTAAAACCTCTCTTCAGCCTGAAAGTTCAGTGCAGACAGAGGATGATTTGTGCTCAGCAGAATTCATGGTGGCAGGAGGGCAGGCGCGGTAATTTAGCGAGTCCTCACGATTAGTGTTCAGGTAATTCCCACTTACAAGCGCGTGGAAATGTGTAACCCCAAATAAATTGCAGCAGAGTAATTTACGTGGCACGTTCATTGCCTAAATTATTGCATTTGGCTTCACGCATCGGACTCTTGTATGCACCGTTAACTTGTTTGTAAAGCTTACGTGTTTAAAATGTCGTGGTTAAAACGATTAAAATTGGTGAGCGTTAGGTTGTGCGTTATGTTCGCCGTAAACCATAAGTGTGTTGTTTTTAAGTAATTAAACTCTGCTCGAAATGTGTTCTTTTCACTATTTGCGCGCGTACTGACTGGTTGAAGGGACGAAGCTGCTACGGCATTTAAACGATGTTGTGATTAGAGACTGCGTGATGAATGTTCTAACGAACCTTTCTATTGAAACCTTCTGAGTTCAACAAAGAACTTGACGCGTATGACGTAGTTCGTCGCATTGTAACGCTTTACATCTCTCTTCTATGTCACAACTCTGCTGTACTGCCGGCTGCAACACTGTCCTCGCTCATCTCTCATATTAAAAAAAAAGGGACTCATCGAGAGTATTTCATTCACTTCATTGTTTGTCATCATATAGCTCCCTTACATAAAAGTTTCAGCCATTGCTGCGTAGTTGTAATGTCGTAATGTGTAGCAGTTTTTCAAACGTACCGAATCGACTTCAAGTGCGGCCAACAAACCGTTGCTGGCATGCCAAGTCTGGCGCTTCCGTAAGCTATCCTCGGAAAATATGCTCTCCGTAATTCATTCCGCAGAGCCCCGACAATGGTAGCTGTGCCCGTGTAACCTTCAGACGTGAAACAATACCTCACCTGTTACGTGTGCATGCATGTGTGTGTCTGAGCATGTGTGTTGAGCATGGAGCCAATGAGTTTTGTTCTACTTCTGAATTGGCAATCAATGCTGAAATTTCTCGAAGGAAGGCGCATTGTGAACTTAGTTCGAAATGTTATAAATATTTTTTCGAGTTCCTATAGTCTATATATTTATGGCGAATATTCGACTGCTTGGCCATTATCTATAGTGAGGTATTCATAAATCAGTAGTTACGGTAACATTGTAGACAATTTAAAAAAAACACTGAATGGTATGAAAAATCAGAAAATTTAGTTGTCCAATTATATAAAAGGAGCGAATACTTCTGTAATGAACGATCAAGATCATGAGAGCAATGTACCATACGTATGGTATTGCTGTATTATAAATCATCAGTATTACAATCACGAAAAGTCCTTTCTTAAGAGGAAGATGGTCTTTGAATATTTTGTGGCCTGCTTTCTGCCTATTCACGACGTATGGGCTTAGTGCGTAAGCACTTCGCACCTCGGATGTTAGCTTCAGCTCCACTTTTCGGTTCGAATTCTCGAACTGGACAAGTTGCACAACTGACGCTCGCCTTACTCGCCAAACTACAATTTCGTAGCACGACTCCTGGTGGAGTACGTTACTGCTAAAGATTAGGCGCATTTGTATAAGCGGTTGAAACATGACGACCTTTTTCAGTTCTTTTGCTGCAACTGCCATGTTAATTCTTCATTCCAGGCCGACAACTGCGTAATTAAGGCCAATGTTTGAGTGTAGCTTCAATTGTCACACAGTCTCGGGAATGCAATCGTTTCTCTCATTTGCGTGACGACATCTGTGTGTCTATACAGTGTATATATATATAGTAGACAAGTCACAGAAAACACGTGACCACATCGACACGATTCCTCGCATGTAAATAGGGGCGTGCATGCATCGTACTCCAAGCTGTCTCTGTCTGCTTGCCTGGTGTAGTTGTAATCGTTTACGTGCGTGTGCGATAAAAACAAGCAAACACACTCACACACACAATCAAACAGACAAAGAAAACGAACTGAACAGCCGTTGTAACAATGTGTCGTAATGCCATGCATGCGTAGTGCGACGTAGTTTGGTGAGCGTGTTCCCCCACTCGTAAAATATACTGCGCCCTCCGCCAGCAATCGCGAGGTGGTTTGTAACGAACACACGTTCACTCCTTGTGGCGGCGAGGTGTGTGCGAAAATGGCGACACTAAGCCCAACTCATCATTGAACGCGCGCGCTTGACTTTGCATCTTGCTCACACGCGCGCGTACACACCATTGTTTTTTTTTTTGTAAAAAAACAAATGCACGTCATCGACATCATCCGTATATAACTGCACGTCTTAGTAGTCTCTTACTAATTGTGTTCCCGGATTCTCCTTCAGGGCCTATATCGATGCGTCCGTTACATAAAAGGGGCATTTCATCTCAATCGTTGGATGAAACGAAGGCAAAAAAAGAAAGCACGAGCGGGCGCTACTTATCAACTAGCACAGCTCACTCGCCCCCTTTCTTACCCGCAATAAGCGCTTTGCCTCATGTCCAGACTCTTCTTGTTCATGCGTTTCCCTGTGTCAACAATACCTCATGGTCGCGGGTTCGATTCCAGCCGCAGCGGTCGAATTTTTATGGAGGCGAAAGGGTTGAAGCCGTTGAGTTGAGGTCTACCGTGCTATGTCAGGGCACGTAAAATAAAACCGTATGGTCAAAAAATTTCTGGAGCCCTCCACTACGGGGTCTTTTATATCATATCATAGTTTTGAAACGTCAAATTCTAGATATTATCATTAATAACACGTCACACGCTTCGTGAACTACCAAAGACGTAATTGAGCAGTCAATACGATATACAGTGCTTCACGCATAGGCGAACCGGTATGATTAATAAAGGGAATAATAAACTATGGCCCAGCATATCTGATTAGGCATATTGCTCAAGACTTCGTTTCGCATATGGGGCAATTGGTGACCTCAGGAAGCAATTTTGTCTGTGATGTGAATGTTTAATAAAACTTAGGCGGGCAACTGCCATGCTGCTCATTCTTCAGAACGCGTGAGAGAGCTTGCAAACGCGCTTGTAATTAATTCGTCAAGAAGCAGTAGCTAGTCGGGATTGCCAACGTGTTCCTCTAAAGTGCATATAAAGGGACAAATTAGTTAGTTGCAGGTCAGTACTGCTGCTGTTCCTGTTCTTTAGTCATTGTGTCGCTGAGCACTGCACGATTCATAACATAATTGCAAAAAACGACGTACAGCATTACCGGGTTGAATGCAACATCATTTTTTTTTCTTTTGCACAGGAAGTGTTGGGAGCAATTTCACGAGGCAACAGCGTCACGTCGCAGCAGATCTGTGCTGCTAAAGGAAATTTGGACTCTGGTCTAACCGTCTAAGTGGTCGAGTCGAAGTAGCGACGATGTGACACAAATTGTAGAAAATGAGAACGATGGTATAGACGAGGAATATAGCCTTTAGCCTCTGCTCCCGATACTGTAAGAATTTCAGGACAAATAAACTTCAATTCAATTCAATTCAACTTTGACTTTTTCTAGTGAAGTCATGAGACAAACACCGTTCCAAAATATAGTCAAGGTGACTCTTTAAATGGAGTGCTACACATGTGACGTTCACATGTATGAGAGTATAGCCAAACGACGCCCTCTTTTCTTTACACTGCGAGAACATTGGCTTTTTTTATACACGGGACATTCACATATGTAGAACTCTTTTTACAGAAGCAAGCTGACTCTCTTCACGAGAGTCATACGACGCACGACATTCCAAAAGAGAGTCAATGCAATGCTCTGCTAAAAGAGTTAGCTTGCTTTTCTAAAGCAAGTGCTACACATGCAGGAAAGATGGGTAAAGGACACCTTTTTGATAGATTGCAGAATAACGTGCATCACTTAGCCCAAAATGTTCAAACTTTCAATCCGTTAGTGCTGTACGTCACCGCAGCGTCTTTGTGAAAAATTTTCAGTTTACTGTGGTAATGGGTATTAGTAAAGCTTGTCGAAGAGTGAGCTATCGTAATACCACGTTTTAATATTTAGTGGCTTGTGTTTTTTTATAGCCCTGTCTCTTTGTTTGGGTGGAGGGTAGAAGAGAGTCCTGTCGTTCCCATATCGTTCGCACACGCTTTTTTTCCCGCAAGCGAACCCGTCATGTATACCGCAATCCAAAGACGCACCTGGAAAGGGTACAAAGCCGAGTACACTAAGGAGGTTTACACGAAAGGATGAACCAAGTCACGTAACGCACTTGTCAAATCTATCGCGGTAGTTTTGAGTGTCAGGCACCAATGAGGACGGCACAAAATGTTACTTTAGTATAACGGGGGCAATAGTAATCACCCACCATGCCACGCTGCTAAGCTCTAAGAAGCGGGTAAATGTAAGGTCTGTAAAGAGGCCTATTGTAATGTTCGTAGTGGTGTTCATACCTGGCATCCTCGTACACGAGTTGAAACGGGCAAGTTCCCGCCAGCGCAGACGGGAGTGGGCTGCCAAGAAAGATGCAAACCACCCACTATACTTGAGACGTTGGCCCACCTCGCCCCGTCCCTCAACAACCACAGTAACAACAACAGCAACAGCAAAAACAAAATTTTGATTGAACACGCTACACTTTGACCGGTTGCTGCGCAATATCTATGCGTTTGGGCACTCCTCGTGGTCCTTTTATTCAAGGCGAGTTTTGGGGACGTGCCCCGGACAAGAATTAGAAGAGGAAGCAATTTCGCAAAATACGTTCTAGCTTTGCCTGCTCGCGTGGGTGAACAATTTATGGCCTCTTTCACGAACGAGTGTCAATCAAGGCACTACTCTTATGAATACACTTCTTGCACTGTATACGTTTCTCTTATTTAGAACTGACCGTATAAACGCACCATTTGAACCATCTACCTATGGTAGCTTTTTTTTTTCGCACTGTACTCAATCTGTGTGTGGCTTAGGAGTCATTTTACCGGTCACCACTTGCGTTGTGGGCGGACTGAAACCAACTAGATGTTTTAAATCATTTGAAGAGTAAGCTTGAAATGCCGTTCATTTGTCTGTATACTTTAGATCTCCTGCTCATCTTTGTGTCGTTCCATCTTCGTGGTTAAGAGATTTTGATGTACGCTACCAATCCAAGTATGAAAAGTGATAGCCAGATTCTGAAGAGAAGGTTTCAATTATTAAGCGTCGAGGATTTTAGCTTCGATCCCTTCGCCTTGGTGCAAGAGTTATAATACGTGTTTATATATAGTGGATATTACAGTAATAACACCCTACCGCCACCCTTTCTTACGTGGGTACGGAAATAAGTTATGTTGGAGCTGGCAGCTTCAATGATCGAACACTGGTTGCAAACTCGAATGCTGCGAATGAATGATGCAAAACGCACATATCACATGTGCGGGATTTTCGCATTACTTAGTGTCTTTGGCAGCCTACGACATTGACACACTAACCCCGTCACGATGGTCACTAGATCGGTAAAACCCACAGCCTTAAGAATACGCAGATAACAGAAAGACTGAGCGTGATAGCACAGCTTCTTTATAGAGGCATCGAATCGGAAAATAGGGTGCATGGACACCATATTCTCTTTTCGAAGCGGTGATAGTTGTTTAACGCGTTATTTTAAGAGAACTGCTACTCAAAGCTCAAGTCAGTATTGTTCACCGGATTTCATCGAATTGATGCAAGAGATAGTTCAGGTCGAGTGATAAGGAGGGTGTGTGGCAGAACACACTACTAACTCTCAGCGATGACTGGAAAGCTCATACCCTACAAAACATAGGCGGCTTCACGTGGTAAGACCTTTTGTATTGCATTTGGGGAGCCCAGTAGCAATGCGTGACACACTGGCTGTTATCGAAGTACACGGGTAAAGGGCAGGAGTGAGATCGTCGATTGTTTCGTAGAGGCACTTTGGTATTTGTAGAATATTTGCTCGGACAGTGTTACGTGACCATTTAGCAACTTTCTTTTTTTTTGCATTGAAAAGGTTGCGCTGAGGAGAATAACATTCAGGTCTGGTCCTGCACTGCAAGTGCGCGTCCGATCCAGCGGAGTCATCGCTCTGAAAAACTTTATTGAGGAATCAGTATCTCCAAATTTGTGTCTATGAAAAGACACTAGAATACAAGCAATCAGTTATTACAGACTGGTAAGGAGATAGGAGGTTAATTAAGTGCAAATAAGATTATCCGAACTGACCACACAGGAGCTGCTGTCTAGGACGTGCCTGAAAAAGAAAAATATCTGAAACGCCAATGTAAACTGCTGTAAGAAGTGTGGCAGTTTGGGCTACTTGGTATAACATGACGATAGTTATAGCGCGAGAACAGAACGACGACAAAGAGACAAGAAGGACACGAGCGCTCGCGTCCTTTTTGTCTCTTTGTCATCGTACTGTTCTCGCGCTATAACTATCGTACTGTAAGAAGGTAAAAATTTGAGCAAGTAATATTTGGTACGCACCACCAGACTGTTTAAAATAAAACAAATAGACTAATCAGACTTTTTATTAAAAAAGCCCCGGCTCTCAATTGGTATCAAGAAAATTTTAACATTGAAAAGCTGTATTTTTTTCACACCCTATGCTGCAGAAATATATCGAAAGGTATGAAATCAACGAGTAATTAATGACATCTTGACTTGGCAGCAAAACACTAAAGTGATAACGGGCATTTATTTCGCGAGCTGACCGTAATCGACCGATGCTCCTCGGAGACAAGATTAAGGAAGGATTTTCGAAACAATTCTTTGACCAGTCTCGATTGACATGTTCTCTTCAGAGTACCGTATCAGCTTCACACTCATGACTGCTTATCTCATCACACGCATGCCGTTTTAGCTTAGTAGTCGACGCGTGGCGTCGCAAAGTGGGAGGGTGCGGGTTCGAGTGCCTGTCACGGGGGTGGCATTTCGATGGAGCGGTGCAAAATGAAAGGAACACACACCCGTGTGCTTATGTTTATAAGCACGTAAAAGGGCCCCTAAAATACCTGTAGTCGTACAAAGAACGATCGCGCTATTCTGTCCGGACGTTTCCAGTCTATTCAGCACAATTTGTGTCTTTATCAGAGCGTTCACGTCAACTCTGGATTAAATCACTTCTATATTGGTCGATACAAGAAGAGCATCAGTTGCGGACTGTGTTCTATATCCTTATTTTCCGTGCAGACTCAGTCGCGTGCCGCAGGACCAAAATAAAGGTATTCACCGTCCTTCCTTCCGCGTGCTCGTTCTGCTTTGTCTCGCACGACTGTCCCGTGTGATCAAATGATTTCATTTCGCTGTGTGCGCTTTCAATTGTGCAAGCGGAGAGTGGGTGAGTAGCCGAGAAGCGCGAAATTCTGATGGGCTCCATCCTCATTGCGAACATTGTCGACGAGTTTTATGCAGAAACAAGAGGTAGTGAGGAGATAGCACCCGTACGAAGTGCACTGAATGCGAGAAAACAACCACACTCTCTTATTTGGACAACGAGTAATTTAGGGGCCCTTTAAAAAGCACCGGGTGATCGAAATTATTTCGGGGTGCACTCCACTGCGTGTGGACTCTGGATTGAGTTTAAATTTATGGTTTTGCACGCAAGACCATGGAATATTGTTCTCATCTTTTCGTAACCGTTGTTTGTCGGTATAATGGGGAAATCGGTTTGACATTGTACCTGTCACTCGTCTCAGCTTTTGCCAACGTTCTTTTTCGGGGAAGAAAGTTTTCAAAACTCCCTATAACTGATGAACACTAGAGAAACTGATTGGAGTGTGGTCCTTTCATTGTTTCGAAAGGACCGCGCTTCACCACCTATTTGTTTTTCAAACTGCAATATACTCGAACTAGGTGTTGAATATAAAATACCGTTGTGCTTGACGTGTACATACGTAATATCTAGTTGAGAAAGGAAAAAAAAGACTGTTGGCTGTTGTTGTCGGTACCTTTGTGGAAGAAAAAAAGTTGTTTGGAATCTCTCTGTGTCACCCTACCCTGCCTCCTTCATTTTACCCGACCTGCGGTGTTCCTCGAAATGTGATTTGTCATTTTTTTTCTTGTGCGCATCTTACAGACCACAATAAAGGCGGAAACGGGAACGTTTGTTTATACGACCGAAATTCACGGCTTCTCTGTGTGCTTCTTTTTCAATTCTGTCACAAGACTGGCCCTCACTGATATAGTGCTCGTGAAAGCATGAACATACAACCTGGCTCCAACAAGGCGGCTTAGATAACGCCACGGCAGTATAATCACGCGGCTACTAACCTGCTTCAGTGTGATCAAGAAGACGCTAGAACATTACCGGGCCTCTGTGCATCCATAGCGAAACATATAGCGTGTGATGTACTGATAACATTAACGTGACGTTACAAATTTCTCGTCGCACGTGTGTCGGTACTCCAACGGGGCTTTTTCTGGGACGTCAGTACAAGCTATATGTACCGTACGGCCGGATACCAAGTTTTCAGAGCACTGAACTTAAGTTTACCAGGACGTAGTCCCACAGTTCTAAGTAAAGTGGTGTGCGCAAATGCAGAAAAACGACAACAGAAAAGAAAAGACAGGGACAAGTGGTTGTCCTTGTATCTTTTTTACTGTTGTCATTTGTCTGCATTTGTGAACACCAGTTTACCAAGAATTATTAACCAACTCACCCAGCTACAAGTTTTACTAGCCCCACAGCTTCCGGCTCGTTCGCATTCTCCGACTACAGAACTCTCGCTCGACCATTCTCGACATGGCTATCAAAAAGCGACGCAAGGAGACCGACAATCAAACACGCATGTGAGAACTTCGTCACCGCACCAAATTCGCACCAGCTGGCGCAGCAATCACTCCGTAAAATAAGCTCACATCGTGCTCCTTCGCATTTGACTGGTTCGGAGATGTAAAAGCAAGTGCATGGGACCAAAGCGGTCATTTGTGATAAGTCGCCTCGCAAACAACATGGCGTCGGTTTCAGCAAGTACTCCATGCACATTTTTATTGCGAACATGTTCCACACTATTCCGCGCTTTGTGATTTGAAAACATTGGCCACATTTCAAATTCTCTCGACACACTCGCGTAAGTTTTTTTATCCTGAGAATGGGTACACCGGTTTGATTCTGGAGCACCGCAGCGGTAGTCAAGACAATGACTCACTTGTGCGCAGACCCGGTGTTGTTAGCCATACACGATTAATATCGATGGGTGGACCAGAAAAATTGCCTGACCGAAGATATACTCTTAGCAAAAAAAAGAGAAAGAAATGACATAGAAGAAAACAAGGAAAGCCACTGGCCTGAAATTGAATTTGGTAAGTATTCGCACGCAACAATTTATTCCTTCCAGTTTTTTTTTTCGTATTGGGCCTCACGCCGCATCCGGCAGCCACCAACTGATGGCATCGGTCATCAACCGATTATAGTAGAGGCCGTCGTCCTGCATTTTAAATAGTAGGCCTAGTCATACCGGTCATTAGGACTACCGCTAACTTATAATTTTTTAAATAATATACATATGTAAGGAATTTGATGAGGATGATGATGATGATTATAATCATGGTGATGTTATTGTCCTCCTTGTGATGGCGGTCCCGCATAAAGAAATATGGGGCAAGAACCGTGTGCAGGGTCTTTAAGCTGGAGAACTACGAAACTAAAAACAAATATTATCTTTAGATTATAAAGAAAACGTTGCTAATAAATGAAAATTCTGAAAGAGCAAATAAACAGACTACCTGATGGGATTTCGATTAAAAAATTAATGCTTCGGAAGGAATAAAATTATATATATATAAGATCTAACAGACAACAATGCCAAGGAATGTATAGGGGAAGTTATTAGAACCAATGTAATGTAAATAAGAAGAAAGAAAAGTGGGTGAAAAAATAACCTGCTAGAACCAATGTAATGTATATAAGAAGAAAGAAAAGTGGGTGAAAAAATAACCTCCTCACGGCAGGTTATTTTTTCACCCACTTTTCTTTCTTCTTATTTACATTACATTGGTTCTAATAACTTCTCGTATTAACGTTTAAGCGATTACGTTTATACCCATCAGAATTTTTGTTGCTTGCAGGTAGTCTTCTGCATGCTTACAAACCATTGCAAATGAAAGCAATCTTAAAGTGACTCTTCAAAGAGAACAAAATGTATTGTCACTCAACCCAAAAGCTCGCGGCTGTAAAGCTTTCGCTTTCTTTTTTATCACAAGTTATTACGAATAGCCTCAGAAACCGCTGTAGCGAAAGCTATTGAGCGCCTATTTTAATATCGGTGCTTTACCGAAAGCTCGAGTGCCTCTCCAGATCTGACGGGCCGTCACGAGTTACGAGTTCATGGTCCACCTACCACAAACGGAGAATGGCCACACTACGGGAACAATTGCGGCATGCCACGGAGCTTGCAGCATTCATCTCGGGTGGCACGTGCGTATGGTAAGTAAACGCACTGTTGAATGTACGCGTGCCGATAACTAAACGCGGCCCGGAGTCCGAATGAACGTGTGAGATCAAGCACATGCAGGGGTTTGTACGGGGGCAGTCTACACAGTGCCGCTATGACGTGCCAGAGAGTGCTGATTTCTACGTATGAGAAACGCGTACACGTGCGTAACAAAAGCTTGCGTCGTCAACGCGTACGTTCGTTGTAGCTGCGTGCGTCTGCGTATAGGCTGTCATCATATAAAGTGGCACCGAATGAACATTGTACCCATTATGACATAAAAACTGAGCGCTTGCATGTCGAATCCTGCTGCAAATTGAGCAGATCAACTGATTCACAGCTGATGTAACAATCACTACTCTGTATTATATATGCATGCGTTGCCTTCATTGGTGTTATTGATTGATATGGGGAGTTAAACGTCCCAAAATCAGGACAGGATTACGAGAGGTGCAGTATATATAGTGCAGGGCTCCGGAAATTTCGACCACCTGGGTTCTTAACACATGCACCCAAATCTGGGCACACGGGCCTACATTTATTAGTATTTTATAAGCCACATAGTTCTTAGTATGTAGCGTGTATACTCCCCACAGTTTTTTTAAATCTTCTCTAGCAAACAATTAGTCCCGCAAACACTGAAAACTTCGCAAACACTGGAATGCCCGCAAACACTCAAACAGCGAAACAGGTCTATTCTGAAACTAATATGGTTGCGTCAAGGTTGTTTCTAGGTATTGGATATATATATATATATATATATATATATATATATATATATATATATATATATATATATATATATATCACGCAGTTTTATTAGGGGTTTAGGTTTATTCTATGTAGTTGCTAGGCATTAGCTAGAAGATACTGGGTTTCTACGTACATAAATTTTTCATCGCAGATAACTTGGATATAAGCCACAGACATCCTATGGGCACGTCAACGTCGTTGGCGTAGGACGTCCATCGCCTCGGTGCCCTGTCGCGGCTGTCGTTGCCTTTCCCGTTCCCCAGTATTCTTCCAATGTACGAAATCCAAGTCTTCCGCTCACCTCCGCGGCTTCGCAGCCATTTGTTGGGCCAACTGTCGCCTTATTTCTGTGTATTCAAAGTTATGTGTAGAGACATTTACCCAATTTATGTGGCGCTTACCTGTTTAAGATTACGATAGTTGTTTAGTACAGGGTGAACAAGGAACAATTTGCTAAGAGGCTTTGCTTTTGAAAAATATACTGAGCCAAACAAGCGCACTAAATTCAGAAATCTGCGTCACCTCGCGCCACCTAGTTGAAGACCAGCAACAATCTAGGATAAACATGTTGACACTTGTAAATCGTCCAGCTTTGTCGTTTCAAGGATTGCACGTGTTTGAACAAACTTGGCTTTTTTTTTTCATTTCCAGCAAATCGGTTCGCTACGATGTTAAGCCACATTACTCACATTAGCGTCCGGCTGAGATTGGCCGCTATGGTCCCTTTAGTGTGTAGCCGTACCAAGCATACCCTAACAAAAATTTAAAAAAAGTAATTAAGAATAAAGTCGGGAACGAATTGCGTCCGTGGAGAATAAATAAATGAGTCAAGGCATACCACCTGAGGATATTAGCGTGCTCCTAATGCAAGGTGTGTCACTCAAATTCGAACACTCTGAGCAACCACAAGAGCGACGTCTCTGCGTTAGGAAGTTGCGTTAATGCGGAGGCGGTTGGTATAAGACAAACTTGGCACAAAGGAAAGCAACGAGAGTCTAGCTTAAAGCTCCCGTTTTATGCAGCCGCGATTGTCCCCTCAGGAATTCCCTAAACGCAACTATGTAGGCACGATCTTTCGTTTCGCAACTTGAGTGAGCACCCAGAGAGCCACTTTCTCGTGTATTTTTCTTGTGGCGGCCCAAGTGCTTTACTACTTCTGCTACAACCGACGCTTGGTCGAGCGTAACGAATGAAGATTGTGATCGAAATAAGAAGACCATAAGAGGTTATCTGAATATATGGCGTGAAGTTTAAAGAATGAAAGTAAGTGTCTATAAGAAAACCTCAGTCGATTTGAAAGGTACAATAAGGAGGAAAGATAGAAAGTCAAAATATATAAAGAAAGACGCCTTAGAAAAGAGAAGTGGGGGAAATTGGGGTTCGATAAGCTTCGAAGGTTCAATAATACCGTCACTAGAGTCGCTTTTTGATGGACCCAGAGTATCACGAAATATTTTTTTTCCCACATGAGCGAGGCAGCTCGCACAGGGTTTCAGGATAAAAAAAATATCACGAAAGAATGATGAACGAATGGATTTGAAACGACATAATCGAGAAGGATGACGATCAAAAGCATACATGTGGTAAAGGAAAGGAAGCGTTCTTTATTCTACCTCCACAGCCGACCAGGAATTCGCATTTTATGACCCCTTCCGATGGAGAGCCGAAGGAAACTCCCATCAATATCCCACCGGGGAATTTAGCTTGATGGCCATTGCTCTCTCGCGGTGTTCTGCAAACCCTGTAGATGTACTGCCGAGCACTACTTCGGGCGCCTAGGTCCGACCTGCTATACATCTTTTGCCTCCTCGGCACATTTGCCGCGCTTTTTATGCACGTGACCTCAGAGGAGAACCTCGCACGAATGCGCGCCGAAGCCGTGCGAAGATCATTAAATCGTTTTATGTTCGTTCGCGCGTTTTTGCAGCGTTCTCGCGATCTTTGCCTTCATTGCCCATGCGTGATGACAGAGGATTTTTTTTCCTCGCTCACTTAGAAACTTGCATCAAAGCGAACGAACGAACGAACGAACGAATGAATGAATGAAATAATGAATGAATGAATGGCTCCCCTTCCTTAATGACTGCATATATTCTTTAAACAAAAATATTATGCACGTGCTACGGAGGTTTTAGTGTCGTATACTTGGAGCACATTGTGTATTCGTTGAATATAGTAAGACAACCTCAGAAGTGAACATTTGCCAGAAGCCTGCCCGATTGGGATAGAGAGTGAAGGAATGAGAAAACTCTTACCAAAATACATTTTAGGAAATAAACCCGTCATTTGGAAGCTGAGTCGGCTTCTTCTTCAATGGTGAGAAAGCCCGAGATGTTTGGCGCTTATATCTGGTTGCTTTCCGTGTGGGAGAAGTTCTCCATGACTTCTCGTGAGCCCTGGCAGTAGAGGGAGGGCAATGTCTCCGTCGAGTGGTTAATGTTCCTCGCTGTCGGCTCAGTGTGCCAGGATTCGAGGAAGAGTTGCCGGTGAGGGTTTCCTTCCTTTTCCAGAATCACCCCGTCGTCGGGATCGATGTGTGGTCAAACCACTCGCAGTGTTCTGCTGCCGCGCTCAGTTCGCTTTGGAATTGACGGAGGTAAAGCATGTATCATAACACAGATATGTAGGTTATGTGGGTATTAGGTTCATTCTGTGCTAAAGGTAATAACCCAGCGCAAGGCGAAGATCTTGCACGTCTTTTCTTCGCCTTGCTTTGCGTTATTGCTGTTTGCGCAGATATATAAAACAGTTTTCCATTCGAAGTCTTGGGAATGATAAGCATAGAGAACGGGCATGTAGAGCGATAGTATTAGGTTATTGTCATGCAGTGCAAAACTTTGAAGCTGAAGCAGCTTTTAATACATTTATCAACATTAGTAATCCCTCTAACAACCTTCTTTAACACCTCCTTCACGTACGTACAAAGGTAAAAAAATAAACTTGATGTGTCGATTTGTTCTAAATCATAATTCGTGTATTTAGCGACAACGGCACATAAAAGAAATCAGGAACTAGAAACAGACAAAAACATTTGATGTTCAGTGCAGAGAGTAGAACTATGATTGACGCTTCAAAGCTACCACCATAAAAATAAAAAAGAAAGAAAGAGGAGCTGGGTCAACGGCGGGTGAACCGCTGCTGCTTCGCTTCCCATCACGGTTCCCTTCGAGGAGAAGGTCCATAGTTTTATTCTTTTCGGCTTAGTAAGCACCGTTTTCTACTACCTCAAGTGTTTCATGGCAACTTTCATTTTTGTTCACTTACCTTCTGTTGATCGTCCTCCAACCTTATTTTCTTTATTTGCTGTTCTCCAGTACCCCTTAATATGCCAATAATGTATTTGTCGAAGTGAGCAGGTAATTGTAAACAAGTGTTTTCATTTTCTTTTCGCCTCTTTCTTTTACAATGTAGTGATGCGCAGGAGAAGGTCCCAAGTGCTCGGACAGACCTTCCACATCTCCATGCATCAGCTACGAAGACACGGAAAAATACTTGTTGCTCTACAGCCCCTGGAGGGAAACAAAGCTAGAAAAGAGAGAGATAGAGAACAGCTGTTTATCCGTGTGAGTCGCCTGGGCCCGTGACTTCGGTTCTGCCATGACTCGCCTTCCCTTCGAATGTACAAGAGGCACCTTCAAGTCTGGATGCCTCACAAGTAGTTCCTTGCCTTCAGTTTTTGTCCATCGCCGGTGAACATGCAGCTGCACGCAATTTTATATCAGCGCATCGTCTTTTTTATCATTCGTTTGGTTTCGTGCTTTTACCTTAATTGTGGGGCTTCGTATTTGCCAGGGAGTGCTCGACTGGCGGTGGCTACCGATTCGAAGAAGGTGGACGTGCTTGTTACTTTTCTTTTGTTTTTTTCTCATGTTGTGCACAGTTTGCCTGAAGGAAGCTGCGCTAGGAGTTAACGAAGCGAGTTATACGAGAGTGAGAGAGAGAGAGAGAGAGAGATGAACATCCCTGAGTGGTTTTCGGTGTAGCGCACATTTTTTTTTGTCTTTTTTCCTCGTGGGAAATGCGTGCTTTTGCTGGTTGGCCGTCACGCTGTGATGAGAATAGACTTTGTGAAGCAAATCTTTTCATGCTGCAAATGCGAGTTATTTATTTTCACAAGCACTTTTGCTTGCGCTTTGTACTCGACGCCTTCATGTTCCTCATATCTTGGCCTGTCCTTCTCACTCGCTTCTGAAGGGAAAAGGTGGGATCAAGATACGTTCTTACAAAGCTTGTTTACTTACATGCTTTTTTGTCCGAATTAGATGTGAAAGGGACTCCTTATTCTCAATATCTGTAGGCAGTCAACATGGGGCAAAGCTTGTACTTCAGTGCTTCTAGCCTGTAGTTCTATTCAATTTTGTGAGGCTCATAAAAATACAAGCATGATCTTGTTCATAAATATTGCTATGGACAGCCCCAAAAAGACAACTATGTTTAGCACCTATGGGGGCTAAACGGATTAATCTAGACTCAGTACTAAGATTTTTTCCAGGCCCTTAGTTATACGAGCGAATACGCACCACAGTGAGAGGGGCCAGAGGAAAAGAGGAAACGCCGCTCTTTGGGTTGGTCACAGGACATTTTTATGAAACGAAAGGTTTTTTTTTCTCTTGCAATGATCCTCACTCTGATATTGTGCTGAGTAACATACTCGTGGCAGCAGCGCACACTCTTCTCAATAACTATGCGTTTATAAGGCAAATGTTCAAAGAGTACAAATTAAACTGCGAAAATTGCGCAAATGAATATAAACAGTTTCTCTGCATGTTCTAGATAGTGTGTGGTGTGTGTGTGTGTGTGTGTGTGTGTGTGTGTGTGCATGTGTGTGTATGTAAAACAAACGAATAAAATTTACCCAATTCATTTCGTCACTTTGTTGGTCCATCAATTTTGCTCCTATAGATTTACCACACGTTCGAAAGCACACATTTTATTTTACTTTCTCGTGAAAAAATGGCTCAGATGTAAATCTCGAAACACTTTCAAGCTTAATGAATTACATAAATCAGCGCCTTCCATCACCGTCGTGGTTTAGAGGCTAAGCTACTCGCTTAATGACCTGCAGGCCACCGGATCAAAATTCGGTGGCCTGCTGGTCATTAATGATGCAGGTCATTAATTTTTATGAAGGAGAAAATGCTGTAGGCCCGTGTGCTCCGGTTCGGGTGCACGCTGAAAACCCCAGGTAGCCGAAATTTCCGGAGCCCTCCACTACGGCGTCTCTAATAATCATATGACAGTTTTGGCACGTTAAACTCCACACATCACTCAATCAAATCAAACCAGCGCCGTTTTTTTACGCAAAAGGCAGAATAAAGAAGTTCAACATGTAAAACTTGCCGCGTACAATTTATCTTTTAACGGGATATGACAGTGGCAATAGATTCACAGCCTTCAGTACGCACCCTTGCTCTGGCAAAACGAATGACGTCACGGCAGCAGTGAGCATGCCTGAAAATATTGTTCTAGGTGGCAATGGTTCAAACGTAGCAACTTTATAACTTCTCAATTTTCTTTCCTTATCTAGGCTTTCCAAGCCTGCAACGTCTTACGTTGTGAAACGGCTAAGCAGTTATACCGCGCAAGGGTTCAGAAGAGCAAAAAAAAAACAGATATCTCCAACACAACGCCAGTAAACAGCCAGCCCGGCCTAGAAATTGATACTTCAGCGGCTCAGCTCACGCCACTACGGCATTGCGAAACATTTTCCAGAAACAATTTAGCTGCCGGATAAGCCGCAAATCTCGGTATCTGAGTTGTCACTAAAGGGAACCAAAGCCATAAATACAAACACATAACTGAAAACAAGCACAACAAATCTTGGAGACAGGTGCGCGATGGTGCAACACTGCGTTTATTTATTTCGCTTTCATTTCACATTGTCCATGCTTATCTGCGTTGCATGCTGCTCCCCGCAGGTACGTTGAAAAGAATAAGTGAGCAGATGGCACTGACATTTCAACTTTATAGCACGGCGCAATCTGCCCCTTTACTTCTCTATTTTTTTTTCCTTTCCCTGGGAACAATATTGTGACGTGAACGTTTCCACTGTATTGCAAATGTTTCTGTGCGCAATCTTTTAAAAAAAAAGCTGTCTGTGAAACGAAGCATCATGAAGGTTTGGAGCACTTTCTCACTCCTTCCTTACTGTTTGCTTCCTCAAGCTGATCATCACCCGCCTTTTTTGCTGCGCAACACTTCAGTTGGTACAGGCAACAACGAAAGTTGTGCGCACACATCCAAGCAACAAGGAATTGTGAAATGATAAGTCTTTGTGATAACCCCGATAAAAATTAAGTTGTCATATGAGAAATGGCTGATCACGTATTAGCCAAGGATAGAGAGAAAAACGGCGTTCTCAAATTGCACCTAGGACTGAGGAACCTTCGATGGTACCGTTTGTTTGTCCTCGAGGGCACCAAGAGTTTTTTTTTTTTTGCCAATCAAGTAGTGAGAGAACACAAACTTTGTTTGTAAAAGAAAATTGGGAGAGAAAGAGACAAGTAAAAGGAAGAAAGAAAGAAAACATACGCCGCAAAGTACGTCGTAGCACGGTCGCAAGTGCTTCTATGCTTGTTCCTGAAGTATTGCGAGATTCGCACAGTTCGTGCGTGAAAGCGGAACTGGAAATGACGGCCCGCTTCATAAGTGTAACCCTGGCGCATTTACACACAGTGGGTGCATCGCACTGCACGGCTGAGTACTGTGGCTATGAAATCACTTCCTGTGGTGCAGCCTTTTTCTTCTGTTGACTGCTGAAATGTCACGCTTGGTAACTTAGTACGTCCTTTTAACAACTTTGGTTGAACGAAGACGCACATAAAATAGCTGAATTAAAAACATTGGCTCTACAACAGCAAGGAAAAATAGCTTGGTGATCAAAAATGTCAAGTGGAGCTGCTGCAGGCTCAGCTTTAGGAAGCATCAGCGTGACGAACTGCGCTATAATTTTGTGTGTCCTTTTCCAGTGTAGGTCTGCGTGCTGTCGTGAATTCACTGCTTCTATCTTATTTCTTTTACGCATCTTCATTCACTACCTTCTCTCTCTTTTTCATTTCTCGATTCCCCTTCCCTTATATTTCAGAGTTGGGTAGTTAACCGGAAGTCCCTGTGGTTAACCTCCTTGTCTTCTCTCTCTCTGTACTTCCCTCCCGATTCAGCATGTTTTATTCCACTTTGTTTATACTAGAAAACATATAGGAGTAATAGATGCCGTATTCATTGCCGTCAACGTTTCTTGTATTGATATCATGTTAGAGCTTAGCGGATATGACTGATGGGTGGCAAGGCTGACAAATACAAAATGAGGCCTGACGAGCAGAATGATTGAGAGATAGATATACAAAAAAAGTAGAAAGACAGACGATCATGTAAAGCGTGAGTATGGGTAGAAAAATTGGCGGATGTATGGATTGGTGGATCGATTGAAGAATGAATTGGTGGGGGGGTGGGGCTGAATGCATTGCTTCGAAACTTCACGAAAGAGCAAACGTAAAGGAACGCATTACGAAATATTAAAGAAAATACCGGAAACATTTTGAATGACTTGTAAAAAGAAAGAAAAATTCTCGGCAGATCCCTCGTACCTCGGGAACCATGTTATGCGAAGCATGTACATGCGAGTTGACTGTGTTGCGATTTTCGTATTGAGCGAGATGTCGCGATGCGGTGTAAATATATCTACAAGTGCACGCAAGACATACGTTGAACAGCCACATATGTTTCATATTACCAGTTTACAGTTGTGTTACCATGCCAACACCAAGATGAATATTAGAACATGAGAAGCGGTTAGCTGATACGAAGCGCTGGTGCTCGCGAGGTAGCCCTAGACACTGTTACATAAATCAAATTCAGTGGATCGCAACTAACTACAACTGACGTTTAGCGGACGTAACGGCTGTATCATGCGGATACATATGTGATGTTGATAAAATCGGATAGCCAGCACCTCAACCAGAATTGACGTTTCATAAGCATTCTGGTATATTTTAAAAGTTATTCTGAGACCTGGTTTGGTTCTGTCGTAGAATACTTGATTCAAACGCAGAATGCTGGGTTTCGATTCCTGCTGTAACTCTTACGATTATTCTTTGCATTCATCGGGTCAACGCTGCCAATGTGAGCTTTTTTCTTAACGCCCATACGTGTTCTCGCTGTTCCTGATTAGTTATAAAGTGCGAATCACCTGTGGCACACAACCGTATACTAGTGGCACATACCCGCCAGTCTGTATGTGCACTATCAGAAGGAATGTGTTTGGCGAAGTCCGTGATGGTATTTCGACATTATTCATGTCATGAACAGCGGGTAATATTGTCAAACCATCTTCCCTTCCCATAATAATTTTTGGTCACTTCAAATTAAGGGGGTGATCACTTGGGAAGTCAGACGTAGGCGGATAGATAGATAGATAGATAGATAGATAGATAGATAGATAGATAGATAGACAGATAGATAGATAGATAGTAGATAGATAGATAGATAGATAGATAGATAGATAGATGGATAGAGAGATTGATAAATGGATAGATAGATAGATATATATGCGCCCAAAGAACCTGCAGTACTCAAAGAAATCATCATCATTATCATCAACATTATCATCATCAGCCTGACTACGTCCACTGCAGGACAAAGGCCTCTCCCATGTTCCGCCAGTTAACGCGGTCTTGTGCTTGCTGCTGCCAATTTATACCCGCAAACTTCTTAATCTCATCTCATCTCCCACCTAACTTTCTGTCTGCCCCTAACCCACTTGCCTTCTCTCGGAATACAGTTAGTTACCCTTAATGACCAGCGGTTATCCTGTCTATGCGCTACATGCTCGGCCCATGTCCATTTCCTCTTCTTGATTTCAACTATGATATCCTTAACCCCCGTTTGTTCCCTAATCCACTCCGCTCTCTTCTTGTCTCTTCTCTTAAGGTTACACCTACCATTTTTCTTTCCATTGCTCGCTGCGTCGTCCTCAATTTAAGCTGAACCCTCGTTGTAAGTCGCCAGGTTTCTGCTCCGTAGCTAAGTACCGGCAAGATACAGCTGTTACATAGCTTCCTCTTGAGGAATAGTGGCAATCTACCTGTCATATTTTGAGAGTGCTTGCCAAATGTGCTCCACCTCATTCTTATTCTTCTAGTTACTTCAATCTCGTGGTTCGGCTCCGCGGTTATTACCTGCCCTAAGTAGACATAGTCTTTTACAACTTGAAGCGCACTATTACCTATCTCGAAGCGCTGCTCTTTTCCGAGGTTGTTGTACATTACTTTCATTTTCTGCAGATTAAACTTAAGACCCACCTTCTGCTCTCCTTGTCTAACTCCGTAATCATGAGTTGCAATTCGTCTCCTGAGTTACTCAGCAATGTCATCGGCGAAGCGCAGGTTACTAAGGTATTTTCCATTAACTCTTATCCCTAACTGTTCCCATTCTAGGCTTCTGAAAACCTCCTGTAAGCACGCGGTAAATAGCATTGGGGATATTGTGTCTCCCTGCCTTACACCCTTCTTGATTGGTATTCTGTTGCGTTCTTTATGAAGCACTATGGTAGCAGTTGATCCCCTGTAGATTTCTTCCAGAATGTTTATATATACTTCATCTACGCCCTGATTCCGCAGTGTCTGCATGACAGCTGATATTTCTACTGAATCAAACGCCTTCTAGTAATCTATGAAGGCTATGTATAGTGGTTGGTTATATTCTGAGCATTTCTCTATTACGTGATTGATAGTATGAATGTGCTCGATTGTTGAGTAGCCTGTTCGAAATCCTGCTTCTTCCTTTTTCTACTCAAAGAAACGCGTCGCATTTATTATCTCTGTAGAACACTAAGACGTGCTCTAAATGCGTACGTACGGAAGAAGTACTTATCTATTAAATGAAAAGGCCCTTGAAGGCCTCCGAGTTCAAAGGTGAAAAGTGATTTCTGTGTTGAATTTACTATTGTTCCAACAGGTGCTATCTCTTACTCTATACTTCGACAATCATTTTATGTGAGTTTGACATTGTTGTTACAAAGCAAATATGACACGACTTCTCTTACAATAGACAGTGAATTTTTTGGCCTAATTCACCAGCAGAAGAGGTAGTATACCGTTATAACGGGAGGAACAGCGTAATGTGTCGCCTATACACTGCCCCAACTCTTTTTTAGTTTTTGTAATAAAAAATAATAAAACCAGGCTGGTGTGGCACTGCGCAATGGGGAAACAATCTAGTAAAAAGGAGACGACAAACAGTATCATGGTGTATTGCATCTTAGCGTACGAAAGACCAGTTAAAACCAGTTAGCCTCATAATAGACACACACCATATTCCAATATGAACTTTGCAAACTAGTCTGTTTACTCGTTGATCGAGCGGTATGTTCATAAAAAAGTAGTAATAATAATATCTGTAGTTTTACGTCCAAAACAGCGATGTCATGAGAGACGGCGTAGTAGAGGCCTCCGGGAATTTGAACCACCTAGAGTTCTTTAACCTGTACTGACATGACACAGTAGACGGGCTTCTGCCACTTCGCCTCCTTCAAAAGGCGACCGCCGTGGCCGGGGTCGAACCCACGACCTTCGGTTCAGCAGCCTAAATTAATAGTGCTACATGAGGGACAAATAAATGTGAAGGAGTCATTGTAACATTCAAGCTGGAGCAGTTCACAGTTCAGATAAAACGATAGTGAATGGCAGCTTAGAACCACAGCGCGGTGCAAGCCACACCTAATTTAGTATGCACACAAATCTGGAAACCACTTCTCCTTCATACTGAGCTAGTGTTGCAGGCAGCAAGAAATACCCCAATTTGTATAAGAGGTTCATTAAACGCAGGGCTTTACTTTTTGTTCAGTTTAATTTTATTACGTTCTCTGCGTTTGTCAGGCTGGCTTCAAACGAATAGTGATGCTGAAACTGTGCAAGGGTGAATGAAATAGTCTCGTGGTGGATCGAGTCCATTTGCATGGAGATGAGATGAGGCGTCCTGTGATGTTTCGTGGAGGCCGGGGTTTTCTTTCGTTTGTACTGCAGCACCGATCGCACATTTCATTTTATTTATTTATTTTCCACATACTGTTAGCCTTTCGGCTGTTACAGGGGTGGGACATACTAAGAATGACAAACATCAATACATTCAAAACATACAGCAATTTAAACAACAACACTTGAACTTGTAAATGTTACATGACATATGATTGGAAACACCGGCAATGAGGCTGAAGGAAAAACAGTTCAATCGTAGTAAGCATACAAATGAATTGCAATAAATTAACATAGTAGACCATGCTTACAAAAAATATCTTTGAGCCCTTCCTCAAATTTTTCCAGGGAATCACAATGAACCAGTGGTAATGGCAAAGCATTCCACTGACGAATTGTTTTTGGAAAAAATGAATTTGCATATACATTGACACGCTGTTGTAGCACTTCGTATGTGTAATCGTTTACACTTCTTAGGTTTCTTCCACGGCGTGGCGTTAAGTATTTTGTTGTGTTTATGTTTAATTTATTTTTTGGCAATAAAAACAAGAACTTCATCCTTGACAATCACCGTCGCTCAGCTAAAGTGGGCAGTTGAAGAGAGCGTAGCATTTCTGTTACTGACTCAGTCAAGGAGTACTTTGCAAGAATAGACTTGGCAGCTCGCCTTTGTACTCTTTCTAGCATATTAATGAGGCCGATTTCCGAGGGATCCCACACAATGCTGGCATATTCCAATGTTGGCTGAATATAGGTAAGATATGCTGCTAGCTTAACGGGAGTAGTAGCAAGTCTTAATTTTCTTCGCAAGTACCATAGTTTTCTTTCCGCCACCGCGCAAATGTTTTCCAAATGGGTCCTCCAATTTAGATTACTGGATATTGTTACACCTAAATATTTTATTTCATTGACGGTAGACAGACGGGTAGAAAATAGAGTGTAATTAAAATAGAAGAAACGCTTACTTTTGTTTGTGACGCGCAAAGCCACTGTTTTAGTTTGATTTATTTCCATTTTACATTCAGTGCACCAATTACTGACAGCATCAAGAATATCAATAAACGTTTTTTGGTCAGCTTCACTGTGTATTTCTTTATAAATTAAGCAGTCGTCTGCAAAAAGTCGCACTGTAGTACTTCTATCTATGCCGCATGAAATGTCATTTATGTAAGTTAATTTAAGAATGATATCGGTCCTAAAACTGAACCTTGCGGTACACCTGAGGTAACGCTTAATAACTCAGATTTGAAGCCATTTATGTCTACATATTGTGTTCTGCCTGTCAGGTACGCACTTATCCACTGTATTATGTTATAATTTATGCGTAGGTGTGCTAACTTATTAATTAACTCCCTGTGGGGAACCTTGTCAAAGGCTTTGGAGAAGTCAAGACATATTGCGTCAATCTGAACACTATTATTTAAGGCACGCGTGAAGTCATCGACTGTTTCTATTAATTGGGTTACAGTGGATAAATTCTGCCGAAAACCATGCTGATTAGAAAAAAATGTTTTTGCACCCTCAAGATACGTACACAAAGCTTTGGATATAATATGCTCTAAAAGCTTGCAGCATACACAGGTGAGGGAAATTGGACGCGTCAGGCTGATTTGTTTCAAGCGGGCGTATTTGAGCGTTCAGTTACCGGAGAAAGCTTATTCGGAGTCTTTGGGTTCATTTTTACGAGTGCAAGTGTGTTAGTTTACCCGAGTTGGAGCGTGATAGCATTGGCGGGGCGTATTTGTAGAATAACTTTCAAATACTCATCCCCCCCCCCCCGCACCCATACCTAGTGGCTTAAATTAAAACAATCTACACTGTCTTTTGCACATTGCCCAGTATTTCAAAGGGTACCAAATATTTATTTTTATTCATTTATTTATATACCTTAAGGGCCTGTAGGGCATTACATAAGGGGCGTTTCACACAGTAATGAGTGACAACAGCAATTTTTTCAACAAGAAGAGAAGACAAAAAACAAGAAAACGTGCGCAGGCTACACAGTCCGTCAACTAAGAAAAGCAAGAAATAGCACAGCAAGGCTTTCACAAGCGAGCACATTGAAAAATCTGCAGGACACGTTATACAGAAATGCCTAAGATTGATCCGCCTAGGCAGTAATGACCAATGATCCGCCTAGGCAGTAAAATAAAAAGGCAGAAATGCTTGGGTGCACAGCTGTTGTCACTAAAGTCGCGGATTTGATCCCGGTCACGGCGATTGAATTTCGATAGATGACAAACGATAGAGGCACATGTACTGCGTCATGTCAGTGCATGTTATGAACACCAGATATTTGGAACTTCCGGAGCCCTTCACAATGGTGTTCCTCATATTCATAAAGCGCTTATGAGACGTGAAACAGTAAAAACTTTATAATAATATTAATATTATTATTAATATTATTATTAACATTAATAGCAGTAGTAGTAGTAGTGGTGGTGGTAATTGTCGTGGTGGTGTAACGTTAAACAATTCTCCTCTGGCCGTCGAGAAAATCAGGCAGTCTTAGTTTGTCGCATGCTTCTCGCAACATCTCGAACAACGTGTCCTTTTCTCAATTTCCCGCTGGCGGTGACAGAATAACTATAACAAACGACAGCAGCCGACACAGAAGCCACAACTACACCCCGAGTTCTTACGAGGCAAAGGTCGAAAAAAAATACCTATTCTAAATTATAGACAGCCAAAAGCACCAGTTTTTGCAATGGGAAGCAATCGTATAGAAAAATTGACAATCGCACAAGTATAAACGCTGAATCTTGAGCAATATTGGTGGGCGCTGCGGATGGGTCGGCCGTTTGGAGTATCGTTTAGCCACTTTGGTGCCGTTGAGGGTAACGTTAAAAACAGACAAACAGACAAATGTACAGACAAACAGATAGACAGACAGACCAAAATTTTTGCGTCAAAGGTCCCCAAGAAAGACTATCATCTAAAAAAAAAACGATATATTGAAATGTAAGACGAAATGCGTCAAGCCGAAGCTGAGACAGGGAAACTGATAAGCACCGCGAGGAACGTCTGAAGCAGATTGTCGTGCTTTGCGCGAGCGTCTGTCACTCGTTGAACATCCCAGCTACGGCAGATTTCTTGCGAATTGCTTTCTCTGTTTTCCATTATTTATTGTTGTTTTTTATTATCCCCGCAGCGCTTCGTGTTTCCTGCTTCCGACAGTTCTACCAATCGTCTGCCTAAATTATGCTACGCAGAAGACGTCGCGGAAACCGGAAGATGAGCGTCTCTTTTTCCGGTGCCTCCTGGTGAGGGTAGCCTCCTTTTTTCTTTCATGTTCTTCGTGATCTCATTATGAAACGTAAGCCCTTTACTTAACCATTTCGTACTCCCGCAAGAGTGGCAGGGTTCTGCGACGTGCGCTGTGTCGGGCCGAAATGTAAGCCAACTATACCGATATAGGACCGGAGTACTGGGTGTACGCTGCAAGTGTGCTATTATATTTTTCTTCAACAGCTGCCTCAAGTGAAGGGATGGTGCCATACGTTTAAGAAAAAAAGGCCTGTGATGTCCAAAAGCCGTCCGGCGCACGATATGTCAAGCTGGAAAATGCCTACCGCCTGCGGCTATCGGTTCACCGAGGTGTCAAGCGCAGTGGTCGAGCCCTTCCATTCACCACTTGTCTGGAACATGAGGAGGGGAAAAAAGAGGTAAGTCTCCCCATATTCTTTTTGGTTGTTTGTAATTTGCTTTCTGGATAAAAGTAGAACTTTTGGTGGCTGGTTTGGAACAGTGTCGCTATCTCTATGAACTGGGCGTGATAGTCGCTAGGCCCTTGCCATATGTTCCGGCTGCCAACGATCTCGCGATTTTTTCTCCTTGTTTTCGATTAAAAATCTCCCTTTAAAGTGTGTCTGGTAAGGCCTGTTTAGTTGAATACTCTGTAGGCATACGGCTGTACAGATGCGCTTATATAAGTATACCTTCTGAACGACCGCTTATGAGCAAATCAGCGGTTTGAACTGGCCGCTTAATATTGGTGACAATGTTACCTTAGTTTAGTAATTTTCTCCTTTTTTTTACACTTGAAAACTAAGTACCGGAGCTTTTCCAGCACGAATAAGTAGCAAAAAGACAACACGGGAACAACGTTAACTGGTCCATACACTGATCATTTACATTGTGACTGTTGCTCATTTCAATATTGAAGCTAGTTGCATTGCATTTTTTTTTTGCGCTTAAGAAACACGATGGAAACCACCATGGCGATGTTACGTCCTCCACTGACGCGATAACTTGTCAGCGAGAATTCCAAGAACGGTTTCCTTCGATAACGATCTCCTATCAACACTATCTTATACCGCTCGTCTAGGGGCACTGAATCGATTACTCTTAAACAGTCGTCACATCTGGCCCTGAAACAGATCATACTATTGTTTCTGCACGAGCAGCGCAATGGACGCATTTACAGTTACACGGATGGTTCTGTTTCTTTAGTAAGCTCAGCAGTGCTCAGCAGAGTGGTGGTTATTCCCATGAAGTCCATTACAATTAAATTCAAGACATCGCATTTGACGTCATCGAAGGCTGCAGAACTCGCTGCCATAAGTGCAGCACTGGCGTTTTTTGTTGGAGAACCTTCGCAAGCTTGGTCTATCTTCTCCGACTCAAAAGCAGCTTTTCAATGTCTCAAGTTACCCATTTGTCATGGACCTAAAGATCACTTAGTAGCCGATATAAGGCTTCTTCACTACCAAGCAATCGAGAAATAGCACATCATAGCGTATGAGTGGTTACCAGGTCATTGCGGTACATATGGCAACGACTGCACAGAGGCGGCCACTAGATCTGCACATGATGGTACGCAATACACAGCCATTCCGTTTTCAAGAACCGACGCAGCTACAAGGCTTCTTTCGCTCGCACGTGACCTCACACTGGCACAGTAGAACTCGATGGAATTCGTAAATGCTCGCCTACATAGCTTCGATCCCGATCTCAAGCCTTTCCCACAGGAATACCTCGAGCTGAGGAGACACTTCAGTGCCGTCTGTGGCTTGGAGTTGTATTCACGGACGCATATTCCTTTTTTAATTTATTGACCAGCACTTCTACAGGCAATAACTGAAGCTGCGAAAAAATAATTGTCTATCTTCTGTGCGATTGTACCCCTTTCAACGCGCCAAGACGAGAACTTATCGAACCTATATAAGACTAGATGGTCGGCCTTTGTCGGAACAAAGAACTCTGCTTCATTGGCCGAGTTCATTCTCGGTCCAGAAGGCTTCTAAAGCTTTAGTCGGTTTTTTTGCGGAAAAATGGCCTCAGAGGCAGACTTTAGTGTCGTATTCTCTTTAATTTCACTTTTCCTCTATCGCTATCTTTTTCTTCTTTCTCTCTCTTTGTAACATCGGTTTTCTATCATCTTTTATTTCCTGTGCCCTCTTCTCCAGCACAGGGTAGCCAGTCGCTTTGAAAACTGGCTAACCTACCTGTCTTTCCGCTTACTTCTTTCCTCCTTCTCCTCTTATATAACAGTATAACGGTGAAGAAGTGGAAAGGAGAAGGCGCTTAGATCACGTTTTCAAACATGGCAGCGCCCGTTCACCGCTGCGGAAAACCGTCTATAGGAAATACATGCTTCGGATCAGATAGTGATTTCTAGTCAACTGTTTACAAGTATTATTTCTTCAAGTTTGGTTTCATTCTGCTAGTGGCCTCTGCATGCTACATCCCGCAGCAATGCATACGGTGTTCTTTGGCACAGATTTCATGGTGCGTCGAAAAGTATTCAAGTGGTGTTCTTGTTCAAAAGTGGCCCAAGCGCGCTAGGCCTAACCCGTATGCGGGACCATGGTGGCTTTGAAAGTTGCATATGAGCATTTCAGGAAAATGTGATTCACGATTCACTCTGAAAAAAAACACGTAGCGCCATGATCCGATATGGGAAACTGTGTAAACTATGTTTTTGATAAGCACGTCTTGCCAACACGCGATTGACTTGGCTGCATGCTAAACGACGTCTTCCGTAGGCGTAGGCAACGGGGTGGGCACGAGCTTCCCCTCCTCCACCCTCTTGTCATATAAGAGGGCTGGGTGCGAAGTTAGCCAGATACATTGACATGATAGGAAGGGAGCGCTGCGGCTAAACTTGAACGCCTTCCCTCCCCCCCCCCCCCCGACGGGAAACACTGGGCACGCCTATGACGTCATCGTTACGTGCCCTCACACTCCCGTCGCTCGGATTTTCTCAGTGGAGTGACAGATGCGTCACCGCTGCTGTCGTTGTGCGCACGGGCAGACGCACCCAGGAGTTGCACCAGACGATACATTTTGGGTGTCTATCAGAATCACAACACTTTTTGATCAATGCTATTTACTTTCAAGGAAAAATCAGGCATATTTAGGACCATTCAAAAGAGAAAATAAGTTCTTGCTGCTTTGAAATATCAATTGTTGATTACAATAAATATGGTATGCACACCCGGGTGGTTTGATTTGTTCATGCTTCACTTCAATCTTACGTTCAGCCAAGCTTTTTACAATAAATTTTACTCACAAAAGAATGAAGCAAATTTTAATTGGACAGTTCTATTTGACCTTTGAATGAGAAAATTAGACCGCGTTCTTTCGTTCGGGTACATTTATTAAAGCCAAATGCTCGTTTAAAAGAGAATGCGGTGAGCGCTTCCTTGCCTACGCTGTGAAAGGATCAATAAAGGAAGCGACAAAGTAAAAGGTAAAAACAGCGCTAACTAGAAGAGATGAAGTACGAAGAAATGACTGACGTACTTCGTCTCTTCTAGTTTGTGCTGACTTTAACTTTTACCATGTGTGACCAACTGGCCCAACAAAACACTGCTGGGCAACTGACCAAGAACACGGAACTTCGTTATGGAACGGGCAGTTCATGCATTCCACGCATCGACGGCAACAGGCACGCTCACGAAGCCACCTTTTTAAATCGGTCTGTACTAAGTTATGGCTAAGAGAAAAATCGATCAATAAACAATAGCGTTCTCCTAAACTCTCTAATTAATGACGTAAACAATAATTCTGCCCCCGCGTAAGTCATAGCACAGTAAACTCCCTGGCAAGGCAAGCCGCGTTGTCGCAGCATCGCGTAGTTTATTAATTAGAGCAGGTCGGGCTTGAACACCCGCTGTACGAAGTTGTCAACGCGAGCATTATCACCTCGCCTAAGCATCTCTTAGAGGCATAGAGAGAAGGTGCGAGAGGGTGCTGTATAGACGGGCAGCGCTGGTTTGTTGTCTACGAAGTGACGTGCGCTCAAAACGTTGGCGGCGAACATGCTTATATACATGGATGGGGACAGCGAGTGCCTACAAGGGCGTTGATACGAAACGGGGAGGCTTGACTAACAATGTCACGAAGAGGCTATGATAGTGGTGCAGCATCAAAGGTCACGCGTGATCGAAGGGGTCGCAAGAGGGTTCTTGCGTTTTGTAGTTGTCTCCTTCTCTTCTATGCCGAACAGTTTTCAATGGTCCCGCGTATGCCTTCATTCTTGGCGAAGACGGGTACGTATGGGACATCAAAAGGGTTCGCGTATTGAGGGTAACCTTGGAGGCGTTCGACAATATGCTTGAGCGTTGAACTGTATAGACACTACAGTCAAGTATACGGTCAATGATTTGCGCATTTTGAACACCGAGATATTCAATGACAGTAAGGAAGAATGCGGGTGAGGGATACTAAACAAATTTTTTATAGTAGCAGTTCTCAAGCACTGATTCGTTATTTAATTTCACATGTGCCTAACTTAATTTTCACATCTGCGTTGCATAGACAGACAGACAGACAGACAGACAGACAGACAGACAGACAGACACAGACAGACAGACAGACAGACAGACAGACAGACAGACAGACAGACAACGACAGACAGACAGACAGACAGACAGACAGACAGACACAGACAGACAGACACAGACCGACAGACAGACAGACAGACAGACAGACAGGCAGACAGACAGACACAGACAGACAGACAGACAGACACAGACAGACAGACAGACAGACAGAACAGACAGACAGACAGACAGACAGACAGACAGACAGACAGACAGACAGACAGACAGACAGACAGACAGACAGACAGACAGCAACAGACAGAAGACAGACGACAGACAGACAGACAGACAGACAGACAGACAGACAGACACAGACAGACAGACAGACAGACACAGACAGACAGACAAACAGACAGACAGACAGACAGACAGACGACAGACAGACAGACAGACAGACAGACAGACAGACAGACAGACAGACAGACGACAGATAGATAGATAGACAGACAGACAGATAGATAGACAGACAGACAGACCGACAGACAGATAGATAGACAGACAGACAGACAGATAGATAGATAGATAGACAGACAGACAGACAGATAGATAGATAGATATAGATAGATAGATATAGATAGATAGATAGATAGATATATAGATAGATATATAGATAGATAGATAGATAGATAGATAGATAGATAGATAGAAGTGGGCAGGGTTGCCCGATGGCTGGCTCATCATCATCGTTCATGCCTATGTTTTTGCACCAGGCCACTTGGTTCAGATTACTTTCACTCTATATCACTGCGTACTCATGGTCCTTCTTAGCCTCTTTTCGTTAGAATTTAGCCAAGAGTCGGTGCTTTATTTAGCTTTTCTCCGTCATCCGGTCACAGTGGTGGGACAGCCTAAGCTTAGTACACCGAGAAAAGCACGGGGCGAATTCTACGACGGACGTTGGGGATGGGAAATGGCGACTGGGTGGCGTGGTATGTTCGATAACATCGCCATCTGCCACAACACCCCGAAAGAACTCTCGACCACCGGCGGCTGTCTGTGATGCCGATCCGGCGTCTGATGATGAGGGCCAAATGTCTGCGGTGGCTCAGCCGCAATGGTATGGCCACCCAATCTTCCTCTTGTCTCTTCTATCAACATAGATGTATTTGCCCATAGAAAATGAATCAAGGCTATCACTATTTCTTGATTTTTTTTCTTATGCCACGTTTTTCGCTTCTTATGGGTGCTTCTCTTTCCCCCTTTTCATTCATTCAGCTTCGTGCTTCTGACAACTGGCTCACGCGCAGGCTTTGGGCTGCCACGTGTCGCCTTTCTTTTGCTTTTGTAGATAGAAAAGAAACCCGATGGGAAAAATGCCCGTCAGTGTCGCGACCAATTCTCATGCCACCACGCATTTCTCAAAACATAGGATACACGGATAGCAGGAACGCAATTAAATTTTGAAATGGGTGATTCAGTTATTTAACCTGCTTTACATTGTCATAAGGTAGTATTGGTTGTTGGCAGCTATTCTTCCTTGAAAAGATTGACTAAAAATTGTGACATAGAAGAAGAGGTCGTTGTCAGCCAGGCGACTGAGTTTCGACACTTTCTCTCTATGGATGAATGGATGAAAAACTTTTATTGTGGTCCTGAAGGATTCACCCGCGTTTTATAGGGGTAGGATCGCGGGCCGCTCTATGTGTCCATTAAATTGCTCTTTCAATAGCGAAGTGCTGCGGAGGTGCCCCTCTTCACAGGAAAAGCTCAAGAATTTTTTTTTGAAAATGACCTTCATTTCAAGTTCAAGAGCCCGGTCCTCCTGCAAATATTCCGAGGCTATCCATAAGTGTCACCGCCCCTACGTGGAACGGCCCGCGATCCTCTCCCCATACAACGGCCGTGAAATCCTTCAGGACATCAATAAAGTTTTTTCATCCATTGATCCGTCTATCAAAGCTCCCTATTCTTTTTTCTTTTTTTCACAAACGCAAGTTCATGATTTTCGAATTGCGCTGGACTTTCTTAAGGTAGGCTCATGCTAGGCACCGTGTTTGGAATCCTTGACAGTTATAAAATTGAATCACGTACTCCAAGAACCTGTTTAAAAGAGAGCCTTTCATTCATGATTGAAGGAAACTTTACGAACACCAGTTGCAAATATGAATCACGCGTCAATTTACTATAGCTTACTGGCCAGTTAGATGTTCACTAAGGCTATGTGTACGAAAAGCACAAAACAGGGGAAAGGGAATTGCCGGTAAGTTGACTAGAAGGGGGCGAAACGGTAGTGCTACATTATACTGAGCAGTAGCGGACTATTTTTTCTTCTATACTTGGGGAATGTGGTCTCATGCGGAAGCTGGAGAGATTACTACGGCACGTTATACTATGCTACTCGGTTGAGATTCATATTCATACGGCGTGGTGAAACATAACAAGGAAGTGAGAAGAACACAAATACAAAGCTATATATGTATATTTTCTTTCCTTGACGTGTCACGCTGCCAGGCACGTGTGGTCTAGTGGCTAAGGTACTTGGCTGCTGACCCGCAGGTCATGGGATCAAATCCACGGTGGCGGCGGCTGCAGTTTTCGATGAAGGCGAGAAGGCTGTTGGCCCATGTGCTCAGATTTCGGGGCACGGTAAAGAACCCCCAGGTGGTCGAAATTTCTGGAGCCCTCCACGGCGTCTCTCATAATCATATGGTGGTTTTGAGACGACGTTAAACCCGACATATCAATCATGACGTGTCATGCTACTGCGTAGTTATTATGGAGGGTGAGGGTTCATCATCACAGTGTAGAGCAAGAAAAAAAAGAAATAAACAGTGTACAGATGTGTCACACTGTGATCACAGTGTGTGCGAAACCGCCGAACGCATGAGATAGTGAAAGTTCATGGAAACGCGGGCCCTTTAGTTTTGAATAAGTGTTCATGTTTGGTGCACGCATCTCTCATTTAATGAAATGTGAGTCGCATCAGTCTTTCATTTTTTTTTCAGTACTCTTCCGTTCACTGGAAACACGAATGGTTTACCGATGAAAACCTCCGAAGCTTCGCCCCACTCATCATCATTCACTCCGTGGATACGCTGTGATTTTTCACCTACGGATGCTTGTTACCGCAACGTAAACAAAATATGCTAAGGTTCATTCCTTTTTAGTTCCACCCCGTAAAAATATTTCAGTGTGACAGGCCTTGCCACTTTAAAATTGCTTACTCTTCCATGATCCCGGTTTTTTAACATCAGATGCCCGTTCGACCTTGCAACGTCTGTCACACTGACATTAACCGAGACGCTGTCACGCTTCTTGTATTGAAATTTAAGTGGGCAAAGTGGTATTGAGTACACTACAGCCGCTACGCGGTCTTCGGTATGTTTAAAGGGATGGGGTAGGTTTATGCCTAGGCGTACTCATGTTTCTCTTTCACTAGGGGGAGGCTCGTTGCAGCGCCCCCTCCCCTCCTTAAGTCAATGTATGGGGCAGACTTTGCGCCTCCTCTTCTTACGTGACGAGACAAGAACAGATTTAATAAACGTACACACATGATGTCCCCCATTTGCATGCGTGAGTGGGCAATCTCACCGATGACTTGCGGTAAGAACAAATCTCGTGATGCCCACTCGTGATGATTCACTTAGGGGCGAAGCATGGGTCGTTTTATTTTTTGTCTGCTTCTTCGCATGAACACAGTGAAATGCATACCATCTTGAGGGATTTTAAAAGTGCCAAATGATTACGAAGCACGTTTTTTGATGTGTTATAACATGTAGCCAATTAAATTGTAACAGATATATTATTGCTGAATTAGTGCTTCAAACGTCATACTCACCGTCTTCTAAATTATTTAAGTTAGACATTTCTTTGCTTTAATTCTAGGATAGCTGCAAGAAGCGAACAACTCACCTATTATGGCGACTATTCTGCTTTTAAACGCTCCCTTTAGGCGCAGCACACTATATCTGGTCCATTCAATATTTTCAAAGAACATTCGTCTCAGTTTTCTGCGCATTTAGACACAGGAGATGCCAAGCTCAACTTTTCTCTTAACGTACCAGCACGAGCAGAACAGTGGTTTAGATGGGTCAGTTTAGTCACCTCGGAAAAACGGAGGAGATTGTTTGCCGCTATATAAGTCTTTTTAACACTGTTTTATTGGACACAACAAACTTTTAATAAATTTTTTACTCTATTAAGCTACTCTAGCTCATGCCGCCTTATTAGTTAGGGCGAGGAAGATTCATTGTGAGGCAACATCACTTAACTCCGGGAACCGCAGTTAAGGCCAACGACATCATACGATGACTAAGTATGGACAAATAACAAAAAAAGAAAAAAAGTAACTGCCCAGTTGGACGTTCATGTTTTCGTATTGGAACTTCGGAGTGAACAGATCATTCGTGCTTGCTGCGTGGCGCCTATAAGCTTTATATTTGCGGTACATGGTGTCGGGTCGCCGATGGCGCAATCAGTACCAGAAATTGCTGGAGTCGATGGACGCGTGTGACGAAACAGTTCCTTTCATGGCGACACTATCCCCCTCCAACTCAGACTTTCGTGCCCCGCGGCTTCTGCGCCATGTCTCATCTTGCTTGTTATCGACCACACCAGTCAAAACGATCATAAGCGTCCGAACGAGAAAGAGGCAGAGAAGGTTAGCCCCCTTTCGCACATGTCTTCTAGAAAGCGGCCACAAAGTATACTATATACATTGACATAATAAGAAGCAGATCGCCGACACAAAGTTCCCCACCACCTCATTCTGAAGGGTAATCCTGAACAAGCCTATGGAAACGATTTCTGCATGTGCTGACTTTCGAAACAAACTCCGTGATGCATTGTAAGGATGTGATTTTCGGGTGCTCTGTCAGCTAGGACGTGTTTCCAGGTCACAGCGAAAAAAAACATGAGAGATATCACAGGGAGACTGGGGTAGAGGAATCGAGGAGGCGGGAACAGATTTGCAAAGAGATCACCGTCGCACCGGATTCCCGTCAGCGTCCCTTGGCGGCGCATCTTCGCTTCCACCCGAAACCATCATTACCGAAATTGATAACGATGCAATCCGGCGTGGCCAGTGGAATTGACCCGAATTTCACCGCAATTTCGCAATTGCATTTGCGATGCCTCATCTGTTTCAAACATTATTTTTTTTTTCGGATTCGTTGTCTCGCTTTATTCAATACGCCGAGCGATGTTGATCTCTTCCTGTGCGCTGCGCAGACCTTGCGTGCGTCTGGGATCTCACAATTCTAAATAATGTTGGAAGGTTCGCGCTTTCAACAACGTTGCTGCGAAGAGTAAATAGTTTGCTTTATTAAATGCGAAGCATTTCCTAACGAACTTCGGCGACTTTCAGCGTATCTATCTTTCTAGCCGCTTACGTTTGGGTGCTCTTGTGATCACCCCCTTAACTTGGCGTGAATCCAAAATTAGCATGGGATGGGTAAGATGGTTTGACGAATATGACTAGCTGGTAGACCAAGACATAAATTATTTCACAATATCGTCACGTACGTCGTCAAACACTTCCCACCAGACTGTGGCACTTACCCACGGGGGGGGAGGGGGGTATGTGCCGCTGCTATATACGTACCCCGGTAGATTGACACTTAATATTTACCCAGGAACGACGAGAACACACATGGGCAATTTTGACGCGCGAGCGTTGAGAAATAGCCGGCATCGTTAGCGTCCACCCAACGAATGCAAAGAATAAATGTGAGGGTCCCAGCTGGAATCGAACCCAAGCATTCTGTGTCACAGTGAAGCGTTTTATCAAAGAGCTACGCCAGGGTCTCGGACCTACTTTTCAAATAGACGCTAACCTTCATGAAACGTCAATAGTGATTGCAATGCTGTTTACCCAATTTTATAAACATTACATATGTACTCTTTGATACACCCGTCACGTCGGGTTAACGTCAATTGTGGTTAGGTGGCATGCGCTGAAGCTTATGCATGTAGCATTGTCCAGGGCCAGCATCTTCACGAGCATCGGCGCTTCATATCAGCTTCTGGTGTTGTTAATACGCATGTTCCAGTTGACATCGTTGCTCAAATTCAAACAACTGGTTATATGCTACTCTTCAAACATCTGCTACTCTTCAACATATGTCTGTGCGTGCAACATTTGTACATATATTTAGCGTCATTTCATGACGTGTCACTCAATAAAAAATTACAACACGGTCGCCCTCCTCCGCATGCTTTGTTTAATGTCGTTTCCAGGTACGTGGGATCTGCGGAGTTTTCGTGACGTGGAGCAGTGAAGTCTCGCGGAGAAATAATACACGTGTAATTGTGTGAAAAGACTGCTGAGAGCAGAAACAGAAGGCATATTATAAAGAAATATGATTGTCTGTAACGTTATCATTGTGGTCCCTGACTTTCAATATATATGACCCTGTACAAAAAAATCACAGCATATTCACGGAGTGAATGATGATGTGTGGGGCGAAGCGTCCATCAGCCCATCCTTGCCTTCATCCTTCCGTTCGTTCTTGCTTCCGTTCGTCCGCGCCACCATCCGTGCGTCTATCCTCCATGCACCTGTCCGTGCGTCCGTACATAAGTCCATCCATCTGTCTG
Organism: Rhipicephalus microplus; assembly: GCF_013339725.1. Classification (NCBI taxonomy): domain Eukaryota; kingdom Metazoa; phylum Arthropoda; class Arachnida; order Ixodida; family Ixodidae; genus Rhipicephalus; species Rhipicephalus microplus. The sequence continues at coordinate 109,361,761 of NC_051171.1, read as the reverse complement.
CCCGTCCGTTCGTGCGTCCGTCCATCCGTCTGCTTGTCTGTTTGTCTGTCCGTCCATGCGTCCGTCCGTGCCTACATCTAGTGAACACTCCTAGTACGGTCATCTCTCATCTGACATCCCCTGTGGCACATGCCAGCTCTAGTGCACGTATGTGCCACCGGTGGCTACCTACTACTACATACATCGGAGGATGTACAGACCCACGCGTTAAGGAGCTTCACCCCTAAATATACACTATAACTTTCTTTTGGAGATCATTGCACTTTCTCAGAAGAGTTCCGAAAGTTCCTAATTTCTAAAACAAAATAAACAAGCACATTTAAATGGAGATGTATGTGTGGCATGTGAGAACTTGCCAAATGATAATGATACGGAGGTTTAACGTCCCAAAGCTACCATATGATTATGAGAGACTCCGCAGTGGTGGTCTCCGGATATTTCGACCACCGGGGGTTCTCGCACTCAAATCTGAGCACACGGGCCCACAGCATTTTCGCCTCCATCTAAAATGCAGCCGCCGCAGTCGGGATTCAATCCCACTATCTGTGCGTCAGCAGCCGGGTACGTTTAGCCACTACAGACCACCGCGGTGGGGCAACTTGCCAAAGGACCAACAGATATATTTATTCCCTTGAATTCTGTGCACACTTTATGGTCCCACCCTTTCCTTTTAGAATTACTGGCGTACTTGAGAAACCATGTTGAGCATCCGGAGAAGGTAGTGTAATGTAGTAGTGGTAATGGTCTTCTCTGAATTATTTATTGCCTTTTTCTAGTCATTTGTCGGTGCGGCTGTCATCATTTTTGCTTAAAAAAAAAACACGACAAGCAACTACATCATACTTGTTCTCAGATAAATTTTGTCTTGCCGCTGAAGCGCGAGAGAATGTATTAACTGTAGAGCAATTAAAGAGCCGTTGAATGCCCATAAATGCCTCAAAATTTGCTTTAGTACAGCTTTTGAAGCCAGCCTTCTGGATAGTGAATGACAAACTGGTAAAATAAAAAATAAAAATGGGCAGATCCCACGTACTGTGGGAATCGATGATAGGCGAAACACGACTGAGGAAGATTGATATGTTACTTTAAAATGAACACAACGTTACCAAGTGGACGTAAATTATGCAATACATGACTTCCATGCCATGATTATAATGTTTGGAAGTGTCATTTACCTTCGTCGTCTGTTCACGTCACGTAATGTCAATTGTCGTATATGTGGAACTAGCGAAACGGCCGTGAGCACGCTATCAGCGCAGGACGTAGCCATGCTGTACATGGCATGCATATCATGATTACCATGTTTGGACATGTCATTTATTTTCGTCGTCTTTTCATGTCACCTGATACCAAATTTGGTATATGTGGAGTTAGCGAAATGCCCACGAGCACGCTATGAGCGTAGCATGTAATCATGTTTTACATGACGCGCATATCATCATTTTCATGTTAGGGTCTGTCGCTTGTGTTCGCCATGCAATCATGCCATACCATACCAGTTTTGCAACATACCATCTGAACGAAACCACCGCAAGAGCTGCAGGACCATGAAATCTAAATCATGACATTCATGACACACATGTTATGATTTTCATTTTATGACTAGTCAAACATGTTTTTCGTATGGTCATATTATGACATATCAAGCTTGGTATCGATGTCATTATCGAAACGGCCAGGAGAGCTTAAAGTCGTAGGCAGATAGATAGATAGATAGATAGATAGATAGATAGATAGATAGATAGATAGATAGATAGATAGATAGATAGATAGATAGATAGATAGATACGCTCAAAGTCGTCGAAGTTCACCAAGAAATGCTAACAATTTAGAGTACGAGGTACTTCACTGTGGGCCGTCCCGTACCCGAACCGCAGACAACATATGTTTCGAACATGTTCCACTAAAGAGTGATAGCTGCACGAATTGTAGAGTATCAATCCGCCTGTGTTTCCCTCAAATATACCTTGGGATTATCTGCTGTTTTCTCTTCATTTGTGTTTTTTTGCGGTGCATGTTCGTTTTTCTGAGCTTTGTTTTGTTGGAACACCGGATATTTATATTCATTTCTGTTTTTTTGAGGAAATCTGGATTGTTATGCAATTATCCGTTTTCTGTTTCGTTATCTCCTTTCTAATGTTTTTATACTGTTCGCGGGTCCCAGCACGTTGCCTGTAAGCATATAGTTTCATACAATGATACCTAGAGGGGAATCTGGTGCTAGTGTAAATGCGGCCTAAAGGTCCCTAGATGAAACAAGTTGTTTCTTCTAGGGAATTTATACGGGCTCCTTCAACTGGCGCTTGTACCCCCATGGGAATTATGGGAAGTACAGGCTTCGGATTCCGCTTCGAATGGATTTCGTTATTGAGATTCGCGACGCTCCTTTTCCTATTGTAAAACAAAGTGATATGAAATTGCATTTCATTGAAACTTGCTTTATTTTTATGCAAACTTTATTGGAAAAAGCTTTTGTGACGAGGTGGGAAAAGTGAAACCTGAGCAAATTTAACCATCAGAGTATGCATTGCTCTGCCATTCCGTTCCTAGATTTGGCATCAAGATTTAATGAAATATTTTTTCAATGCTTGAAAGCAAACGTGTTTGTTTTTCTTTCGAAATTACGAACTGATCTATTTATAGAAATAACAGCACAATATTAAGTAAGAAACACTCAACGTTTCGTCTGCTAGCGATGCTAGGGGCGTCTGTCCAAGTGGTCTGCCCCCAGCGCACCTCTGGTTCTGTTGTGAAGTTGAGTTAGCGGAGCGTGTCGGTGTGTCTTAGGCTTCTTCGTCGTTTTACAGTCGATTTAAAACAAGTTGAGACTAGACGCGTTTAGTGAAAAAAACATGAACTCGATGCAATATCTTGCACTGGCATGAGACGCTACAGCTATGCACAGCGGTGAGTGGACGACGCTTCGTTTAAAGTGTCAAATACGACTCGTAAAGCTCTATCGTCACCGCAAACTTCAGACCTAGTGGTCTTTAGCCTCTTTGAACGACAAATGCGCTGCTTCAGTGCTTTTTACCGCAGCCCACAACCCTCGCTGCGCGAAAAACGAAACTGAAACTATAGAAACAAGTCCTTAGACAGTTCGCTAACAAGTGGTTCTAAGAAAGACAGGAAGAGAAAAGTGAGCCGCTAGCTAACCCTTTCCAATCCGAAGCCTGTACTTCCCATAATTCCCTCGGAGGTACACGATCGCAGCGCCAGATTCCTCTCTAGGTAACATTGTGTGAAACGCTATGCCTGTTACTCCCGATGGTGAAGTTTTACAGTCACTTCACTCGTTAGGACTGACGCATTAAGGCCTGACCACACCCACCCTGTTGCAGCATGTCAGCGCATGGAATTTTGACGCGGCGCCGCGCCCTCTTTGTATGAAGAGAGTGGGCAGGCAGCTTCTTTAACCACGCACCCTCTTTTCTAGGAAGAGAGCGCGGCGGCCGCGTCGGAAAGCCCCGCGAAATGGTAGCACATAGGTGTTCTGTAGCCCCGCGTTGACGCGCTGCAGCTGGTATGTGTGGTCAGGCCTTTAGTCCTTCGGCGATTCTGGCGTTCACGGGCAAGTGCTCGCTGGCGTTCCAGACGTGCAGCCTGCCCTAGCTTGTGTTTACCAAACGTGGGATCTGCTTGACACCGACGTGAGCCGTAAGAATACTCCGCCGTAAAAAAAAAAAAAAAAAAAAAAAAACACCCTTCAGCACTTCACAGGTCGTACATAAAAATTGCTGTCATACTGTCCACTTTTAAATGCGAAGCACTTCTTAGCAAACTTCAGCGACTTTGAGCATATCTATCTATCTATCTATCTATCTATCTATCTATCTATCTATCTATCTATCTATCTATCTATCTATCTATCTATCTATCTATCTATCTATCTATCTATCTATCTATCTATCTATCTATCTATCTATCTATCTATCTATCTATCTATCTATCTATCTATCTATCTATCTATCTATCTATCTATCTATCTATGCAGTGGTTTCGTTCACATGACATTGTAAAACTGGTATGGTATGACATAACTGCATGGTGAACATAAGTGACCAACCGTAACGTGGAACTCATGACATGGATGTGATGAAAGTCATGACTACACGCCATGCTCATGGTGCACTCGCGGTTATTTCGCTAGCTTCACATGTACGAAGTTGTGTATTACGGGATGTGAATGAATGACGAAGGTATATGACACGTCCAAAAATGATAATAATTACGTGCGTGTCATGTAAAACATGACTTATTCCTACGCTCATGGCATGACCATGGCTGTTTCGCTAGGTGTACATATACCAAATTTGGTATCACGTGACATGGAAAGACGACACAAGTAAAGGACACGTCCAAACATGATAATCATGACATGCCTGTCCTGTAAAACATGACTACAAGCTATGGTCATAGCGCACTCGCAGCTGTTTCGGTAGCTCCACACATACCAAATTTCGTATAAGACGGCGTGAATAGACGATGAAGGTACACGTCCGAACATGACAATCATAGGCATCACGCATGTACGGCAATACTAACGCTTTCTACCAGTCGGCTCTTCCATGAGCTATCCGTTTGTGGAATGATTTGCCAGATGATCTTGCGTCAGAAGAAGACCACACAAAGTTCTATTATACTCTAAAAATTACTTATGCACCAAAAACTGCTCTATCGCATCTTCGTAATCATCAATGTGTATAGGACTGTTGCCGATGTTTTTGCACTATTTCTAGATTGTAGTTACTGTCATAATAGTTTTTTTTTGTATTTCACCTTCACATACTGTAACTCACTTTTCTAGTATGTATCTTGCGTACATGTTCATAAGTTGAACTGCATTTTCTAATATATTCATTATTTGCCTATGCATGTAGAGATATTATGTATATATATTTTTCTAACATAATATCTGTACCGCCCCCCTTACACAATGCCCCTCGAAGGCTCTGTAAGGTACAGTAAATAAATAAATAAATAAATAAATAAATAAATAAATAAATTTGTGTTTTGTAAAACATGGCGACATGCCACGCTCATAGCGTGCTCACGGCCGTTTCCCTAGCTTCACATATACCAAAGTTGGTATCACGTGACGTGAATCAACGGCGAACACAAATGCTAAGTGAAAACATGATAATCATGACATGGAAGTCACGTATGGCATAATTTGCGTCCGCCTCGTAACGTTTCGCTGATTTTAATATGACAAAATCAACCTTCCTCATTCTTGCTTCGCATATCATCGATTTCCACTGTACATGGGATCTGCCAATTTTTTATGTCTAGATCTACCAGGGCTCTACTGAAGTATTTCCGTGAAGGATATGACGTTGTAAAATATACACTGAAAGATGGCAACGAAAAAAATTGCAAGAAAAAGTTTCGTATCCGGGAGTCAAACCTACTGCTTCTCGCTCTTCAGCGCGCGGCACAAATTGAGTCGGCCCCAATGTGTGCGTTCTCAGCTTACTAACAGCCAGCTAGTCATTATACACGATTTAACTTTGATGGTACTCACACCTTGGTTGCGTCAAGGCGTTCTAGCTTTCACTGGTGAGATGGCGCGAAGATCGGGGTGGGCACTCATTAAAGGTCGTCGCCCCACGCTTTGCGACGCGCCTGGGCTGTTCTATTGATAGGTGGGGTTTGTACGGCTTGTTCTTTTACTTGAAGCTTTCGTTGAAAGGACTGCTCAAGCATTTCACTTCGCTCGCTGCCGCGGCTGCGTTTGCGAAAGGAGCGCGCTGGCCACGCACAAAGAATTGAAGTATGTGGGAGTTGTTAGTGCGTGCGCGCCTTGTGTGTTTACTTGAACACCCGTTTAGGGAGTTAATTGTATTTGAGCAGAGCGCTCGATGCATGGAGGTTTGATAGTAGTGTAGTGCACGCTTGTCCTGTGTATGTCCTTTGCATGCATTTTTTCTACCTGCGCCGTGAGCTGCAAGTTTAGAGCTGCTTGCAATTCTTTGAGGGACATTACGATTCTTTGCTATAGCATTCATTCGTTCGCCTTTGCGGCGGAACAATGCATAATAAATGATCAACTACCTCGGTGAAGACTCGTCTGACTTTCGTGTTTTACCTATTGCTATGACAAAATAATCAGCCACGTTTAGTTTTTCGTTTTTATGGGCGCAGTTCTTAAAGGTCGAGGATGGTCCATTGGAGTTGATGTTGTGCCCCTTCATGCAAGCTGCACAAACAGCTTGCATGCAAAGCAGTAGCAAAAGCACTTTCGCACTTAGGTTTGCTCACGATATCATCGCCTTGATTGCATCGTCTACAGGACTGGCCAGATAGTCATTTACTTGGAAATGCTGCTTAATAGTGCTGTTACTTACTCCCCGCCTAATCTATCGTGATAGTTTCTTTCTTTCTTTCTTTCTTTCTTTCTTTCACTGCTCACTGGCTGCTTTCGTCATGAGTGCTGCGTAGACTTCACCCAAGTTTCTTCTCGCTGCTGGGAGCCTACCTCGTAGTAAAGGCACCGGGGCAACCTCATCTATTTTTGTGACGAGTTCGGTGGTACTAAATCACTTAGGGAACTCGCCTGGCGCACGCTGCTAATGTGAATGTTTTTTCGCCATTTGCCGGCTGCTTATTTGTACGGCTAGCCCCGCCCTGGTTAAGGCACTGGGCTGTTGACCCGCAAGTCGCAGGATCAAATCCCAGCAGTGGAGGCTGCATTTCCGATAGAGTCGAAAATGCGGTAGACTTGTGTGCTCAGATTCGGGAGCACGTAAAAAACCCCAGGTGGTCGAAATTTCTGGAGCCCTCCACTACGGGATCTCTCATAATCATATGGCTCTTTGTGGGAAGTTAAACTGCAGATAAAAAGAATATTCGCACGGCTGTTGCAATATGAAGTGCGCTTGGTCGCTTAATAGAACAAATTTGCGTTTTACAGCCTCGTACTGACTTATTTATTCAGCGCTTTTGTGAAGTGTTTCTTCATATTAAGCTTATTCGGATATTCTGCCAATACATCTGCACGGTTACGATAAGAATGAAACAGCCTTATACAAATTACCCTCGGGAAGATGTGCGAAAGAAGCACATACGGATGCATGAATGCACGTTTTTGTGGAATGAGCAAAGAGTGACTGCTGTATGTTTTTTATCACGTTGTGTTTTTTTTTCAAAGATTTAGCAAAAAAGGCTTGCAAATGAAAATCAGTTTCACCGCAATACCGAAGCGATGAATTCAATAGCAACCAGCTGGAGTGTTATACAAATTAAGGGTACAGTAGCCAGCTCTTGAATGCGATCTCCTGCCAATCTACGGGACTCTGATTAGAGTGTCTGATAGCCGTCACTCTAGAGAGCAAAGTGGATTTTCGTGCTGTCGGTGTATAGTGAGCACTCAGAGAGCACACCTCTTGAACGGGCTCTCTAGCAGGACTCGCTCGCTGGATATTTGTACCGACCGGTTGTGCCCTCGCGATCTCCGACGACAGCGCAGCTCTGGCCGACTGGGTTGATCCTACGCCATCTCCTGCCGCCGGTCCCCTACGACGACGTCAGTGCAGCTCTGGCCGACTGGATTAGACCTACGCCACCTCCTGTCGAGAGCTCTCGCAAGTGGTGCCCCGTTCTCGGACTCCTGTGACCAGTGTTTCCATCTATCCTATCTCTCCTATCTCTCTTATGTCATCGCTCGCTGTCCTAGCGCATCTCTCTCTCTATACATATACCTTTAATCATATCCTTTTAATCCCTCCTCACCACCACCCCTTGTGAACTACTGTTAAGGTGTCACACGCTGATGCAGACAGTTACGGGGCTCACTTTTCTCTTCTTTTCCCTCTTATAACCACAATGTATGTGGGCTGTCTAGTGATGTCTGTCGGATAGCACACGTGCCAGCGCTTACGACTTCGTCCTTAAGATTCGAAGTTCGAAGCTGTCGATCGAGCTACGTGGACTCCCAGACTCTATGTATTCTTTACTAGGCCTTGCAAAAGCCATGCCTCTAAGCCAACCATGATTCTTTCTAAGCCACGCTGGTTGATGTATGAACGTGTCCGATCCGTGTTACACAGAGTGTATTTTCAAGCCACGGATAAACACGGATGCCGTTTCAGCAGGCGGGCAACCAGTGTTAGAGTTAACAAAGAAACAAAAAGGGCCCGAGACACCATCACGAAAATTTTTTTTGGGAGGGGGGCATTTTGCTTGGCGGGCCGCATCAGAAGCGTATGAATTATACACCTTCTCATGGTAATTTGGCGCGCACCGTCCATTAACGCCAGCCACCGCTTAGAACACCGAGCCAGACAGTAATGAATTTTAATGGACCTCGTGCTCGCACTCCCGCGCTGAGTCGTGCGGTGCTTGTCTCTAGAGATTACATGCAATGCAAATTGATGCACCTCCCACGTTCGACCTCCCTTTCCTGTTCGCCACCAAAAGTCGGGTCTCTAGGCGTCGGTCTTGCTTTCTTTACGCACTGAACAACAACAAAAAAAAGGTCAGTGTTCCTGTGTGTATCGACCTTTGCTTTCATCAAAGTAGGTTATAAATCAATAATACAGGAGTAAATGTACCACTGTAATATAGTCTTTTAATTTAAGTGGAGAACTTGAAGTGGTGGCCTTGCCCTGGGATTTTGAGGGCGCGGGCTTCTTGCCGAATACGGTAGCCAGATTTTCAAGGGGGGTGCGAATGATGCTTCAAGTGCAATTTGTGGGGTCGCTGGGGTTGCAAGAAAGAAGGCTACGAAGAGCATGAGACAGTTGTGGCCCAGTGTTTGGCCAATAAAGGGGGCTCCCCTTTCTCTACATTATATTCTCGCTCCCCTCCCAAAGCGTTAGAAAATTGCAAGTGTCAGAAATCGTTCCGTAGTACCTTGCCACAGATAATGTTGACGCGATATTGGAGCATAAGACTTCACCATTTAAGTAAGTGCCTGCCTCGGTGTTGCAGTGGTTACAGTGCTCGGCCGGTGGCCTGAAGGTCGCCAGATCGATCCCGGCATCGGCGGTCACATTTCGATGGAGGCGAAACAGTAGCGGCCCGGGTACTATGCGATGCCAGTCCACAATAAAGAATGCCAGGTGGCCTAGATTTCCGGAGCTCGCCAATATGGCTCGCCTCATAATAATACCGTGAATTACTAACATAAACTGAGAAGAAAGAAGTATTAGAGCCAGTGGGCGTGCTAGAAAATAGAGTGGCATTTTATAAAGGCCACACCTGCGTGCGCATGAGAGTTCACCCTACAACCAGCCCATCTGCTTAATATGAGCAGGGTACGGGCCTTTGGTTCAGTGCGCAGCTGTGACGTGTGGCGCACGCAATACATTTCATCACGACGCAGTTGTTTGTGCCGAAATGGGATGTCTTGAAAACCACCTGTTGCCACGCTACGCATGGCTTCAGACAAAGCTTATATCCCAATTTGAAACGGCAGTCAGATAAAAAAAAGTTTGGGCGTGCTAGCCAACGTGTAATCAAATATTATTTCATGTTATGAATTATCATTGTCGTCACCGAGACGCTCCACGTGCAGTTCCAATATTTTAGGGTAGTATCCTTTTCTTTCGTTATGTGTAATGGTTTACTTGGCGTTCAGGGGAGTTTTGTAGTCAGGGTGACCACTTCAATCTATTGCTCTTTGTGTGACCCAAAGCGCTGGCACGGGTTGTGTCTGCATCTGAACGCCGCTGTGAGCCCTCCAGCTTATTGTGTAAGACAGAGAGAACGCACAGGCTTTTGCAGCGAAAGCTTTTATCAGATCACAACGGTAGAGAGGTTTAGTTATTACCGCCGCCATTGTTCGTAAGCGCTATCACAGCGAAATAAGAAAAAGGAAAGGAGGAGGGATTTCGAGGAACGTAGGCCACTATTACTCACTGTGATCCCCATGCAGTTATACTGACTGATACGTGGTGTTTAACGCCCAAATCCCCCATATGAATATGAGAGAGGCCGTAGTGGAGGGCTCCGGGAATTTCGACCACCTGGGGTTCTTAACGTGCACCTAAATCTGAGCACACGGGCTGCATTTTCACCTCCATCGAAAATGAAGCCGCCGCAGCCGCGATTCGATCCCGTAGACCTGCGGGTCAGTGATCGCGTACCGTAGCCACTAGGCGACCACGGTGCGGCATCATCATATTATGAGCACCTCTAAGAGCGGGTAACGTTCCACGCCCATAGCCACGCTTTTGAAGATCAAGCGATGGCTTCAACCTGTGCGACAGATACTGCTGTTATTCTTTGCTTCCATCCACCACCTACCGAGTCAATGGCAAGCAATCACTCTGTTTTCCTCGGTCATGTCTCTGGTGAGAGTGGTGCGGTGTTTGTGGCCTGTGATGAGTGAGTGTGAAAATCGCTTTTCATTTCCTCGTGCGAGACACAGCCTCAGCCTGAATAGCAGCTACACTAAACCTGCATCACAAGACCCTGATATATGTTATAGCGAAAGCTTCTTTGACATTACAACAAGAGCGAAGTTTGGTGCCGTAGTTATCCACCGCCGCTGCCACAGTATTCGTAACCGCCGTTGTGCGAAATAGGAAAATAATATTCTAGAAGTGTATGGGCTTTCAGCTGGGCCCGCTGAACAGCAGTCGAGTATCCTACAAAAGAACCGCGCTGATGCTTAAGGCTCCTTCACAAATATGCCCTATACAAGATCCGTGTCGGTCAAGCAATTACGCCCTATGTACACGATGGTATTAATGTAATATTATGTCATAGAAGACTAAAATACAACAAGGTTCAACAATACAGATTTTGCAACGAGTGACCTGCGTCATTGATCACTTCAAACTACAAAAGTTCCGCCATAGTTGATCATCGTCATAAGCCACAGCTCAAACAAAGAAGGAAATAGGTGTAAAATTGAGGGCTCTTTTTTTCTGTTAAACACATTATAGTAATGCGAACTAACAGGTAGTGATCCCGAAGAAAGTGCAGAGGGTGTTATCAGAAGGAATTTAATGTAAATGTGATGAAATAAAATTGGATGAAAAGGGCAATAAACAAAAGCGAAAAGAATAACGGCCTGTCACGAGGCCGTTAATGAACAAGCTCTCGTGTAGGTTCGTGTAAAGCAAAAACCTCCGATGACATAACCATCATCGGGAAATGAGCTGACGAGACCATTTGGCTTTGAGTGCGTGTAGGCACCATAATGGTATCGGCGGCTGTGCTGCATGCGTGAAGTGCAATGGAACACTGCGCAATGCTGAGCTACAGTTGCGCTGAACGCGAGTGGGGCCTGGAAGTTCGAAGTGAGGCTAGTGATGAGATGGAAGCCGAGCGAAATGTCTTTGTGCATTCTCAAAGTGTCTACGCGGATGTATGCGTTGACTGGATAATCACGCGCAATGATGACTGTCGCTGCTGTAGGCGCGCATCTCGGGAGACCAAGGCATATCCTCAGGGCTTGGGCTTGGATGGACTGGAGGACGCGCAAGTTTGTTCTTCGGATCCCGCAAAGCACAGGTAAGCTGTATCGCATATAACCCAGGAACAGAACAGTGTAGAGTTGGAGCATTGCTTGTACCGATGCACCCCACGTTTTTCCAGCAAGGAACCTCAGTACGTGGGTGATCATGGTGAGTTTAGTTTTCATGTGGGCGATGTGAGGGCTCCACGAGAGGTCGCGATCAACTATGACTCCGAGGAATCGGTGGGTCTTCACGTAGTTGATCGTGTGTCCGTTAATTTTAATAACATATGGGCTCATAGCCTTATGCGTGAATGCTATAAGCGAGCATTTCCCTGACGACAGCTCTAGTCCCCGTTCTTCCAGGTACTTTGTCGCTATTTTTGCCGCTCTCTGAAGCCGGGCACGCAAATGAAGGCGTGTTACGCCTGACGCCCAGATGCAGATGTCATCTGCATATATTGATAGATGGACAGATTCTGGAAGCGCATCAACCAGGCCGAGTAGCGCTAGATTGAAAAGTGTGGGGCTAAGAACGCCGCCTTGAGGCACACCTCGACGGTTGCAATGGTGCGTTGTTGTGCCATTCTCCGTCTGTACAAAGAAAGTTCTGCCTTTCAGATAGCTGTGGATCCATTGGTATACCCGACCCCCTAATCCAACATTTTCCATAACATCCAGAATGGCTTCCTGTGATACGTTATCGTATGCACCTTTCACTTCCAAGAACAACGCCGCAGATAAACGTTTCAGTCTTTTTTGATGCTGAACAGATGAGACCAGGTCTATAACGTTATCAATTGCGGACCTCCCACGCCGAAAGCCCGTCATAGCATGAGGGTATACCTCGTGGCGCTCCAGGTACCACTCTAGACGAGTCAAAATCATCCTCTCCATCACTTTCCCGAAACAGCTGGTAAGCGCGATGGGGCGATAAGAGGTCAAGTGCAGTGGAGATTTACCTGGTTTAAGCACAGGTACGAGGCGGCTGGATTTCCATGAATGAAGGATAAATCCGCTGCTCCACGAGTCGATGTACACGGATAGAAGGGCCCGTCGAGCTGCTTCTCCGAGGTTGCAAAGAGCCATGTACGTGATCCCATCCGGACCAGGCGATGAAGATCGTTTGCATGCCGTCAAGGCCGCTTGTAGTTCCTCTAGAGAGAAAAAGGTGTCCATTCCTGAATCTCTGGAAACTGGAGCGTTTTCTAGGTGGCGCGTGGTGCATGGGGACGCATGACCGGCAACTTTCATGCAGAAATCTTCTGCTACTTCAATTTCGGTGCGTCCTTGGTGGAGAGAAAGACACTTGAAGGGGCGATGTTGATGTGGCGATGTTCGTAGGCCACGGACAATCCTCCATGTCTGCGTCAAAGGCTTGTGTGGATCCAAAGATTCGCACAGATGTTTCCAGCGAAAGGATTGAAGTGAAATGATTCGCCGCTGAATTTTTTTCTCTAGGCGCCTTGCCTCCCTCAAGTCGTGAATAGACTTAGTGCGCCTATATCTTCTTTCTGCGCGACGACGGATCGCTCTGAGCCGTTCCAATTCCGCCTGATATTGACACTAATCTGAAGTATGTTGAATATGATAGGTCGCTTCTTGAGTAGCACCTCTAATCATATCCTTAAGGGTGTCAAGAGGAGGCGTTTTATTTTCTTGACTCCTTTTTTCCGTCAGTGACCTGTCCAGTCGATGCGAGTCAAAGTGTCGTAGTTAGGCGATTTTTCCAGGCCCTTGATCTTGAAATAAGTTGGTATGTGGTCGCTTCCATGAGTTTCATAGTCTGCGAACCACTTGACCTTTCCATTTAGGCTTCGTGACACAAATGTCAAGTCAAGGCAGCTGCTGTATGTCGTTCCCCGTAGAAACGTTGGGCTTCCGTCGTTTACACAAAGCAGCTGCTGCTCCAGAGCAAAGGAGAATACTTGCCTTCCGCGACTGTCTGTCTTCTAACTTCCCCATAGTGGGTGGTGAGCGTTGAAATCTCCGGTGATGATCCATGGTCCAGGTGTGGCTGTTAACAGTGCACGTAGTCTTTCAGGTTCAAAACGGTTCGAAGGTGATATATATGCGCCTACGAGCGTGAAATTGAGGTCTCTACGTTTAACTGTCAAGCAGACATACTGGTTGTCATCGTGAGGTGCTACACGGTGCTCGATGTAGGTAAGGTCGCATCTGATATATACAATGACTTTACTCTGTTCATTGCAGGTAGCGGACTTGAAGGCTTCGTACCTCGATAGTCGTATTGCATTGTGTAGCCTTGGCTCACAGATAACAATAATTGGAAACTGGTTTTTGAACACAAATTGTCGTATATCAGAAATGCGGGGCTTGAGGCCTCGGGCATTCCACTGAAATATCGAAGCTCCTTTGACCTCTTTACGAAAAGCTTGCAGAGGCGGAGCCATGGTGCCTTTCCAGACTTGATAGCACCGGCTTCAGCGCATCCACTAACTGAAGTGCACTCTTTGCAGCCGGACTGTCAATGCTAGTGAGGAGCATACGAATGGTGTTCATAAGGGCCTTTACCATGGCTACGATTTCTTTGTCGCGACTATCACCGCATTCTCGTTCCGAAGTTATTGTAGACGAGCGATGCGGTGGCTCAGACGGTGGGTCTATCGTTGGCAGCGCTGGCCATGCTTCAGACGAGCCCGTGATGCTCTTGTCTTGCTTGGAGGATTTGTTGTCGGCGTGTCTAGACGCTTGAGGTGGTACGCCGGTGGTCGTTTGGTGAGGTTCAATCCTTGCTTCAGCACTGGGTCTCCTCAGGGGCCTCCAGCGATGAGACCGCCGGCGTCGTACTTGGGCAGCGGCCTCCCTGTGAGTTGAGCCATCCCGGACCATTTGCATCAACACTTGCATTTCCTTTTTCATGATTGGGCAATCTTTCGACGATGCTTCGTGAGGGCCATGACAGTTTCGACATTTTCGAAGTTCTGCCTGGCAAGTATCTGCGCTATGTGATTCTGAGCATAGCGAGCACACAGCCAGGTTTGTACAAACAGCACTGACATGTCCCAATCTATAACATTTCCGGCCTTCAAGGGGCTTCGGTACGAAGGGTCGCACTGTGTGTCGAAAATGGCCGACCTTGACTTGCGATGGAAGGCTGTCACCCTTGAACACGAGCTTCACGCAGCGTGATTTGCCGAGGCGACGAGCTTGCAGTATAGTAGTTTCTGCAGACACCGGTTTGATGAGAGCAGCAAAGTCACTTTCGCTGATGGAAATGTCGACGTCATAAATGACGCCTGCCGTAGAGTCGCGGCCATCAGGTATATATGAGCGAACATTGATGTTATCCAACATCTTGACGTTGCTCAGCACTTCCAATGTGCTTCGTTGAGTGACGTCTACGGTGAGGATATTCTTACGGCCATTGATCCGCACGTCCGCCATTTCTCCCTGGGCGAGTTCCTCAAGAAACCTAGACGTGAGTTGACGATTGAGCCGGTCGAGACTATGAGCCGCATCGACCGGCACAAACAGAATTGTGTATATCGTGGGCTCTCGCGTCGTCGTCACATTCTTACTTGTTGTTGGAGACGGCATCACTAGTCTTCTTTTTCGCTGCCGCCTTGTCACAGGCACGAAGTCGCCTTCGTCGGAGCTCTCGTCGCTGGCCGTAGAGTAAATCAGCGTGTCTTCGCTGTCGGCATCACTCGGGTGGCCCGTACGCTTTCTCGTGGTAGCTGCGGACGACGTCGATGGTTGCGGTGGAAGTCCAGGCGAATCCACGTCCATCGCCGCAGTCACTGGAACGGTGTCTTCCACAGAGTCGCAGAAAAACTTTGAAAAATTACACATAGTGACAGCAGTGTTCTACGCCAGAATCACTTGGCGTTCGGTTGTGTTTTATGGTCAGGGTGACCACTTCAATCTATTTATCTTTGTGTGACCCGATGCGCTGGCACGGGTTGTGTCTGCATCTGAACGCCGCTGTGAGCCCTCCAGCTTATTGTGTAAGAAGTAGAGATTGCGCAGGGTTTTACAGCGAAAGCTTTTATCAGATCACAACGGCAGTGAGGTATAGTTATCTACCACCGCCATTGTTTGAAACCGCTGTCACGCGAAATAAGAATAAGAATGAAAGGAGAAGTGATTTACAGGAGCCCCGCCGTGGTGGTCTAGTGGCTAAGGTACTCGGCTGCTGACACGCAGGTCGCGGGTTCGAATCCCAGCTGCAGCGGCTGCATTTCCGATGGAGGTGGAAATGTTGTAGGCCCGTGTGCTCAGATTTGGGTGCACGTTAAAGAACCCGAGGTGGTAGAAATTTCCGGAGCCCTCCACTGCGACGTCTCTCATAATCATATGGTGATTTTGGGACGTTAAACCCCACATATCTATCAAGTGATTTACAGGAACGTAGGCTACTATTACTCACTGTGATCACCATGCAATTATACTGACTGATACGTGGTGTTTAACGTCCAAAACGCCCATATGAATATGAGAGAGGCCGAAGTGGAGGGCTCCGGGAATTTCGACCACCTGAGGGTCTTTAACGTGCATCTAAATCTAAGCACACGGGCTGCATTTTCGCCTCTATCAAAAATGCAGCCACCGCAGCCGCGATTCGATCCCGTAGACCTGCGGGTCAGTATCTGCGTACTTTAGCAACTAGACGACCGCAGTGCAGCATCATCCAATTATGAGCACCTCTAAGAGCGGGTAAGGTTCCACGCCCATAACCACGCTTTTGAAGATCAAGCGATGGCTTCAACCTGTGCGACAGATACTGCTGTTATTCTTTGCTTTCATTCACCACCTACCGAGTCAATGGCAAGCAGTCACTCTGTTTTCTCGGCCATGTCTCTGGTGAGAGTTGTGCGGTGTTTGTGGCCTGTGATGAGCGAGTGTGAAAATCACTTTTTGTTTCCTCGTGCGAGACACAGCCTCAGCCTGAACAGCAGCTACACTAAACCTGCATCACAAGACCCTGATATATGTTATAGCGAGAGCTTCTTTGACATTACAACAAGAGCGAAGTTTGGTGCCGTAGTTATCCACCGCCGCTGCCACAGTATTCGTAACCGCCGTTGTGCGAAATAGGAAAATAATATTCTAGAAGTGTATGGGCTTTCAGCTGGGCCCGCTCGACAGCAGTCGAGTATCCTACAAAAGAACCGCGCTGATGCTTATGGCTCCTTCACAAATATGCCCTATACACGATCCGTGTCAGTCAAGCAATTACACCCTATGTACACGATGGTATTAATGTAATACGATGTCGTAGAAGACTAAAATAACAACAAGGTTCCACAATACAGGTTTTGCAACGAGTGAGTGCGTCATTGATCGCTTCAAACCCACTACAAAGGTTCCGCCGTAGTTGATCATCGTTATAAGTCACAGCTCAAACAAAGAAGGAAATAGGTGTAAAATTGAGGGCTCTTTTTCTCTGTTAAACACACTATAGTAATGCGAACTAACAGGTATACTGATCCCGAAGAAAGTGCAGGGGGTGTTATCAGAAGGAATTATAATGTAAATGTGATGAAATAAAATTGGATGAAAAGGGCAATAAACAAAAGCAAAAAGAATAACGGCATGTCACGAGGCTGTTTAATGAACAAGCTCTCGTGTAGGTTCGCGTAAAGCAAAAACCTCCGATGACATAACCATCATCGGGAAATGAGCTGACGAGACCATTTGCTTCCATCCAAATCCCCAACACTCAATATAATCAGAAACACCTGAGACGAATAGCAGACAAAGAACACAGCATACATAACTAGAAAGAGTTTAGCAAGAAGAACGAACGGCTAAAGACGGGAACAGTGCATGGACATAAATGTTCAGAGGAAAATAAGGCGGGATGCGGCACTTGAAGCGAAGGCTGTGCAACCAAGGCATGGACGCACTCACGCAAACGATGACAGCGGTGATGCGGGGCTTGCAACTGATGCGACCGAATAATGGTGAAGACGCACTCGTGCAGCAGGGGAAAGACTGGTGATTAGCTTGAGATGCTCAGGTGGTTGACTGGCACGGTAGGAAGCGTCGGGCTGGTCGAAGTCAGTGACCTTTCGGCGTTCGTCAGCCATAGCTCGCACACGACGCTGGAGACATTTCTCGGCCAACGCCAGAAGACCAGAACCAGCCTGGCCCACGTCAGGTGATGAGAAGAAGCTCTGTGTCCAGGTGGGAGACCACTGGGACCTTGATGCAGGAGCTCTGCTGGCCGCCACTCCCGCGCCCTGGCCACCTTCTTCACTCGGTCCCGACTCGGCCACGTCTGCCTATAGCTTCGCTGTTCTTCTCCAGTGGCTCTCCTAAATTTCCGTGGAGGGACGTCTTTTGTTTTGTTTTGTTTCCCTGCGGGAGGCTGGCTCATACCCACTCAGGGGGATTGGCCAAGAAAGTGTAGTGCAGTTTTTCTGTAATCATTTTAACTATGTTTAATGAATTGGTATTATAATGAAACTAAGGTAAAAATAAAAACAACATAAAAAGAGCAAATGAAAAAAAATCAAGTTGAACAATTTTGAGATTTGAGGTGTTATGATTAGCACTCAGCTGCGTTTACTTCACTCTGCGCTGGGGAGTAATAAATAATTTTTTTTGATTGAAGATCACAAAGGTATACGCTTGGTTGCCTGAATATAATTGCAAACGGCATTGAAAGCATCCCTGTGGCAATGTCCCAAAGCTGAGGCGCCAAAGCTTAGCGCCGTTTCCGCCGTTAATCTAAGGCCTATTTTCCGAAATGGCATAACTAGTAACCTTTTTCTAAGTATCTCGTAGCGGCGACAATACAAAAAATAATGATCTAGTGATTCCATTTCTCCGCAGAATGCGCAGAGGGGTGATGTTGTCTGACCAGCTCTGTGTAAATACAGGTTTAGAGGGGGGACACGACATCGAAATTTAGTAATTAAGACTTCGAGCTTTCTGGACTAACTCCAGTGGTGTTGCCATAGAAACATGAGGTGGTTATAGTCTGTCCGTGTAGTTACTTTTTCTATCTTATCAGTGGAGATTGCTGATTTTCGATATCTTATTGCCGTGATATATTCAACATCTGGCAGTATGGACAAAACTGGCCCATCAAGTGCGGCTCGTGCTAAGGAACCGGCCAATTCATTTAATCTTAATCCACAGTGTCCCGGAACCCATAGTAATCTCAGGAGTCTCAACTGCGGAGGTACTAATGTTTTGAACGTGCTTAGAATTCGAGAGTTCCCTGAAGCCGTCAGAGCTGCACAAACTGAAAGAGAATCCGTCATTACTACTGCGTTGTTTTGATTTGATGGAAGTTTTGGAAGAGCTAAAATAATCGCCAAGAGCTCCGCTTCAAAAACTGGAGTAAAATCAGGCAGTTTCACTGAAAAGGACCAGTCAAGCAAATCAGACGCAATGCCTACACCTGCCTTTTGATTATTTACGGAAGCATCTGTGGCTATTATATTTTTAGTTTTTGCATGCTCCAAGTAATCTAATAATATGTTATTTAAAAATTTGAGGGATTGTAATTTGGCGTTTTAGGGGAATATATCATCATACTCAATAATAACATGACAATTCGAGTCATTAGTCTCAATTACATTTCTAATGTTCACATTTATACTTTGTAGATTTTTTTGTACAAACATTATCTGAGGTGTGTGAAACCGTGGCCAATGAGCAAGAAAGAAGGCGTCTGGGTTTGCGATAAAAGCATATTGAGATCTTCTTACCGGTAAGCTATAAAATTTTAAAAATGCTTGTACGGTCAAAATTCGAAATCGACAAAGTAGTGTAGGTAGGCGCGCTTCCTGGTACAGTACGTTGATAGCCACAAATCTAGGGAGTCCCAGACACATTCGCAGTGCTTCTCGCTCCAAGACAACTAGAGGTTTTGTTTTATAAGCAGGGCCACCCGAGAATAATATGCAGCCGAATTCCATGATGGGGCGCATGTACATCTTGTACAACGTTATCAAGGTGTGCCTCCGTAATCCATATTTCCGGTTACTTAGCTTGTGTAGTAAGCCTGAAGCCCGCTGTGCTTTGGTAGTTATATACTCTATGTGTGGACTCCAGTTAAGTTTGTCATTATAAATGATTCCCAAATATTTTATAGAGTCTACTTGCTGGATGGGTTCCTGTTTATATAGAATTGAAATTGAAATTGGTTCTGCAAGCGGAAATGCCATGAGCGCGCTCTTGTTGACATTTAACGATAACGAAATCGACTGCAACCAAATTTCTAACATGTTAATATATCTTTGTAATTTAAGTTGTAGTGAGTAAATACCACAGTCAGCAGCAAAGAGTGCGATGTCATCAGCATAAATGTAGACAGTAACTTCTTGATTATTTGGAATTGTGCTCATTAAAGCATTAAATAATATTGGAGATAAGACTGCTCCTTGGGGAACTCCGCGCGTTTGTTTATATCTAGATGAGGAACATCCATCCTTGACGCAGTAGAACTCTCTTGATTTTAAGAATTCTGCCACCCACTCAATAAAATATTGTGGGAAGTTCAATCTCTCTAGCGTATTTAACAATATGAAGTGCTCCACACTGTCATACGCCTTGGCTATGTCAAGCGTTACTAAAGCAGCGTATTGCCTTCTTTTACGCGCGAGCTGTATTCGGCTCTCTAAATCAGCATGGGCACACCAAATTGAGAAATCACTACGAAAGCCGATTTGGTTCGGTTTTATTACTAAATTGTCTGCCATCCAGATACTTACTCGGCTATGAAGGACCCTCTCTACTAGTTTGACCATGTTAGAGGTTAGAGAGATTGGTCTGATATTATCGACTGTTAATCCTCCACCCGGATTTTTTAGTATAGGAATCACCTTTGCTATCCTCCAATCCTGCGGCACCCATGAGTTTTTTAAGGAGTAGGTAATAACATTGGCGACGTCTCGAGGCGATAAATTGAACAGAATTTTAATCATGGCTACTGTGATCCTATCTGGGCCAGGAGATGCACAGGGTAAATGTTTAATCACGTTGGATACTTCAGTCTGGGTCACTTCTTCAAAGTCAGACTTTGTCGTAGACTTGTGCCAGTTGTTTGGCACTACTGAAGTGAATCTGCTTTCCAGACCTTTACCTATTGCCTCTAAGGTAGTGGTCATTTCTTGTGCCGACAGATTATCACAAGCTACATTAACTAGTGATGGCAAGATTTTCCGAGCTCTCATATATCGGAACAGTGCTTTCATATGTTTAGGCTTCGACAGGTATTCATAATGTCTTTTGTCATAATCTTGTTTAGCTTGAGCTACCGTTCTTTCAAAGCCCGCAGCAATGAATTTATAATCGGCCCAGTTTTGTGGGGATTGATTATGTAAGAGCTGCTTCCAAGCTGCCTTACGTCGTCGGTGCTCTCTTGTACATTCATCATTCCACCAACGGCTATATACTCTTTTTGTGGACTCAACAGTAAATTCGGCTCTTTTGTAGGATCTTTTAATGACTGCGTTTATTTTCAGTGCTTTTTTATCATCGCTCTCTTCCGAGTGAATAGCCAGTGCTGACTTCAGGTCATTCCTAAATTTAGTGTAATTTACAAATACTCTTACATTTGAACAAGATGGAATTATCGGACAAGAAATTTCAAAACTTATCGGTAAGTGATCACTGTTGGTGCCACAGTCCAGCGCTTTCCAAGAAGAAGTAGTAATGGCTGAACTCACAAAACTTAAATCTAAGGCCGACCTGTAGTGAGTACGAATAAATGTGGGGGTTCTCACGTTGAGGCACGTCAGGTCATTAGCCATTGTCCACTCCCACAAGCGTTTCCCACTAAGATCAGTTCTAAAACCCCAACTCGTGTGGTGAGAATTAAAGTCTCCAACTAAAACTTTGTCTTTGCACCACGATTTTGTAGCTAGATCTAAACTTCGTGTGTCTTGAACTCCATCCGGAAAATACATATTAACTAAAGTGAAAGGAGTGCAGTTGGGCAGTGTAATGTCTACTGCCAAAATTTCGCATTCTGGCGACATATGTTTGTATGAGAATTTGACTTTTATACTAATTCTATTATTAATAAAGAGAGCTAGACCCCCACCTCTCGATGGACGGTCTAATCGAAAGGATTGGAAGTTATTTAAATGGAACAAATTATGTACAGATAGCCATGTCTCTTGTAATGCTATAATATCAGGAGCGAATTTAGAAGTGAAGTATACCAAATCCGTAGATGCAGAATGGATTGATCGGCAATTCCAATGGAGAATCTTAAGCGACCCTATGGTTTCGAAAGAGCTGCTTCCGCTATAGCTTTCACTAGAATGCCTTCCTTCAAGAAATCCCTCTTCGAAAGGCTCTCCTTTTCTTTCAGATACTTTTTTGTTCTTAGTTTGTTTCGGTGAGTTAGTTTTCTTTGACACAGGGGATCTAGATCTCTTCAGGGACCTAGGGTCCAAATCCATGTCATCGGAATCTATTGTATATGTAGCTTTGTCCTCACTTACACTCTGTATATCTACTGCAGAGGGTGCTGTAGACGGAAAATACGAGGGTGCGGTTTCAGATTTCTCATTTTGGCTGTGGACGCCTATTGCAGAGGCTCCTGCTGGCGGATAATACGATGGCGCAGTTTCAGATTCACCGTCAGCTATTGGTCGTGAACTCTCAACATGTTGGGATACTAGGCCTGACTCTCCCGTTGTACCAAATATGCGAGTCATCTGGTTAGCCAAAATTTGAGATAGAGAATCGCAAAGGTTAGAAGTCAGTCGTTCCATGGCTTTTTCTAGAGCCTTTTCTATGGCCTCCGCTATATTCAGGGAAATCGACCCATTTATTTCTGAGAGATGTCGTGCTGCAACACTGGCATACCCCTGAGTTCTAGTCTGTATTTCCGCTAGGGCTTCTCGTCGAGAGCAGCGCCTACGCCCTATAATATTAAGAATTTGCATTTCTCGAGTCTTTGCTGAACAATCAGGATTATCTGCACAGTGTTGTTCGTTGCAGAGACAACATTTCTCTTCTTTAGCTTTGCAGTAATTTGTTTCGTGGTTGTCACCACACACTCGGCATCTGAGTTCTGACCTGCATCCTTTAATAGTGTGACCGTATCGCCAGCACTTCGTACACTGGAGTGGTCGCGGTGATAGCGGTTCCACTCTGTATACTAGTGGCCATGCCTTGATTTCGCTTGGGAGATTCGCTCCAGCAAAGGTTACAATTACCGACTCAGTCGGCGTCTTCTGCTTCTCTACTAGTCGTGCACACCTATAAACGGAAATAGCACCAGTGACGGCAAACATCTCTAATACCTCAGACGGGGTCAAGTTAACATCGACACCGCGAACAATACCTTTCACACATGCCAGATGCGGGGGAATAAAGGCGCTCACCGGATTGGTCGCGAAACTCGAGCACTTCAATAGGTCTTGGACACAGAGCTGATCAGATGAAAAACATAGAATACCACCTCTGCCGAACTGGCGGACCTCTGCGATGCTGTGGAAGTGAGACGTCGCAGCTCTAAGCTCCGCCTGAATCACTTTCGGATTCTTCATCCTAATGAAGCCGTCATTGCTAGGGACGAGGGCCACAGGAACTGCGGGAATGCCGTTGCGTAGAAACTGATCCACTGGTATTTCCTGTGGCGGAAGTGAAGCAGACCAGAGGCAAGCCCCTGGTCCAGGTGAAGAAAACTGCATCTAAGTGAACTTTCTGGCGCTAAAAGCGCTTACGTAGCTGTAAAAGCACTATAGGAACACCTAATAAAGACAAAGAAACCACAGCCACTACACAAACTTAGGCCAAAACCCTAGAGCAAGCACGACCAGCTACTTGCGTGTTCGAGCGTTCAGAACTACGGTCAGCGAGTCGACTTGCAACTGCTGGTGAGCAGTTGCAAAATGTTCTAAAATGGACTAAAATGTTCACGCCCACACGTGCCGCAACCAAGCTTTATCTTCGTCTTCTTCTGGCTGATGGAGTGGCGCACTTTTTAAACGCGCACAGTCACATCACACGGCAAGAAGAATAACAAGAAGAACAACGATGATGCCGACCATCGAACAACAGAAACGTGAAAATACATGACGCTCTTTTTTTGTGTGTGTTTGCCGTCATTATGTCACTCTTTTCAAAGATTTTTTTTTGAAGCCTTAAAACTTTGAGTTATTGACTGTTAAACCTAATGAACACAACCCTTTCCTTCAAGAAGTGAATTGGTTTAAAAAGCAAAACACTGTCCCATTCATGGCCTATCCCCCTGGGTGGGTTGTGCCAATATGTTGAGGAACCAACCAACCAATCAACATGACGTTTATTGTAACCTGTGTCTGTGGGGCTGCTGCTTCTACATCGGTATAAGTGCTTGCTGACAAGTCAAGAAAACTTATTGACCCGAATTGACAGTTGTCAAAAGTATGGCGGCTCTTTTATTTGAACGAAATTCCAGAATGGGTGGGGCGCAAATGGTGACATACAACAGCCGGCTGGACACTTCCGCTGCTTTTCAAACACTTCCGCTGCCGTCAAACACTTCCGCTGCTATTGCCATTATTACTTCTGCTCTCCCACATTGTTGACCCATCTGTGCCCGGTAGTTAGTGTATATAGTGTCATTGCTGCGAAATAAGAAAAAGAAGAAAAGAACAAGAAAAAAGAAGAGGAAAAAGAGCAGGCAGTATTAGCCCAACCGAAACGAATGTCAGATTATTCTGCACGTGTTGCATTCTATGAAAACGCATTAGAGCAGCGTCATGATTTCAGTTTCCAACTCTCTCTAAGAATACGGGAAGCGCATCATTAGCGTCATTTGATCCCGGCCCTCGCTCGGCCAGATAGCGCAGTGCACGAAATCAGTCTGTCTGGGCGTGGTTGTATTCGAGCGACACACACACACAGCCGCTAATATAGGGTCACGTTACTGATAAGGCGTTAGCAGACAGAGCGCTGTCAGAAATAAAAGATCATCATCATTCTTCTCAGGTATCAGGGGATGCAGCAAAGTGCACATCTTTTCTCCCTGTCTCAAAGGATTATACTTTTTTTATTATTTCTGCGAAAAATTGGGAGTGGTACCGGTTTGTTATCGTTGGTCTACATTCAGAGAGCTAGACTTCCAATATTGTTTACCGCGGCTACAGTTGGTCAGTCTTGAATATCTTGGCGAATGCAAAGACTCAGCCGAGTTCACACATGTGCACTGGGACTGTCATTCAATGCCATTTTCATTATAGTCATTCTTTCTGGGTCGCCGTTGATGAGAATGGTACTGGTATGCGAACACGTTACAATAGGTTCGAAGGTAGTGATGCCTTTCATGGTGAATTTGCTGCTACATTGGCTACATTGTTGCACTGCTTAGCTCGAGTACGCAAAGTTCGATTCTTTCATGAAGCTGAAATGAAAGCTCATGTGGGCACCTGCAGATATGTCTCTACGCTGAAGAAATTCAAATGGACAACATTGATTCCATGCGTTTCAAAGTGGCATGTCTCATAATAACGTTTGGATTCTGCAATAGCGTTTTTTTGAAGAAAATGTGGTAGCGTTCAGACGGGAGTAATAGGAAAGCGAGGGTGGATAGGGATGAGTTTTGTAATGTTAGCCTCTAGTTAACCTAAATTTACGTGCATATCAATAAATATAGAATAGTTAAAACGCGTACTATTTTGCAGAGATTTCTAATGCGAAGTACAAAAATGCCACCATCAAGAAATGAGGACTAGCATAAAAAACAGAATGACCAGAACGACGTCTGTATTTGTTTCTGCTACCCTGTCAACAGAGCTGAATGATGGGAGGTGTTCAGGAAGACAACTTCGGTTTCACCAAGCAGCTCAATGCTTCTAGGTCTACGTCCTGTCTTTCGTTCAGAGGCATGCACTCTCTCTTGGCACCCAATATAACCAGCACGTAGTCTCGCGAATAAAGTTGCAGTTGTTGCTAAGACTACAAAACTGGCTAGCTTCAAAAAAAACAAAAAAAAACGTTACGACCACTTTCGCATTTGTAAAATCTGAGTGACCAGCGGATCCAGCAAGTCAGCGCCACTATCTGGTTTGCGCATATTAGGTTCTTCCTCCTTCTACTTCATCTTCCTGTTTTTTGTTTCATCATAGTTGATATATACAAAATTTTGTGGACTACGATACATGAATTCTTCTTCTTCTTCTTCTTCTTGGTTTGTTTGTTTGTTTGTTTGTTTGTGTGTGTGTTTCCCTGGGATGATGGCTCATACCCACTCAGGGGGGATTGGCCAAGAAAGTGTAGGGCAGTTTTTCTGTGATCATTTGAACTATGTGTAATGAATTGGTATTATAATAAGACTAATGTAAAAAAACAATAACATAAAAAGAGCAAACGAAACAAAATCTTCTCCTTCTTCTTCTTCTTCTTCTCATCATCATAATTATCATCTCATGGCTCTTACATAATGCAGGCGATGGGCCGAGTGTTTGGTGAATTTGATTTTTTTTGTTTCTTCACAATATTACTCGTATATGCTAGGGATATGTTTCTAAACAAATAATTACCGATTAATCTTTTTAACAAATAAAAGAAGGAAGAATTTAGCTTTATATTATTTGAGTCTGACAGATAAATTCCTCTATTGCATAGTAAACATCCCTGTGACTGTAGCCCAGAGTAAAGGCACCGAATGATAGAACAACTGATTCGGTAGTTGCCAGACCCAAGTTTCGAAGAGGTGGTGCTATGAATTTTTTTCTCAAGGACGTATAGCGGCGGCAGAATAGAAAGTAATAACTTATTGTTTCACCCTCCTTACAGAAGATACACAGGAGACAACGCTGACATGCTCTATGCAGGTAAAAGTTGAGGGAGGTAACCCGGCAGCGAAGTTTGGTTATGGCCACTTCCATTATTCTCGACCGCAATAACTCACTTTTCTAGAGAAATAATAGGTGCTTATATTCTGGAGAAGCTGTCCAGATGGGGTCTGATAAGCATTTTTTGAAAGTTAAGGTGCGGAATCATGCAATTGTAATTTATTTATTTATTTATTTATTGTACCTTCAGGGCCAGAGGCATTGAAGAGGGGAGTGGGTTTACAAAAAAATGGATTCAGAAGGAGAGTAGGGGGAAGTACAGGATTCAACGTTTAGTGAATAATCAATTTTAGCTGATAACAAAGTTAGGACACAAAAGCAGAACAAAAGAGATCTAGTGTACATATTTTAAATAATCTTAGTATACAATTCTAGCTACAAAACACATCAGAACACGCAAGAACATACAAAAAACGAAAAAGGCACACGTCATAAGTAACCTCAGTTTACAATGTTTGTTAGTGCAGCGCGAAACAGCTGATAATCAGTAATCGCAGCAGTCGCTCCAGGAAGCTGGTTCCAGTCTTATCTGGTGCGTGGGACAAAGGATTCTGAACACATTCTTGTTTGGCATATCAGTATACCAACTTTGTGCGCATGATCGATGCGAGAGGAGACGTAGGACGGTGAATGTTGTCTGTGATGTATGTTGTCTGTGGGAAAACCGGAATGATTGGCATCAAAAGCGCCGCCTTTGCTAAAAAGTTAGCGCTTTCGTTTAACAACAAACCCTTGTGTCCTGGTACCAAAATTAAGTGGAGACATTGTAGGTACGTGGGTACTAGTACTCTGAAAAGCGTTAGAAGAGGCGTTTCACCCGATGAAAAGAGAGAAGAACACTCAGATAATGAGTAAGTGATGATTGCTGCTGCTGTATTTGGACTGGGTAACTTTTGGAGAGCTAATACTATGGCCATAAATTCAGCTATAAAAACTGGGGTAAAATCCGGCAGTCGTAACGAAAAAGACCCATGTATATTTCGTTGGTGTCAGCTCTGCTTTTTTTCTTTTTCTTCCTTTCCGACGAAATGTCGGTGTTGTATTTATAGTTATTCTCATTGCCGTGGCATCTGTTACGGTCGCAGCGACGTGTTTACGCGCTTCGTCGACCACGTCGGAGCACTCGAGACAGAACGACAAGATTGGGGCAAATAACAGTAAATACGTAACCAGTGCCAGTCGACGTGAAAGGAGAGACAGAATCCGGGACAAAGGCAGTGGCACTCGATCGCCGTGTTGAAGCGCGGATACGTTGCCCTGCTCCTTCGGGGATTCAAGAGAGGCCTTCCAGTTTCCCGGTGTCCGTGACGGGCCGCAGCCTTTTTCTTCGTTTACTGCTATGTTTCCCTATGCTTCATTCGGCAGTCTTTATGACATTATTCGGAGCCTTATATACGATGAACAAGGCTTTTTCTTTGCTGCTGTCACCTGCCATGCTAATTTGCCTCACCACGTTTTGCGCTCTCGATCAGAAGGTGTGGGGTTTCATATTCTGAGTATGTATGTATATTTTTCTCTCATTACGTACATCATATTTTTTACTAGTTATTAAGCTCTACTTTTGAACCCGTCTTGACTGAAATATACGTCTCATTACCCACAGGAAGATTACAATGTATGTTATGCATCGTACCAAAAATGAGTGTTATGATGTACTTAACATGTGTTTCTAACGTGAAATTGCATTACATTATCTCAAAACATGCGTGTAGATTATGGACCATGGCATTTTTTGTTCAGCCAGCAATGGCGCATTGGTAGCCTCGCAGTTAGACCATTGCACGGGTTCAACTTGTCCTTGTCTGATTCCCCTAGGTTGTTCTTGGGGGTCCTTCGTAGCCTTAAATTTTGGCGTATAGCCTCATCAGATGTGAGGCTCACAAGGCGAATTTCAGCTCTCCCATAGTAGAATACCTAGTACTCTAAATAGCTACCAATTTTTCCTACACAATTTGTACGTGCTTCATAGGATCATTTCTGAGAGCTGTAGTTTCATTTCGTGAACTCATTCACAGCGTAATTTTCGTTGACATTGACAGAGCCTCATCGAATGTGAGGCCCACGGTAGGGCTTTATGCTCTCCCATAGTCGAGTACCACGTACTCTAATTTGTTAACCACTTCTTGTAAACATCTTTGGGGAGTGAAAGACAATAGTGTATTCTTGGCACTCCGTGTTCATGTTGTCTTCTGGCGATGACAAGTTCGAGGAACCATGGGCCCTCTCAAGAAGCCTTAGTGGCTCTACTTTCAGGACCCTCAACATCTGCATGTTAACACAATAGCGTTAGAGAGCTCATTTTGCAGAAATGCCAGCGTCGGCATCGGTATCGGCGTTAGCATCGGTGTCGGCCGTTGTGAGCACAAAATTGTTATGTTATGCGTGACCCAAAAGTTGAGAACGATGGAAAGAAAATCCTATAGCAATTAGCGACCGAACCAGGGTTGTTTAGGTCCAAGTGGGGATTGAACCCAAGTCGTTTGTGTGGCAAGCGGATGTTCTACCACAAGGCCACGCCTCTTCTTGCGAGAATACTGAAAATAACTTCCTCTGCTTGGAAATGCAGTGAAAGTAGCTGCAAAGAGAAGCTTAAAGAGAAGCTTAGAGCGTTTCTTCTCGTAATCCGTGTCAGCAGTGACTACCGCATTGCCTTGATGAGAGTCAATTTTCTCTACGTCATTAAGCTCCATTTATCAACATAAGTTCTTTACTTTCTTTGCGCTCTACTCTTGCTGTCACCAATAAGAAAGCGTTTTTTTTTTCATTCTTCTCATTGCTCTGGCGAACGTCATTGTTCAAAACGCAAAATGAACAACGTGCTCTTGCCGAGAAAGTGAAAAATGACCTGCTCGTTCAGCTGTCAACAAGTCTGCTCCACAGGACACCTGCGTCGGCGCCAATTGGTGGGTGGCTCCTGGTGAGAACATGAGATTCAGCTCGTGCCATTCAGCAGTGCACGAAAAATTCACGAAATGAGAGCATAATGTGGGCTGTCACATACACACGTTATTTTTGAAAGAAACATACTTTCTTACTGCACAGCAAACGTTTCAGAAAGAAAACAGATAGGACAGAGCGTACTATCTTGTCTTGTCGTCTTTGTGAAACGTTCCCTGCGCTATAATAAAGTATATTTCTTTCAAAAAGGCATTAGCAACAGCCAAACTAATCACTCTAGTACACATGTTAGCCGATAAGAATTGTTCTTTTTGCTCTTAAAAATTATAGAAAACAAAATATATCCCAGCGGAAATATCCAAGTACCCTGTCTCTGGCATAACGCTGTTGTCCCTCTTCTTCAACTTTTATCATTAGAAAGCAAAAAAAGGCCAAAAATGGAAAGTAATTTGAACGATTTTGACATCGCGTCATCACAGCGTATTCTTACGTTTCTAAGATATTTATATAAAAACAATTCGCAATGCAATGGCATAGGCTGCTTATGTCTTAAATTAAATATATATATATATATATATATATATATATATATATATATATATATACTCAATTATCTTGCGCTCATTTTGCCATCATTTGTACTTTAAGGAGACACTGTCACCCTCGCGTTCATCGTAGCCTTCATTTGAGCGTGCCTGCCTCTGTGTCTCTTCTGGCGTTCTGGTGTGCGTTCCCCCGGGTAACTCTGGGTTCCCCAAGAACAGCAATGGCATCGACGCCTCTGTACGTGCGCGCGCCTGCACATAGGCTTTCAATAGATGGACGTCTGCTGTGGCCCCGAGGGTATACTCGCTGCCGGCTCGTTCGTCTGCAGCGGCAAATCGCTGGTGCCTGCCAAAGTATGCGTTATTTCGCGCGCGTTTTCTTCGAAATCCGCCCTTCGTTCGTGGTGCACTTGGTTACTTTATATTCGCTCGGTGGAACTTTGTATTTGTTTCAAAATTTGAACGTCCTGCTTTCAGGACGGGTGCGTTGCACCCATCGTTGTGCCAGCCCCGCGTGTTTTCGGCTTCGCTGTCTGCGCTGATATAACTGAAGGTTGCTGTTGCTGCCTTTGTGAGGCTAACTTTAGCAAAAATATAAGTGGAATAATTGTTTTAGATATTTTCGCTTAATGTTTTTTTTTCTCTTGTGAACTTCAACTTTTTTCATCGCTGACTTATATATATATATATATATATATATATATATATATATATATATATATATATATATATATATATATATATATATATATATATATATATATTTATAAGAGTCACTAAGGGGTATAGCTGAATAGTTATACCCCTTGGTGGTGAGGTCTGTCTATTTTTTTATAATTTGTTTTTTAAAGAAATAATTATGTTCATTCATTCACTGGACACATCTTAAAAGTTCAGTCAGTTCACGTGGAATCTACGTGTACCACTTTATTTGTTCCCTAATATTTTGGAGAATTCTGAAATTGGCAGCTGGAGGAAATATTGCGGGGAGTGACAGTGGCCCCGGAGCTTCCAAGCTTTTATAGAAAGGACTGACAGATTGGCGTCATTTAGAAATGTGCTGCGTGTCCGTTCTCCTTTTTTAACGAGCTAACCTATAAGGACCGCAGCCTTCCTTTGTTTGCATTTTGAGCTTTTTGGGAGAGATGACAGGGTTCAAAAGGCTTTGGAAGCCGTAAAAATAATGCATAATTAATCAACGAAGAGTGGAAAAAACAAGACGAGGTTTCCCTTGTTATTTATCATTATCCTTATGAAACATTACTGTAGCAAGGCTCAGCATGTCTAACAAAACCTCGAAAAATAAGATCTTGTTTTGTAGGTGGCACGCGCATATTCCTGTCACCATCTTATGCTGAACAATAAGGAAATGAAAGAGCTTCTGCATTGATTCGTGCTCTTGGCTCTGCGTTGGCGTTCACTTTTTATCACTTGGCTTAATTAACCTTTCACAAAGTTCTCTTGTAACTTTTCTTCCCTGTATAAAAAAATTACTGTATCCAACCGTTAGAAACTACTTGTAATGTTTTTGTTTCACGACAATCAAAACTCACTCCTTGTCTTTTGTTTCTAAAGTCACCTACCTTGCACTGCGCAAGTGCATGCTATACAGCGCACTTAACAAAAAAAATGGTTAGCTCTACATGTTGACCTCAAGGCTACAAATTTAGATGTAGGCGGAAGGCAAGACGCCCGTGTGCTGTCCAATGTCAGTGCACTTCTCAAGCTAGCCCGGTACGCTAGTTCTAGAAACTTTGAATGATTCTACACTTTTTGTACAAGGACAGCGGTAGGCTGTGAGGCCATGATAAAAAAAATTGCGAAGTCACAACAAAAGAACACACAACGACTTGTCAAGTGTCGTCCTTTTTCACTCAAATCTATTTCTGAGTGAACCGATGTGTCCCATGGCACATGTTATTACCTCTGCTAGTGCTTGCAGTGCGCACTCCCGCTCAACCGTTTTATTGATGATTTTTTTGGTGGATAGGCTCTTTTGATAGTAAGTGGCCTTAGTATACAAATATTATTGCACATACTGTAGGCGCTGGTTGGCTACATTTAATTTTTGTTTTTAGACGAGGCTATTCAGCATTACATTTGCCTTTTCAAGATTTATTGTCAACCCTACTTCATTACTTTCTCATCCCTAGATGTTTTCACTCACTTTTTGCAATAAGTCTCCATCGTTGAAGAGCACAATGAGAGCTGCAAAGAGTACGTTGATTGCATGTTATCCACTCACGTATAGTCTTGTTTCTTTGTGATTTAGCAGTTGGAATTCTTCTAATCAGGCCCTAAGTGGCCTTGGACAGATCGTATCTCTTCGCCAGACGCATTTTTTGAAAATCAGTTCCTTGAATAATTTATTGAATGTTCGTCGCAAACGAACTGCTTTTAAATCCATAGGGAGAATTCAATACCAAGATTGGCCTCTTTATTCAGAACTGCATGTGAATATGCTCGAATTGGTTGTTGAGCTTCAAAAGAAGGCCACGTGGATATGTTGCAGGCTGGTCGTGAATAGAGCTTTATATCGACGAAAGAATAAAACAGAAGTAGCGCCTCGTTAAAATTTCAACACAGTTCCACCTAACTTGTACTCCCGCTGTCAGTATAAGACACGTCGCGTGCAACGGAATAGTCTTGGCTAATCAAGAGTCTTGGAGTAGATTACTGTACAGCGAAAGAAGTTCTTTAAAGAACCCCAGGCGGTCGAAATTTCCGGAGCCCTCCACTACGGCGTCTCTCATAATCATATGGTGGTTTTGGGACGTTAAACCCCACATATCGATCGATTAGCGAAAGAAGTTCTGACATGGTAGGCAGATTTGTACTTTGTCGTGAAACGGTCTTCAGTTGCCTAGGGCAATGCCATGCCATTAATTCTTTCTTAAAACGTTTGTCATCCCCAGATGGGTATTGCTCTGTTACTTAAATCCCCTATCAGCGCTGAATAAAGCAATTCAAAATCAATTCAAATAGAATATTATGAATCCACAGAATTCTTTAGGAAGACCATATTCTGTGTGATCATTTCTAGTTATTTAGCTAAAGCGAACGTCCTAAGCTCTCGAAGTATTAGACGGCAGCACAATAGAGAAGCGGTCGAGCAAACAGGTATCTTGGACGGAAAAAAATGCAGTCGTAGTGAACCTGGCGTACATTCTTAAAATTTATGCCTAAAAAGGCGGGGACACTTAGTGTATTCACAGAGCGAAGTGCCGAATTTCACAGCACGCACCATCTCTACGGAGTCTCTTTTTAGATTCTTCACGCAGTGACGTTACGCACACACATTTGAAAGCTTCTTATTCTTCTTGTCAATTTGATGCCCTTTTCTTATGTGATTACCCCCTCCCCCCCCAAAAAACATAAACACATTCGTATAAATCTAACAGCAACAAAAGTGGATGTAGGCGCGACGGCAGCTTATTTGTGGGGCTTATGAACTTTAATTTGTAATTGAACAGTGTAGAGCATTAGTGTAGCCGGGAGAGTTTGCTGGG
Source organism: Rhipicephalus microplus (assembly GCF_013339725.1). Classification (NCBI taxonomy): domain Eukaryota; kingdom Metazoa; phylum Arthropoda; class Arachnida; order Ixodida; family Ixodidae; genus Rhipicephalus; species Rhipicephalus microplus. The sequence goes on along the minus strand of NC_051171.1, from coordinate 109,328,625 downwards.
ATCAACCCCATTGCCACACCTTACATTTTTTTTCGATTTTTATATCGACGTATATACGCACATATAAAAGCACACACACGATTACACGTCATGTATGGTTGACCCATCCCCCCCCCTCTTTGCCCTAAAATATTTTATGCCCACGTCTTTATGTGGAGTATGTCATATCTGTCGATTTTAATCGTGTTTGATGCTTTAATTCTGACAGCAGGATATTCTGTTTTGTTGATGAATATGTTAACTAATATAAACATTCATAGCATGGTAGACTGAAGAATGTTTTGTTTTTCATTAGTGATAAAGCGAGATAGACAGTCTGATTGCTATATTGATAGCTGGAAGATTGCTATATTATAGATGACTGTAAATAGAAAACAGAGCGAACTCCAGTTAAAAATTGGTAACCAGTACTAGCTAATGTTGCCCGTTGAACTGACTGTGACACCTAACGCAAAAAAAAACTTTAGACACACAGTGCAGCTTCCGAACAGTTCTAGCCTGAGCAAGTGGTTTGCATATCGTGTGTCGTCTGTCTTTGCGTCCGCGTCAGTGGCTCGACAGTACATTCATTAAAACCCATACCAGAAATTACAGATGCCATAACCCAAAGATGGTCCTTAGCTTCCGATGGCTATTTGTTGTTATCCCATGAGCATGCTAAAAAAATGTGGAGTATAGTGGTAGTGAAGAGCGTGTGCGCGAACGTTTCCTTCTACTTCCGCTCGTATATAAAAGCAATGAAGCCGAGGCAATCAAGGTCGCGAAATAAAGACGCTGTTGCCATTTTAATGCAATCACTACGTTAGCTGACCTCTAGGGAGCTTCTAGGTGACATTGAAGAACATGCGTTCTAAAGTTTGATGCTGGTGCTGAACGAACTCAGAAAAGCAGACAACCACAATCGAGTCACGTCGAAACAGTTCGATTCCTATACTCACCTGCTTTATCTTATTTTTGACTGAGGAGTACAAAGGGAGATGGCAGTACGGTTAGCCAGACAGCAGGCCGGTGAGTTACCCTACGCTAGACTTGCTTTATCCTTCCTCGGAGCAAGGAATACAAAGGAAGATGTCAGTACGGCTAGCCAGACAGCATGCCGGTCGGTTATCCTACGCTAGACCTGCTTTATCCTACCTTAGAAGGAGGAATGCAAAGGAAGATAGCAGCACGGTTAGCCAGACAGCAGGCTGGTTGGTTACCGTACTATAGACCTGCTTTATCTTTCCTTTTAGCGAAGAATACAAAAGGAGATGGCAGTACGATGGAGTAGGAAATGTTGTAGACCCGTGTGCTCAGATTTGGGTGCACGTTAAAGAACCCCAGGTGGTTCAAATTTCTGGAGCCCTCCACCACGGCGTCTCTCATACTCATGTGGTGGTTTTGGGACGTTAAACCCCACATGTCGAGATAGCAGTATGGTTAGCAAGAAAGCCCGTCGGTTGGTAACCCTATGCTAGAGCCGCTTTGCTTACCCTGGAACGAGGAATACAAAGGGAGATGGCAGTACGGTTAGGCAGACAGCAAGTCGGTCGGTTAACATACGCTAGACTCTCTTTTGTCTTCCTTGAAACGAGAAATACAAAGGGCAGTACGATTAGCGAGCGAGCAGGCCGGTCGGTTCCCCTACGCTAGACCTGCTTTATCCTTCCTTTGAGCGAATAATACAAAAAGAGAGGGTAGTACGGTTAGCCAGACAGCAGGCTAGTTGGTTACCTTACTATAGAGCTGATTTATTATACCTTGGATCGAGGAATACAAAGATAAATGGTGGTACGGTTAGCCAGACAGCAGGCTGGTCAATTATCCTACGCTAGACGCGCTTTAGCCTACATTTGAGCAAAGAAAACAAAAGAAGATGACATTACCGTTAGCCATACAACAGACCGGTCAGTTAGCTTACGCTAGACCTGCTTTTTCTACCTTGGAGCGAGGAATACAAAGGGAGATGGTCTTACGGTTAGCCAGACAGCAGGCTCGTCAGTTACCCTAAACTAGACCTGCTTTATCCTTCCTTGGAGCGATGAATACAAAGGAAGGTGCCAGTACGGCTAGCTAGACAGCAGGCCGGTCGTTTACTCTAGGGTAGACCTGTTTCATCCTACCTTAGAGTGAGTAATACAAAGGGAGATGGCATAACGGTTAGCAAGACAGCAGGCTGGTCAGTTAACCTACACTAGAGCTGCTTTAGCTCACCTTGAAACGAGGAATACAAAGGGTAGACTGCAGAATGTCAGTATGGCTAGGCGGACAGCTGGACGGATGGTTACCCCACGCTAGTCCTGCTTTATCCTACCTATCAGCGAGGAATACAAAAGGGAAATGGTGTTACGCCTAGCCATACACCAGGCCGGTCGGTTACTTTACGCTAGATCTGCTTTTTCTACCTTGGAGCGAGGAATAGAAAGGGAGATAGCAGTATGGTTAGTCAGAAAGCAGGTCGGTTGGTTACCATACGCTAGACTTGCTTTATCCTACCTTGGAGCGAGGAATACAAAGGGAGATGGCAGTGCGGTAAGCCAGACAGCAGGCCGGTTGGTTAACTTACGCTAGACCTGGTTTAGCCAACCTCGAAACGAGGAATGCGAAGGGAGATGACCGGGGATGAAATAAGGTTTGCAATAACAGCGTTGCAGAAAAACAAAACTCCTGGCCTGCAGATGGCCACAGTGGAGAATTTCACATAGCACTTTAGGAACTTCTGATACCTTTCCTTGAGCAACTTCTTAAAGAGGCTCATGAAAGTGAAGAACTTCCTTCTTTTTTATCACAGTCATAAATTATTAATCCCCAAATTACTGATCCTGGAGCATTAAAGGGAGTTATCTGATGTAGGCCTGTATATTATGTAACGTTTACTTTGCGAAAGTGCGGTCAAAACGGCTACAGGCAGTGATCACATAAGTGCAGGTGACAACCAAACATGTGGAATTTGGGATCGATCTATATAGCACGGTAATTCTTTGATTGTGTTGATGGTAGTATGAACCAGGTGGCCTTTCTACAAATAAACCTCGCTATAGCATTTGATAAGGTACAATATGCCTTTTTGTTCCTGCTTCTGAGAATCCTGCAGTAGGATGATGTGCTAATGCTGTATCACTCTGTTTAAAGAAGTTCACTGCAAGGCTAACTGTGAATCCCACACTTTATTATATGACAGAGTTAAATTCATCTGTATGTCAGAAATGTACACTATCACCTTTTTCTTTACAATTTATCTGGAACCATTAGGAATGGTTCTAAATTCTAGCATAAGGGGACATGTATATGAGGCTGAGGAATTTAGAAGCTCTAGCTCATGCAGATAACAATGCCTTCTTTTCGTTATTAATCCAGCGCTCAAGAAGCAATAAACACTACTTTGTTTCTGTGAAGTCACTGGCACCAGCATACATTTTGATAAAAGCAGAGGATTCTGGCTGGACATGTGGACCCAAGCTCCTTTGGTCTTCTCGTATATCCATAGAGAGGTGACTATAGTATGCCTCTCGATAAGTATCGTAAGAGTGGCCCACATCGGACCTTTGCGATAACTACGATCTGCCAAAAGGTGGCACCATGGCATGGACAGGGCCTTTCTATTTTTGCGATAACAAGAGCTTAAAATGTTTAGCTTGCATCAAAGCTTATTTGTGTTCTGCAGGTGTTGCACTGCTATTGTGTGCACATTGTAGCCTTTCACCGGATATTTGCCTGCCTTATTTTGTACTCTTCATGAGAACCCATGGTGAGAGGTAAGCTTTTTCTTCCGCTTGAAAAGAGGGGCTTCAAACTGGTGTATTTGGTTTCGCGACAGCTGGTGTTGACATTTTTTTACCTCAAGGACGTGTGTCACCTCTTTCTTTTAGTGGTCCTTCGTAACTGTCTGTGTTACCACCTTGCTTTCGTGTATTGCTAAGGCATTGCTAAGAAATCGCTGTTGTGGAGGTTCCTAAAATAAATTGTTATAAAGTCAATTTTTCGGAAGCCAGATTTAGTTTAGACCATTTGTATAATATTGACAAAACAACGTTAACAGTTGCACCTGTGAATAACCTTTTCTCTGAGCCTGTTTATCGACCGCTACTTTCGTTTTTGTCTGGATGCAATGTATTATTTCTTGTGCAATGAAGTGTATATTTGCCGCAGTGAAAGCATTTTTCTTTAAACTCTACACTTCTACTCGACCACTGAAAACGTGGCTCAATGCCCTGGACAGTCAACTGTAGGCTCTGCAACCAACCTGGGATGAGATAGCATTGTTTAATTCATTGTTGTGACACATTTTATTTTTGAAACATCAAAAAACGAATTGGTAAAGAACTTCCAATCACAGCTAATGGTATTAGGTTCCTTTTTTTCAAGAAGAGCCTGACCGACAATACTCTATCGGATCTGTGTATGCTGATGGGTCTTTATTTACTATAGAAAAGTCGCATGATTGACAGACACGCCGAGCCACCGCGGTCGACGAGGTCCGTCTTCCGAGAAGCTGCTCAAGTGCGCAGTGTGGTTGAGACTTTTGACCCCCTTCCGCAGTGGCCTTCATTCAGGACATTTGTGCCTGAATTCTGATGAATAATGTTGGGCGTAGTTAGCGATTACTGGTGCTGACTCCACGCCCTAAAGAATGCGTCCATGGCGAAGTGGATAGCGTACCAGGCATCTGTACTCACGGAACTAGAGGTCATATGTTGGACTCCCGTAGTAAGAACCTTTTAGATGTGAAGTAGCTCTCTGACTAGCCTGTGTAACGCTGTCCCTCGCGCGCACCACCACTGTGCACCATCGCTGCGTGCTTTTGTCTCGTGCAGCCCCAGGAAAGCACCCGCAAAGCTGTCGCTCTCGCCCACCCCCTCCCAAAGGCAGACGCAGGCAGCATCAGCAAGTATAAAAACTCACTGCTCGCGCTGCACAACCGTTCACTGGCCACTGAATCGCGGCTTCGGAATTCAGTCAAGGGTGTCTTTACTTGGCTTTCTCTAGATGAGCGCCAGCATCAACGTCGCCGCCCTTGTAAGCGCTAGCACCCGCTCAGTCCCCACGTGGGAGCGGCCCGCTTCACAGTGATCTGTGTTGTGTTGGACCCAATAAAAGTTTATCCAATCCAATCCGCTGCTTCGCATCTACGCTTGGTTCACTTTTGCGGGAGTTGGTCCAAGTTTTTATTCTGATCATTCAGACATTTTATATAATTTCCGTCACGGAAATACGTCACTGATATCTTGGAAGACCCCGGCATAATACACTTTCGTGTTAAAAAAAGACCAGTTGCTTCAAGAGGGGGGTGGGACCAAAAATAACGTTCGCATAAAGTACATTGAGAGACGTATACTGGCATCAAATGTGTCGGCAGCGTCGTTCAGCGTGCTTCCACTAGAACGCACTGAACTAACCAAGGGCAAAACTGGGATTGCGAGAAAACTGAAGGTGATTTGGCACAGCATTCGGGAAGGTCTTCACAGTAAATTGCGCTGCAAAGCTCTGTATGTTTGAAGCACTTTCCTCGCGAAACGGTCTTAACTGCCTCAAAAGAGAGAGAGAGATAAAGATACAAGGAAAGGCAGGGAGGTTAACCAGATGCACATCCGGTTTGCTACCCTGCACTGGGGAAGGGATAAAGGGGAGAAAAGAGGTTGCACAAAGATGAGAAGGTACACACAATCACGAGCACACTCGGGGAGCACACACAGTTCACAGGCGGTCGCTCAGGTTTGTTGACTTAAGGTAAAGAAGCAGTGCCTTAGTTGCTTTCTGCGCAACTGAGGCAGATGCCCAAGGTCCTAGTATCTTCTGCACACAAAATGGTCCGGGGTCAAGTCGATTCAAAACCATCCGTAGCTGGCATCGCTGTGTGTCGTAGCAAGCGCAGCTGCAGAGGACGTGTTCGATGGTTTCTTCATCTCCGCAGTAGTCGCATGTAGGAGTGTCTGCCATACCAATGCGAAAGGAGTACACCTTTGTGAATGCAACACCCAACCAAAGGCGGCATAACAGTGTCGCATCGGAGCGGGAAAGTTGTGATGGTAGCTTTAGCTTGAGTGAAGGATCCAGTTCATAAAATTGACACCTTTGGAAGCTGGTAGACGACCATAACGTGCGTGTGAGATCTCGAGCCAGCAGGTAAAGTTGTCTTGCTGCATCATTCCTTGATAGAGGAATCGGGACTACACGGGTTTCTTCATGGGCTGAGCGGGCTGCATCATCGGCTAGTTCATTTCCGGTAATACCGATATGCGCAGGCAGCCATTGATATATAATATCATGCCCTCGTGCTAGAGCTTCATGATGGCAATGTCTTATTTCTTGTACCAGTTGGTCATGGCTCCTCCTACGCATGGCAGACTGCAAACTCTGAAGCGCTGCCTTCGAATCACAGAATATGACCCATTTTTCTGGACGTTCTTGAACGAGATATTGTAAAGCAGCCCTTATAGCAGCAAGCTCTGATGCCGTAGATGTAGTCATATGCGACAACTTAAACTTGATTGTCATTTCTGCAGCCGGAATTACAGCGGCACCTGATGAGCTGCTGGATGAGACGGACCCATCAGTGTATATCTGCGTTCGGTCTAAGTACAACTCATGTAATATTAGCAGTGTTGCTTGCTTCAATGCTACTCTGGAGTGACTGCTTTTCTTTTTGATTCCCGGAATTGCTAGGCGTACATGCGGCTGGTCGAGGCACCACAAAGGGCATGCCGTTCTCGCAGCTGGCGTATATCCTGATAGAATGCTGTTTAGGTGCTTGGCTATGACGTCTGAAAACGTAGCACGTGGTCTTCCGGAAAGTAGAAGGGCCAAGTGGTGGTCTGGGACACGGCTAGCATGTCGAATGTGCGCTCTGAGGCAATCCACAGCTATATATGTCCTGACCGGATGGTCTTTGGCAAGCATGATTGTGGCATAAGTAGAAGCGCATCGGGGCAGTCCTAGGCAGATACGCAGTGCCTGACCCTGCAAACTCTCCAATGAATGAGTATTCGATTTGCAAGTGTTAGTCAGTACCGGCAAGCTGTAGCGCAATAGACCCAGAAATAGGGCCCTGTACAGCTGTAGCATGGAGGCCACAGAAGTTCCCCATGCTTTACCGCACAAGAAGTTCATGATATGCACAATAGATAGCAGTCTCTTCTTCAAGTACGCACAATGTGGGCTCCACGAAAGACTTCTGTCGATTATTATGCCCAGGAAACGATGCGTCCGTGCATATTTGACACTCTGCCCATTGATGTAAACAGGGTATGGCGTCATTGATTTGCGTGTAAACGCCATCAACGCGCACTTCACAGTTGACATATTTAGGCCTTGTTTCTGAAGGTAGGCTGTTGTTAGGGTTGCTGCCCGCTGTATTCGTGCACGCACCTGAGGGCGAGTAACTGCAGCACTCCAGAGGCAAATATCATCGGCGTATATGGATAGGCACACCGACTTCGGCAGAACCTTCGCCAGACCAATGAGGGCCACATTGAACAATGTGGGGCTTAAAACACCTCCCTGAGGTACTCCGCAGTAGGTGTAATGTTGGGCAGTTGTACCCTCATATGTTTGTACAAAGAAACCTCTGCCAGTTATATAATCTTTTATCCATTGAAACATTCGTCCACCAATGCCCATTGCTGCGAGAGAAGTGAGGATGGCATCGTGAGCTACATTATCATATGCACCCTTCTGTCACACCGGTCCCGTTTATTAGGGAGGCGATCGCCGGGCTAATTCCAAGAGCCGAAGTATCGGCCCCCCGAACCGCACCACGAAAGCGTGGACAATTTAGAAATGGTCCTTTTTGGTGCGCCAGCGTACGCCGGCTGTGGCCCAAAGAACAAGTCAGAGCCGAGAGTTGATAACCAAAACAAATATTATATTCTCAAAATTCGCAGATCGAAAACCATACACAAAAATGCTCACTCCACAATAGTTGCATACAATATGCCACCAATCAAACCAATCAATCAACGTACTACACAATACAATGAGCCACACTTGAAACAACGGACACGGACAACAATACGAGCTACAATGCAGTCGCATGCATTGAACAACCAAGACACTTAAAGACTAAAGAGATAGAAAACCTATTCAGTCCAAAGTCCTTGGAACAAAAGTCTGAATGATACTCTTCCGAGAATCACTCACTCAAAGTCCAGCGTTGTTGTCGTTCCGCAGCTCTCGAAGTTTCTCCTCCAGGAAACCTCCCGTCTTCAATTGGCCACTCTTCAAACTTCAACTTCTTCGCCGGAAACACGTCGGCTTCACACCCGCAGCTGTTGCCACGGGTCTTCGCTCGATAGCGGTGAACACACGCTCTTGCTTGTAGCCCGAGCCGTCACCCCTCAGGTGGAATTCCTCTCTATCTCCTGCTTCGTCACTACGTACGAAACCTTCGCCGACTACACGGCGGAATCCCTACGCGCTCTGGCGTTAACTTCCGTCTCCTCCTGTTTTCTCGTCTCGGCCGCTCGATTAAATACCTTCTGCGCACCTTCCAGAACGTTCTCCTCATTTTGTCGGCGCGATGCGCAGCGAAGGCTGGGAAGAGGGCGAGACGGTTGGAATGCCCTCTCCGGCCGGTGAGTCAACTCGGTATGACCACGCCTCCTTCGTTCTAGAAAAATCGCGGCCTTGCTGGGCCGCCGATGTGGGGTGAGGAGGTTCGTCTGCGAAGCAATGCTTCTGCGGGGAGAGCGCGCGCCCGGGAGCCTTGGATGTTTGCTTTCTTTTTTTTCTTTTTACCTTGCGGCGTTTCTCCCGCCCGTTGTCGCAAGGATTTGGCGGCGCGCTCTTTTTTAGCGCTCGTTTTGTGACACTGCCCCCCACTTTAAGAATATTATCTCATAATATTCAAAACCACACAAACGAGCGCGAACAGTCACCACACATTCTCACAGACTGTAACACAATCATTCGCTCATGACACTTCACATTCACAATAGATCACTCAATACAATCTTACATTGTAGTTCAATTCCACAACACATGAAATATATTCACAGGCACATGAGTACAACACTCCACCACACATTCCCAATAATACAAATGTACAAAGTTCTCTCATTACAACAATGGTACAATACTAGACATCACATCACAGCACAACACTTCGACATTTGTGACACAGGATAACACAACATCAACACAACCTATGGCACTCAGCACTGCCCAACACATTTTGATTCGACCTCAGCAATTATCCTGTGTACCTTGCGCGGCGCTTGCGCCCTTTCTTGCGGTGCTCGCTCGATCTCTTCTTGTGTTTCCTTGTTCTTTTTCGGCGAGCCCTTTCCAACGACGATATCTGAGGCGGCGTCTCAGCCATCGTTGTCACTTCCGACACCGTTAACGCGTCATTACATTCGACGGGTCCTGTCTGTTTATTTACCCGCTTGATCATGCCTCTACATTTTGCCCGGCTGGCCAACTCCGTCTCCTTTACACTGTCGGTCGGTTGAGGTCGTGCCGATGTAAGTCCAGTTGCTCGGCCCGAGAACTCATTCAACACGATCATCTTCTCATCTGCTGTCTCTTGGGCCGCGGCTTCACCTTGGGCTCTAGTGAGATCCGTCACGGGCTGCTCCTCCACTGTATCTCGCGGCCGCTGTGTTGGCGAGGGCTCTATCTTCGGGTCTTCTCCCAAACATTCTGGATCACTTGGCCCTCGCGCCCCGTCGATGTTTCCGATGACAAGGTCATACAGGGGGGTCGTCATGCATAAAGCAGTAACCTTCCCGCTGAAGTACGAGGTTTCAACCTCAATTTCTGCTTCGGGAAGCATCCGAACTGTACGGTCAATTAAGCAAACCGGTTTTGTTTTGCCGGTTAACTCCCTTTCCCGTACCAAATCTCTCCGCACGATAACAGTGGAGCTACCGGTATCTCTTAACACCGTAATCTTTTTGTCCGCAACTTTTCCAGGCAGCGTTGGCATTCCTTTCGTAACACTGGTTGGCTGTTCTGACATGACAGCACCCACAATAGGAATTTTCTCCCCATTTTTCAATTCTACGAATCCGTCGGTGACGGCATTATTATCGGATTTCGGTGCCACTTGCACACAGGATACCTGGTGAGTTTGACTCACTCCGTTCCGACATGCATCTGCTTTGTGCCCAGTCTGACCACACTTAAAACATTTTACTGTCGTAGGGCTCGTAAAGATCATTCGACAGTTTTTTGCGCGATGACCCACTCGGTTGCACAGAAAACATCGCGGAATGCTCTCTGGTGCACGCTTCTTTTCTTCGGGAGCCAATTTCTTCGAATCATCGGGACAATCCTTCTTGACCTTGGCCAAATTAGTGCCACCTTGCGCTTCCAAGAATTGATCAGCCAATTCAAGCATGTCTTCAAGTGAGTCAGCCTTCCTCTTTTTCAAGTACAGTGACAGACTTGGGTGGCAACTAGTAAGAAATTGTTCTCTAATTAGGAGCTCTCTAAGCTCATCGTACTCCTGCGCGGTCCCTGAAAGTTCAGTCCACCTGTCGAAATAATGGCTAAGTCGGGCGGCATACTGCGTAGCCGTCTCACCGTCAGCTGGCTTTCCTGTCCGAAATCTGTCCCGGAATCCTTCCACAGTGAATCTAAATCGCTTCAACAAAGCCGCTTTCACCTTTGCGTAGTTGGCTGCATCGGTCGGCGTCAGCCTACCGTACACACTGAGCGCTTCACCACTCAAGCAAGTACTCAAAGCAGTTGCCCATTGCTGTTCCGGCCAATTCTGGCTCCTCGCAATCGTCTCAAATCTGTGGAGGTACGCGTCTAGGTTGTCCTTCCTTTCATCAAACGCTACGAGCAGCTTGCTTGGGTTCAAGCGGAAGCCGTGATCTTCCCGTTCGCTGCTTTCAACTCTAGCTTGGACGGGAGTTTCACTTCGCTGTTGCAAACGGAGCCGCTCGAGTTCCATGTCGTGCTGCCGCTGCCGCTCCCTTTCAGCCATCTCCGCTTCTCTTTCTTCTCTCGCCCTCTCAGCCGCCAGCTTTTCTCTCTCCAGCTCCAACTTCAACTGCTGCTCTCTTTCTTCCTTCAGCTGTCGCTCCTTTACCTCTCTTTCTTCTTTCGCCCTTTCAGCTGCCAACCTCTCTCTCTCCAGCTCCAACTTCAATTGCTGCTCTCTTTCTTCCTTCAGCTGTCGCTCTTTTGCCTCTCTTTCTTCTCTCGCCCTTTCAGCGGCCAGCCTTTCTCTCTCCAACTCAGCTGTCTTTTCTTCCTTGGCCCTCTCTGCCGCCAACCTCTCCCTCTCCACCTCAGCTTCTTTTCCCGCTTTGGCTCTTTCGACCGCCAACCTCTCTTTTTCCAGCTCGGCTGCTTTTTCTTCTTTGGCTCTCTCTTTTTCTTCTTTTTCCTTCTGGGTGACCCACTTCCGTAGTTCGGCGCTAGAAAGACCCATCTTTTCACCAAGAGCAACTAACTTTTCGAGATCCATTGTGTCTCGCAACTCGCAACTAAAACCTTGCCGCGTGCAAAAAGTATCTGCCTAAATCAGTCTATCGGAACACTCTCCTGCACTCGTTAACGAGAACACTGAACAACACACAAAATCGTTCCGATAGCACTATCAACAACTCGAGGCTCTTTCTCACTACTTTGGACACACTGTGCACCAAGAGGTCCTGTTTCGCGGACGCCAGATTAATTGTCACACCGGTCCCGTTTATTAGGGAGGCGATCGCCGGGCTAATTCCAAGAGCCAAAGTATCGGCCCCCCGAACCGCACCACGAAAGCGGGGACAATTTAGAAATGGTCCTTTTTGGTGCGCCAGCGGACGCCGGCTGTGGCCCAAAGAACAAGTCAGAGCCGAGAGTTGATAACCAAAACAAATATTATATTCTCAAAATTGGCAGATCGAAAACCATACACAAAAATGCACACTCCACAATAGTTGCATACAATATGCCACCAATCAAACCAATCAATCAACGTACTACACAATACAATCAGCCACACTTGAAACAACGGACACGGACAACAATACGAGCTACAATGCAGTCGCATGCATTGAACAAGCAAGACACTTAAAGACTAAAGAGATAGAAAACCTATTCAGTCCAAAGTCCTTGGAACAAAAGTCTGAATGATACTCTTCCGAGAATCACTCACTCAAAGTCCAGCGTTGTTGTCGTTCCGCAGCTCTCGAAGTTTCTCTTCCAGGAAACCTCCCGTCTTCAATTGGCCACTCTTCAAACTTCAACTTCTTTGCCGGAAACACGTCGGCTTCACACCCGCAGCTGTTGCCACGGGTCTTCGCTCGATAGCGGTGAACACACGCTCTTGCCTGTAGCCCGAGCCGTCACCCCTCAGGTGGAATTCCTCTCTATCTCCTGCTTCGTCACTACGTACGAAACCTTCGCCGACTACACGGCAGAATCCCTACGCGCTCTGGCGTTAACTTCCGTCTCCTCCTGTTTTCTCGTCTCGGCCGCTCGATTAAATACCTTCTGCGCCACCTTCCAGAACGTTCTCCTCATTTCGTCGGCGCGATGCGCAGCGAAGGCTGGGAAGAGGGCGAGACGGTTGGAATGCCCTCTCCGGCCGGTGAGACAACTCGGTATGACCACGCCTCCTTCGTTCTAGAAAAATCGCGGCCTTGCTGGGCCGCCGATGTGGGGTGAGGAGGTTCGTCTGCGAAGCCATGCTTCTGCGGGGAGAGCGCGCGCCCGGGAGCCTTGGATGTTTGCTTTCTTTTTTTTTCTTTTTACCTTGCGGCGTTTCTCCCGCCCGTTGTCGCAAGGATTTGGCGGCGCGCTCTTTTTTAGCGCTCGTTTTGTGACACCTTCACGTCAAGAAAGAGTGCCACTGATATGCGCTTGCGACTTTTTTCTTGTTGAACAAATGTCGATAAATCAAGGACACAGTCAATGGAGGAGCGGCCCCGACGAAAGCCTGCCATGCAAGAAGGGTATTTGGTGTATCGTTCCAAGTACCACTCGAGACGAAATAGAACCATTCTTTCCATCACTTTTCCGAGGCAGCTTGCGAGGGCAATAGGGCGATACGCTGTTAAGTCCAATGGTGATTTTCCCGATTTAAAAAGTGGTATTAATCGACTAATTTTCCATTCTCGGGGAACACTGCCGCTGAGCCAGGAGTTGTTGAAGCATGTTAAAAGTTCTTTTCTAGCTTTTTTGTCCAAGGTGTCCCAACGCACTATAAGTAATACCATCAGGACCTGACGATGACATGCGCTTAGAAGCGACTAACGCACCTTCCAGTTCTTCCATGGTGAACGGAATGTCCATTTCTGGTAATCGCGTCTCAGGAACGATCACGGCGTCGATGCACTCGTTCACAATATTCCCGGCAACTCTCGTGCAAAATTCTTCAGCCACCTCGAGTTCAGTTTTTCCCTGATGCAGTGCCAAAGCTTTAAAAGGGTGCCGTTGTTGTGGAGAGGAGCGAAGACCACGAACTGTTCTCCATATATATGACAGCGGTTTATGAGGGTCCAGAGATTCGCAGAATGCTTTCCAGCGTTCGCTCTCCAGTTTGTAAATGCGTCGTTGAATCTTTTTCTGGAGCCGCCTTGCTTCCCTCAGATCGTAAATTGATCTTGTGCGTCTGTATCGTCGTTCTGCACGCCTTCGTGTAGCTCGTCATCTTTCCAGTTCGATGTCAAACTGTGTTACTTTAGACGAAAATGGTAATTTACATTTGGACGCTTGCATAGTATCCACTATGGTATTTCCCAGGCTGCAGGCGAGGCCTTCTTGGCAAGCGTTCTCAACACGCGATTCAAACATCGACCAGTCAGTGCCAATTGCAACACCGGAAGAGAAATTTTTTATGATACCATCGATCGTCACGTAGGTGGGTATGTGATCACTCCCATGAGTCTCAATATCGCAAAACCACTTAACTTTGTGAGTGAAGCCCCGTGACACCAATGTCAGGTCAAGGCAACTGCCATACGTGAGACCCCGCAGATATGTGGGGGTACCATCGTTCATGATGGAAAGGTCGTAATCGGAAGCGAATGTAACAATGTTCTGGCCCCTGGCATTCATCCTAGTGCTCCCCCAAAGCATGTGATGGGCGTTGAAGTCACCGGTGATGATCCAAGGCCCATCGGTTCTCATTAGGATGTCTTTTAATCGGTCGCTGTCAAATCTCGATGACGGAGATATATATCCACCAATAAGCGTGAACGAAACTGCATTCTTCTTCACACGAAGACACACGTACTGATTGTCGTCATTTGAACTTATTGGGTGCGAAAGATAAGTCAAGTTTGTGCGAATTTAAACAATTACTTTGCTTCGTTCTTCGCAAGCGGCTGAACAAAAAGCTTCATAACCGGACAATCTATAAGGCGTTGACACGTTTGGTTCACATATGACAAGTATAGGGAATTCTTTGGCCCGAACAAATTGGCGCAAGTCCGAGATACGGGACTTCATGCCTCTGGCATTCCACTGAAAAATCGACGCACTTTTAACTTCAGTGCGGAAGATGAGATTTTGTTGAGCCATTGTGCTTATACGAAGTTAGCAAGAACTGGATTCAGTGCATCCAGTATTTGCAGTGCACTCTTAGCAGACGGAGATTGTATGCTGCTCAGTAGCGTGCGAATCGTGGCAATTAATGATTGCACGATTGCAGTCACTTGCCTGTCTTGGTTGGAAAGATCTCGAACCGGGACGATTGCAGTCACTTGCCTGTCTTGGTTAGAAAGATCTCGAACCGGCAGCGCGGACTGGCCGTCATGAAGCTCCTTCGGTTCGCTTGATGCTGCTTCCCTTTGAAGTGCAGGCCACTCTGTCACAGTCAGGGTATGCTCACTGGCTTTGTCCTTTACAGCCTTTCCCGCGGCATGTGGTCTGGGAGGCAAAGGAGGTGGTACTGATGAGGGATCACGCAAACGTGTCGAGGAGGTAGCGGGCGTCCTCGAAGACCGACGTCGACGTGAACGACGCCTTCTGTCTTTAGATGCGGCTTCTCGATGAGATGAGTGATCGCGCACCATCTCCTTCAAGATGGCAATTTCCTTCTGAATCCGCGGGCAGTCCTTCGATGTGGCTTCATGGGATCCATTGCAATTAGAGCATTTCTTGACAGTTGCGACGCACTTATCCGCTTCATGGTGCTCGGCGCAGTGGTGGCATACCACCGAATTCTCGCAGACGCTGCTCACATGTCCAAGTTTCATGCATTTACGGCACTGGAGAGGCTTCGGAATGAAAGGCCGCACAGCATGTCTGAAGTACCCCACCTTCACATGAGAGGGGAGTGACGTGCTCTTAAACGCAATTTTCACACAGCGAGACTTGCCTAGCCGGCTGACATCAACAATTGGAGTATCAGTTGTTGACTTGACAAGAAGTTGTAAGTCCTTATTGGAAATAGCGACATCAATGTCGTAGATCACGCCGGTTACTACATCACATCCCAAGGGAACATGAGAGCGCACCTGGTTGCCGTCCAAGTCAGTTACACTGCGTAGAACGCCCAGCGCACTTGCGTGCAAAACGTCAACAGCCAGTATATTCTTTCTGGCGTTCACTCTTATGTCCGTGATCTCATTTGGCACGAGCGTTTCAGAGACCTCGACACAGACTGTCTGTTAAGGCGTTTCATGCTGATGGTAGGAAGTGCAGGCAGAAACAGGATGGTATAAGTGTTCGATTTTGGCGCTTCACTTACAGTTTGAATAGTTGAGGATGAGGATGTCCCCATGTTCCTTCTCTTCGCCTTGCGGCTCAGCACAGGTTGGAAACCGTGATCTGAGAAGTCCTCACTGCTGAGATAGTAAGCATGAGTATCTTTACTGTCGCTGTCGCTCGCTTGTCCCATCCGCTTCCTGGAGGCGGTCGCCGCTGACGCCGCTGGTGCCGGCAGGCGCCCGGGGTGGTCTACCTCCATCCCCTCCAAGGGAGCAGCGGAAACTGATCAACAGACTTAAATTACAACTGAAATACGCCGGAGATAGCAGAAGCAGCTCCTATTCAAAACACACTTCTTCGTCTTCCAACTGCCTCAAAAAATTCTCAATGAACTCGTAACCTTGGCTCCCTTGCGTTTCATTACCAAAAAATTCCGCCGTATCCACGAAGTGAATGATGATGAGTGGGCGAAGCTCCGGAGGTAAACCTGGTAAACCATGAATCCTCTGTAGATTTTGCCCACTCGATTTTATTACATCGCTCCCCCTAGCGTACGTCGCCGCACTAAATCGAACGATTGCCTTCAACCAATGACACGCGCCATATGTGACATCATTCCTATTTTATAAGATCTCGCCTCTTTCATCAACTACAAGTACCGCTTTCTAGTTTATAACATCTTGCATCTTTTCATCATCAGCTACAAGTACCACCATCTAGTAAACACTACAAGAACTAAACGAGAGGTGGCTACATACAGGAGACGGTACCGCCATCTAGTGAACACTGCAAGAACTAAACGAGAGGTGGCTACATACAGGAGACGGTACCGCCATCTAGTGAACACTGCAAGAACTAAACTAGAGGTGGCTACATACAGGGGACGGTACCGCCATCTAGTGAACGCTGCAAGAACTAAACTAGAGGTGGCTACATACAGCCTACAGGGGACGCACAGCCCACGCCCTAAGGAGCTTCGCCCCTAAAAGGAGAGGACTGTTAAAGTATTCAGCTCCAACTGTCAGCACCACTTTCCTTACTTACACAATCCAATATACTTCTCCGTTTCGTAAGAACCCTTGAGTTTTGTGCCAGAATTAGGCATTTGTGCTGTCGCACCAGGTCGTGATTTTCGAATGAAATGACACCTCTGTCTTTCGACGTTGCTTTGTTTGCTTCGTACACAGCTTTTCTTCTACTGTTCTCGCTCACACTGATATGAAATGTGTTAAGAACAAATGGTCGACATCCTATAGTTCACAGAAGTCCACTTGGAGGGAGAATTACGTGGTCCCTTATACGAAGCGCTGTTTATTTAGAAAAAGTGGTTAACGTTTAAGCGTACTGTATTATGGGAGAGCTTGCGATTTACACTTTATGAGGCCACTTTGACAAAAATTACGCTTAGGACGGGCCCGGGCTGGTGGCGAAATGCGACATGCTGCATATCGCGCCAACGCGGTACCCTGACAGCCCTGCGCCTTACCCTTTTTGTGACGGAGGGACACTGGACGCACTGAAACGCGCATGCGTCAAAGCAATGCAGCGCGGCGCGCGCCCGCGACGATATGGCAGGATTGGTGCCTGGCGGGGCAGCGCCGGCGTGGCGCAACGAAATGAACCCCGGCGAGCGCGCGCACCGCGTCACGTCGAAATGTATTGGGGCCTTGACTGTCGCATGTAGTCATATTCTCGCATGACACGCATCTCATGATTATCATGTTTGCACCAGTCACCTTCGCCATCCGGTGGCGTAACGTAATACCTAATTTGGCATATGTGAAATCAGGGAAATGTCCGCGAGTGCATCAGTGTGGCATGTAGTCATGTTGGTATACATGACAGGCATGTCGGGATTATCGTTCTTGGATGTGTCATTTACCTATGCCGTCCGTTCGCGTTGCGTAATGCCGAGTTTGGTACATATAAAGCTACCTAAAGGGCTACGAGCGCATTGTGAGCGTAGCATGTAGTCATGTTACATGACTCGCATCTCATGTTTATCATGTTTACACCGATATCACCTTCCTCATTCAATCACGTCCCGTAATGCCAAATTTGGTACATGGGAAGCGAATAAAATGACCGCGAGCGCATCATGAGCATGGTATGTAGTCATGTTGTTACATGACACGCATCTCATGATTGTCATGTTTGCACCGGGCACATACCTTCGTCATCCATTCACGTCTCGTTAAAACAAATTCAGTATATGTAAAGCTTGCAAAACGGCTGCGAGCACATCATGAGTGTGGCATGTAGTCATGTTGTTACATGACACGCATGTCATGATTTTCATGTTAGGGTCTGTCACTTGTGTTTGCCATGCAGTCATGTCATACCATACCAGTTTTGCAACATGTCATGTCAAAGAAACCACCGCAAGAGCAGCAAAATCATGAAATTTAAATCATGCCATTCATGACATACTTGTCATGATTTTCATGTTATGACAAGTCAATTAAACTTGTCGTACAGTAATGTCATGTCAAACAAGTGTGGTATCGTTATCATTATCCCAACGACCAGGAGACCTAAAAGTCGTAAGCGGCTAGATAGATAGATAGATAGATAAATAGATAGATAGATAGATAGATAGATAGATAGATAGATAGATAGATAGATACGCTCTGTCACCGAAGTTCGCTACGAAATGCTTCGCGCTTAAAACAGCGAGGCTTTCCCTATACTGTGAAACCATGGCCGCGCCTAATGTAGCCTTGACGATTTCTCCGCACATCCGAAATCATACACACAAACAGCGTGGTACACGGTAACTGTGACAGAACGACTGCCCCATCTTCTTTGTGAATTTCAATTTTGCAGTGTGCCCTGCAGTAGACCCTTCAAATTCGTCAGACATGCAGGCTTGATTGTTCGCACTTTGTCAGAAGACGAAAGTATCTTAAAATAGAAGAGACCATTCACGGGAAGCGTTGTGCCCGTCGTTGCTATTCCATGTTTTTTTTTCAGACAGTCGCTAACAAGTGCCGGTATAGTTAGCGCACTTTTATAATGTCAATAAGCGTAAATGCAAAGAAAGAAAAGCGTATTACCTCAGATTTTAGTAACTGTCAATCCTATTCCAGAATATATTTTTGTGACCATAATAATTATTTACGGTTTCGTAATGATGTAAATAATTGAGATCAGCTGTTTTTTCAACGAATGCAACTAGGGATAAGAAGCAACAAAAAGGAAGTGAGACGGGAAGTAGGGTGTTCGGAGGAAATTCCGAGGCAAGAAAAAAGTGATTAGTGCAGCATGAACAGCAGTGAGACGATGACAAGATAGGCAAAGGCAGTTTACTGCGTGAACAGAAAACCAATAGCCGTGGCCGCGGTGGCCAATACGTACGTTTGCGCCGACTTCGTGGAGCCGCGGACGGTGGTGCAATAAAAAGAATGCCGTGTCTGCCGAAGGCAAGAGGCACAGATGCCAGACAGATGGTCTAATCTGACTGAAGTCCCCGTGCTCACGACATCACCCAGAGAGAACCAAAATATATTTTCAATCAGAATGATGTGACATAGTCTCGTATGTTAAGGAAGGTCATGATAACGCGTTTAATATGACGAGCAACAGTGAGGTGGGTGGGGGGTGGATCGGTTGAAATGTTGGAATAAATGATGGATTGAAAAGTATTGAAATAATAAGGAACTTAGTGAGGGTGTTTTGCTCTAAGACTCACATGCTCTGGCGATGTCCCGCGCTGCCTAACAACATTCTCTCAAGTGAAGCGAAATCGGAGGAGGCTGTAAGAAGTACGGAACTCAGCAGGCAAATCCAGGCAGTCCATAGGGCCCAGGAACGGGCGGAGCGTCACGGCGTTCTGTCCTCTACGTGGGTGCCGCCAGTGGTTTCAACGGCCCCTCGTTAGAGGGTCCTGCAGTAACTTCTCCGGTTCTATTAAAGTTCACTGTCTGTCTGTCTGTCTGTCTGTCTGTCTGTCTGTCTGTCTGTCTGTCTGTCTGTCTGTCTGTCTGCTTGTGCGAGTGTTAATAAAAACAGTGTAGGGAACTATGCGAACGACGACGAAGCAGCAAGAAACGGCAAGCCACAGTGTTGGTGCACACGCGCGACCCGAGCTTGCGCTTGTTTTGTATTTTCGGCCTGTTGACGTTCCTCGCTCTTCTGGCGTTTCTCGGCCTTCCAGTAGGTCTGTACGTAAATAAACGACGTGACATCTTGTGGAGGTGCTGGGTACTCCCGTACAAACCTGGAACTTCGCTCCTGTAAGCTTCCGCCTCTACGTGACACGAACATGGCCACCGAGACGCCTCTCTAGGTGGGACCTTCGACCATCCATGTCACTTGCGGCGCCGTGTATCCTCAACGAGATCCTCCTATCTTCATGGGCTCCACTGAGTCGGACGTCGAAGATTGGTTGGCGAGGTACGACAAAGTCGGCACAAGTAACAAATGAGACGACCCAAGTAAGCTGGGCTACATCACGTTCTACCTTGCGGACACAGCGCAACTGTGGTTTAATAACCACGCAGCTGACATTCCTACGTGGTCTGCATTCAAGGTTGCTGTTACGAACGTCTTTGGATGACCTGCGGGACGCAAGCTTCAAGTCGAGCACCGTTTACGTCACCGTGCACAGCAACCACGCGTGACCTACACGGGCTACATTGAAGATGTGTTGCATCTATGCAACCGCGTCAACACTACCGTGTCTGAGGAAGAAAAATTTAGGCACATTTCGAAAGGCATTGACGACGGCGCCTTTCAGATGCTTCTCGCGAGAAATCCCCCCACAATTGCTGTGCTCGTTTCTCTCTGTCAGAGCTTCGATGAGTTGCGTAGGCAGCGCGCAATTGATCGTCAAACCCTCCCGGCGCCAGACACGCTCGAAAGCTTGCACCTAGCTGCCCATCCTACCGATCAGCAGGCGCTGCTTTCGACAATCAAGGACTTCGTCCGCGAAGAGGTAGCGCGCCAGCTGTCACTGCTGCCACTGACACATGAACCCGCGCAAGCTTTGGCACCGGACCTCCAACACGCCATTCAGACCCAAGTCGCTGAGGCCCTTCCACCGATGCATCAGCAACCACCTGTCACTACACCTCTCACATACGCCGCCGTCGCCGCTTGGCCTACGCAACAGCGTATGCCATATGCTCAACCTGCCACGCCGCCCTATGTCGTGCCTACAACCCCAATTGCTGCGTCGCATCCCTACGCGAGATCTTCAGCTCCATTTTACCGTCGCTCAGACGCTTGGAGGACGCCGGATAATAGGCCCATCTGTTTCGCCTGTGGTATCGCTGGACACGTCGCCCGCCACTGTCGCCGAGATCCCCCGCCAGTTGACACCGTGGGCAGGCCTATTGAGTCGTCGTCTAGGACGCCATCAAGGTACACCACTGATGGTCATCGACCCTGCGCAAACATCGGTTGCCATCGCCCCGACGACGCTCCCTGTCACCTATGCGTCGCCGACTTGCTACGGAAGAGGGAAACTGATCGCTTCAGCTCCGGAGGCAACAGCTGCATACAATTCAAACTGTTTAAGGCATCCATCTTTCTCGCTGCAAGACATTATCGACGTCAATGTATAGGGGACCACCGCACAAGCGCTTATCGACACAGAAGCCACCGTTTCCATAATCTGTGAGACCTTATGCCGCAAGTTGAAAAAAGGTGACGATGCCTCTCTCGGGCCTGATGTTCCGCACGGCCAACTCGCAGTGCATAGAACTTACAGCTGTGTGCGCTGCACGTGCCATTATCCAAGGTCAACTTTATGCCATTGAATTTTTTGTGCTGGCAGGATGCTCCCACGAAGTCATTCTTGGATGGGACTTTCTTTCGCATCATCGGGCCATTATAGATTACTCACCTGCATAAGTTGCCCTTACACCGCTGCCAACCTCTTGTTTGGTAGATTCTTTTTCTGAAGCTTACAAACTTGTCGTTGTTGCAGACACGGAAATAGCACCGAGAACATCCACCCTTGTAGCCCTGACCTGTACGGCGGCTCCTGGCGAAACTGTTTTGTTCACTCCGTCTGGCGTATTTACCCGCCGTCGCCTACACCTGCCCTTTGCCATATTCACCGTGGAATCCCGTGCTACCGTCATGCTCGTTGCAAACTCGCTATCGTCGCCAGTTACCTTACTTCGCAGAGAACGTATGGGTAACATACAAGACGTTGACCTCTTGTGCCCTCTGGAGTTTGCCGAACACCCACTTCACCTCCAGCTCAATGCTATGACGCCACCTGTGGCCACACTGCCCGCGCCAGACTCATTCCAGCCATCTGTTGCCGCTGAGCTATCGCCGACACAAAGACGCGAACTCTTGTCCCTTCTTTGAGAGTTCCGTTCTGCCTTCGATTGCGCTCAACTATCTTTGGGTCGCACAGCGAACATAACGCACCACATTGACAATGGTACTCATGCTCCCTTACGCCAACGACCATATCGAGTGTCAGCGGAAGAGCGCCGTATTATCAACGAACAAGTTGACGATATGCTCAAGCGTGGTGTCATCCAGCCATCGCACAGCACTCGGTCGTCCCCTGTTGTACTTGTGCGCAAAAAGAATGGGTCTATTCGATTCTGTGTCGACTACCGCCGGCTCAATAAGATAACTCGGAAAGATGTGTACCCGTTGCCACGCATCGATGATGCTCTCGATTGCTTGCAAGGAGCAGAATATTTCTCCTCTTTAGATTTACGCTCAGGATATTAGCAAGTTCCAATGGCTAATCCTGACCTTTCGAAGACTGCATTTGTGACACCTGATGGGCTGTATGAGTTTAACGTCATGCAGTTTGGAATCTTCAACGCCCCAGCTACCTTCGAACGAATGATGGACACCATCCTTCGCGGCAACAAGTGGAACACGTGCCGCTGCAACCTAGACGACATCGTCGTTTTTTCTCGCGACTTTCCGATTCGCCTTGTTCGTCTTCGTGCTATTCTCACGTGTCTCACCTCTGCTGGCCTTCAACTTAACATCAAGAAGTGTCATATTGCCGCACGTCAGCTCACTATACTGGGTCACGTCGTCTGCAAAGAGGGTGTTCTCCCGGATCCGGCGAAACTGCGCGCCGTGGCCGACTATCCGAAGCCCAAATCCATCAAGACACTTCGAAGTTTTGTCGGCCTGTGCTCATACTTTCGTCGATTTGAGCGCAACTTTTCTTCCATCATCACGCCTCTTACCAACCTGTTTACAACTTCCAAAGGCATTTCTGCTTGGTCAAAAGAGTGCGACGAATCCTTCTCCGCGCTTCAGCGGTTATTACCATCACCTTCAATACAACGTCATTTTGACCCCGATGCGCCTACGGAGGTCCACACCTACGCCAGTGGTGTCGGTATTTGTGCTCTATTGGCTCAACGAAAACCAGGATACCAAGAATACGTGGTCGCTTACGCGAGTCGAACCCTCAAGAAAGCATAGTGTACTTATTCCGTCACGGAGAAAGAGTGCCTCGCAATTGTCTTGGCTTTGACGAAGCTCCGCCCATATCTTTATGGCCGCCATTTCCAAGTCGTCACGGACCACCACGCTCTATGCTGGCTATCATCGCTCAAAGACCCGCCGTCGGGGCGCCTTGGTCGTTGGGCGCTTCGCCTACAGGAATACAACATTCGTGTTGTATACCAATCCGGCCGCAAGCACTCCGACGCTGATGCGCTATCCCGCTCGCCGCTACCGGCTGATCCCGCTCGCCGCTACCGGCTGACGAGGATGAACCGCTACCGGCTGATCCTCGTCACCTTCTTCAGGTGTCATAACACCAATCGACTTCACAGACATGGCATCGGAACAACGCAAATATGAGCAGATTTCCCAACTCCTCAGCTTTCTGACTGATCCGTTAGCTAATTTGGTCTTAAAAACTATCCGCCGTCAAGCCACACATTTCGCTATTCGAGACGACCTCGGATTCTCTATCGGTGGAATTACACGTCTGAAGGTCGGAGGTGGCTGTTAGTGATACCCAACCACATGCGCTCGGAAATCTGTACTGCTTTCCACAACGACCCGCAAAGCGCTCACGCTGGCGCTCTCAAAACGCACAACCGTCTACATCAGCGGTACTACTGGCGCGGCATGTACACATTTGTTCGCAAGTACGTACGTGCTTGTACTGCATGCCAACAACGTAAAGGCCCACCTCAACGCCCTGCCGGTACACTTCAGCCTCTGCCTTGTCCAGCGCGTCCATTTTACCGCGTTGGCATCGACTTATACAGACCACTTCCCACGTCGTCTTCTGGAAATAGGTGGATAATTGTCGGCGTGGACCACCTCACGCGTTACGCCGAGACGGCAGCACTACCCGCAGCAACCACGAGGGAAGTTGCATTTTTCATCTTGCGCAACTTTGTTCTTCGCCATGGTGCTCCCCGCGAACTTTTGAGCAACCGGGGGCGTGTTTTCTTGTCTGATGCCATTCAAGCCTTGCTCGCTCAGTGCAACATGGTTCATCGCATGACGACAGCATGTCACCCACAGACGAATGGCCTCACAGAACGATTTAATCGCACTCTCAGTGATATGTTGACGATGTACACAGCTTCAGACCAGACCAATTGGGACACCGTCCTTCCATTCGTCACGTATGCGTATAACACCACTACGCACGCGACAACAGGGTTTTCCCCTTTCTTTCTGTCGTACGGACGCAAACCATCGTGCACGCTGGACACTATCCTCCCATACACGCCCGACTCCTCTCAGTACACTGCAATTTACGTTGTTGCCAGGTACGCCGAAGATTGCAGACGATTGGCCCGTTCACTGACAACCGAGGACCAAGGCCACCAGAAGCTACGGCATGACACCGACCGACATCTCTCTACTTTCACGACTGGTGCTCTCGTTTGGCTCTGGATTCCACCGAGCACTCCAGGCCTTTCGTCAAAACTACTGGCATGATATACCACGGGCCCTACCGCATTCTCGCCCGTACGTCACCAGTCAATTATGAGATTGAGCCTTTGACACAGTCTCATGACTTACGCCGTCGTGGCCGAGAAATTGTGCATGTGAGTCGCCTGAAGCCGTATTACGACCCCGCTATAGTGGCTACGCCTTAAGTCGCCAGGTTGGCTCCGCTATTCACCAGGGGCTAATGTAGGGAACTATGCGAACGACGACGAAGCAGCAAGAAACGGCAAGCCACAGCGTTGGTGCTCACGCGCGACTCGAGCTTGCGCTTGTTTTGTATTTTCGGCCTGTTGACGTTCCTCGCTCTTTTGGCGTTCCTCGGCCTTTCAGGTCTGTACGCAAATAAACTACGTGGCAAAAGAAAAATACATATTGAGAAATATAGAAATCAATAAGGAACTAGGGACGCTTGTAAGGGTTCAATCTCAGGCAACACGGAGAATATTTCCCGCTAGTTAGAGAAAGAGGGTAGACTAGGCAACGAAAGGGTAGGCAGAGCAGCCAGATAAGTGTCCGCTGTGCCACCGTAATTAGGTAAATACGTGGACAGGTGAATAAAGACACATAACGCCAAGAGTACTGCTTCCTCTGAGAGTACACGATCAGAGCAGCCCACTGAAACTGACTTTTGCCTTCGCAGATAGTTAATTAAATTTTGGGTAACAATTATTGAGGGGTAACAAATACTTTTCTCATCAAATAAAAATTACTCCATCTCCCGATAAACGGAATTATGTATAGATGAGAAGCAGCGGGCACTAACGCTCACAACGGGCAAAGAAAAAGTGTAGAAGATGATGTACCTCTCTCCGAGGGAGGGAAAGAGTAAGGCATTAAACGGTGCCGAGAGCAAGACGTTGATGTCGCTAAGATGAATCGCCCTAATTTCACCGGCAGCCTGGCCATGAATCATTCGGGACGGACAGCTATTGAATTTCTCCGTCCCACATCTACTGCGTCCTTCTGGCTTGGCACCGTGGATCTCGGTAATGCAGCGACGTGCAGATTGTTTGGAGTCTTCTTCTTTCCCTGGAACCCTTTAGCGCGAGGCAGTGACTATGGGGATGGGGTCCGTGAACGCAGTACCATCGTTAGAGGGATGGGGACCGTTAGCGTAGTGTAATCGTTAACACAGGGATGGGGCCCGTCAGCGCAGTGTTATCGTTAGAGTGAGGTGCCCGTCCGCTTAGTGCAGTCGTGATTCGGTGACGCGGACCGTCGGCGTAGTACTATCGTTAGAATAACGGGGCCCGTCACGTTAGTGAAATTGTAGCAGTGACCGGGCCCGTCATAACAGCGATGCAGCTACAGCGACGGGCCCCGTCACTGTGGTGTAATGATAAAAATGAAGGGACCCGTTGCCGTCAATTTGTAGTAATTTTAGACGCCACCGTCTAACTGTTGTCGTGGCGTAGTGGGTTGGCGCGCAGTTGGGGAAATGGTCGTGCCACAGGTCGTCAGCTCGCATTCTGGTTTTGTTGCTAGCGACTTTTTTTTTACGGCAAAGTGTTACGATTGACTTTACTGGTGTCGCGGGGGTGGTATTTGTTTTGTTTTGGTTTTTGCAAAAAGATAATGTCGCTAATTGCGACGGTTGTTGACAGCCCTACCACGTTGGTTTCTCGAGGCGCAGTGGGGTATACGCTGTTGGCGTGCAACGTATGATGCGTTGTTGGTTTGTTACTTCAGTTTGAAACGCACCGACGAAGTAAACTTACCTGTTTTTTTTCCTGATTTTAGTTGTTTCGAGTAGTGTTGCCCATTTTAAAGAGAGAATTGCGTTGGGCAACATCATAAACTGCACTGATGGAAGGAGCCGCTGGCCAGCGATAACCTGGACAATCAGCCGAGTCCGTGCTGCAGGTTCTCACTTTTACTATTACACTACACTGACGGGCCCCATCATCATGCCTTTGCGAGACGCCCATTGAGTTGACTCACGTTTTTTTTAGATATATTGTATGCCTCGGGACAATACCTTTCCTTATGCTGCCTTTCTGATAATCTTATGTTCCTGTATTGATAAAGTTTACAAAAGAACTTTAAGTCTGAAAGCATGCCGTTGATTCAATTGAGACTTAGTGTAATGTTAGAAATTGGCAAAAGTGGCAGGTGCCGATACTGAAAAGTGCACTGTGTTTGCAAATGGTCCAATAATTTAGAGCAGATATGCTGTCTGGCACGGGGAAAGAGGCGAGACCATGAATCACTGACTAAAATAACATTCTCTGTAACATTCTCTGTTAATAATCTGGTAAATAATGTTTCCGCATCACAAGAGCAGGGGGAGAAATAAACTTTTATTAAAAACAGAAATTGATTTATCTGGGCCTTTGTCTCACATGAGGGGCGTTAGAGGTTTAAAAATTAAAATGAAATAACGAAGAAAGCACTTGTGGTCTGCGTTAGTACAAAACCTTTATAGACTACCGGTGTGTTAAAAATAATAATTCAACAGATTTTACGCATCTTAAACGGGATTTTAATCATCACGCACACCACAGGGATGAGCTCCAAAAAAACTTAGACAAGCAGGAGGTCTATACAATGCATGTATCGACATCTAAGGGCCCAGGAACGGGTTGAGCGTCACGGCGTTCTGTCCTCTACGTGGGCGCGGCCAGCGGTTACAACTGCCCCTCTTTAGAGGGTCCTGCAGTAACTCCTCCGGTTCTAATAAAGTTCGCTCTCTGTCTGTCTGTTGGTGCGAGTGTTAATAAAAAAAGAAAAATACATATTGGGAAATATAGAAATCATTAAGGAACTAGGGATGCTTGCAAGGGTTCAATCTAAGGCAACACGGAGAATACTTCCCGCTAGTTAGAGAGAGAAAGAGGGTAGACTAGACAATGAAAGGGTAGGCAGAGCAGCCAGATGAGTGTCCGGTGTGTCACCGTAATCTAATAATAAGTGGAAAGGTGATAAAACACACAGAACACCAAGAGTTCTGCTTCATCTTCGAGTACACGATCAGGACCACCCACTGAAACTGACTTTCGCTTTTCTAGATAGTTAATCAAATTTCGGATAACAATAATTGAGGGGCAACAAATACTTTTATCATCAAATAAAAATTACTCCATCTCTCGATAAACGGACTTATGTATAAATGAGAAGCAGCGGGCACTCACGCTTACAAGGGGCAAGAAAAGTGTAGAAGAACATGTCTCTCCGAGAGAGGGAACGAGTAAGGCATCAAACGGTGCCGAGAGGAAGACGTGATGTCGCTAAGATGAATCGTCTTAATTTCACCGGCAGCCTGCCCATGAATCATTCGGGACGGGTAGCTATTGAATTTGTCCGTCCCACATCTACTGCGTCCTTTCGGCATGGCGCCGTGGAGCTTGGCAATGCAGCAACGTGCAGCGTGTTCGGAGTCTCCTTCTTTCCCTGGAACCCTTTTGCGCGAGGCAGTGACTATTGGGATGGGGCGCGTGAACGCAGTACCACCGTTAGAGGGATGGGGACCGTCAGCGTAGTGTAATCGTTAACACAGGGATGGGGCCCGTCAGCGCAGTATTATCGCTAGAGTGAGGTGCCCGTCCGCTTAGTGCAGTCGTGATTCGGTGACGCGGACCGTCGGCGTAGTACTATCGTTAGAATAACGGGGCCCGTCACGGTAGTGAAATTGTAGCAGTGACGGGGCCCGTCATAACAGCGATGCAGCTACAGCGACGGGCCCCGTCACTGTAGTGTAATGATAAAAATGAAGGGACCCGTTGCCGTCAATTGTAGTAGTTTTAGACGCCACCGTCTAGCTGTTGTCGTGGCGTAGTGGGTTGGCGCGCAGTTGGGGAAGCGGTCGTGCCACAGGTCGTCAGCTCGCATTCCAGTTTTGTTGCTTTTGACTTTTTTATTACGGCAATGTGTTACGATTGACTTTACTGGTGTCGCGGGGGTGTTATTTGTTTTTGTTTTTTTTTTGCGAAAAGATAATGTCGCTAATTGCGACGGTTGTTGACAGCCCTACCGCGTTGATTTCTCGAGGCGCAGTGGGGTATACGCTGTTGGTGTGCAACATATGACGCGTTGTTGGTTTGTTATTTCAGTTTGAAACGCACTGACGAAGTAAACTCTCCTGTTTCTTTCCTGATTTTAGTTGTTTCGAGTAGTGTTGCCTATTTTAAAGAGAGAATCGTGTTGGGTAACATCATAAATTGCACTGATGGGAAGAGCCACTGGCCAGCGATAACCTGGACAATCAGCCGAGTCTGTGCTGCAGGTTCTCGCTTTTACTATTACACTACACTGACGGGCCCCATCGTCATGCCTTTGAGCGACGGCCATTGAGTTGACTCACGTTTGTTTTAGATATATTGTATGCCTCTGGACAATACTTTTCCTTACGCTGCATGCCTTTCTGATAATCTTGTGTCCCTTTATTGATAAAGTTTACAAGAGAACTTCAAATCTGAAAGTGTCCTGTTGATTCAATTGAGATTTAGTATAATGTTAGAAATTGGCAAAAGTGGCCGAGGCCAATCGTGAGAAGTGCACCGTGTTTGCAAATGGTCCAATTATTCAGAGCAGATATGCTGTCTGGCATGGGGAAATAGGCGAGACCATGAATCACTGACTAAAACAACAAAGAGTGGTACATGAATACAGGAAGTACATACAGGAATACAGAAACCACTGTCAAAAATTCACGGCGGTATTACCATATACGGTATGAACTTTATGAATGAGTTGTGAACAAATTTATGTAGCAATATATTATTAGATTTCACTGAATTTTTGCAAAATCCTGCATTTTAATATTTATGTATCGTTCGGAACAAAATATTATTCATGAGCGTTATCACGACATATTTGGCGGATTGGTTTAGAGTTATTTTGTCGCACTGAACTTTATATATATATCCAAGGCAAGTAAGGAATTTTCAGAAGCATTGTACAACCAGCGCAAAAAAAAGATCATGCGTTACTGGCAGGACCCACATACGCGACATAAGTCTCACAAGAATATGCGTAATGATTAACTTGATAATAGTGGGTTTTAAGCAATCAGGAGGCAAGTCCACCTATAAATGAAAACTTACGCGCAGTGGCTATCGAAATTTTCCTGTCTTGGAAAAGCATAGGCACCTGCGTTTGCACAAGACGACTAATGGCTGCTAAGTTTTGTCTCCCCTTTAAAGACGAGCACCATGCAACAAACCACGTTTTCACGTACCCCTGCAGTTGTGGCGCCAGCAATACTAAACTGGCTAATTCGAGTGTTCCATTTAGCAGCAGACCGTATTGTACATCCACATAGGCATCACCTCTGAGATAGGTCGTTCGACTCTTTAGAAGTGGTAGGCGGGCAACAGGCGTTTTTTTTTTTTTTTTTGCTGGAAAGCGCTGTCATCTGGTGCCCTCCTGTACCTGTGACAGTGTTCTCAAATGCCTTTAGGTATCTCAGTTACGCACCTCATTTCATAGTAAGAACACTGAATGGGCTAAGGTTTGAGGCCTTCAGTATTCTCAATACTGCACACGCGTAGTATTCCAAAAGCTAAGCGTTCCGGTTGAACAGCTGTGTTGCAGTACTCGATCTCACTTGTTTTGATCGATTGATTGATTTTTGAGGTTTAACGTCCCAAAACCACGATATGATTATGAGATAGGCCGTAGTAGAGAGCTCTGGAAATGTCGACCACCTGGGGTTCTTTAACATGCACCCAAATCTGAGCACACGGGCCTACAACATTTCCGCCTCCATCGGAAATGCAGCCGCCACAGCAGGATTCGATCCCGCGACCTAGCGGGTCAGCAGCCGAGTACCTTAGCCACTAGACCACCGGGGCGGGACAATAACGATATCACTGGTGCTGCGTTAAACATAATTTCAAACGCTGCATTACGCAGCCGGAGAGAGGACTGCTATGACTTGTATTAGCACAACATTGTCTTTGCTCCCGTGGCGAACAAACTGAAGATGGATCAGTAAGACGCCGGTAATGTTTGTTCCAGGCATTCCGCATAATTTTTCTTTTTGATTTTTCTCCTTTGTCACTGTACAAACTGAGATCAACCTAAGCCACTGGTTCCTTGAGCACAATATGCAATGATGTATTTGTTTCAGCCTTCTGCGCATATCTGTTATTGTTTCACGTTCGTACGCTCATGGCTGTGACTGATAACAAGGTCGCTGCATTAATAGTACCCTCCGAAATAATTAGCGTTGAGATCACATGGCGAGAACGTTAGCGGCCAACGTTAACGGGTTAAAATACTTGATGTTCTATATCTTGCGAAAGCTTGGCGACACCTGCTATGCAGAAATAAAAGCGAAACAGAAAAATGAACATCAAGAGCAAGCATGTAGAAAACGGGTGGTTATGCATGCGCGAACAGCAGCTGTAACTGATGTTGGCGCTGATTCACTCGATAGCTTTCGCTGCAAAGGCACATACTCTTTGGAACTACCTATAATACTGCCATACCCCCCCCCCCCCCATACTCTACTTTTAAACGCGAAGCATTTCTTAGCGAACTTCGGCGGCTTTGAGCATATCTATCTATCTATCTATCTATCTATCTATCTATCTATCTATCTATCTATCTATCTATCTATCTATCTATCTATCTATCTATCTATCTATCTATCTATCTATCTATCTATCTATCTATCTATCTATCTATCTATCTATCTATCTATCTATCTATCTATCTATCTATCTATCTATCTATCTATCTATCTATCTATCTATCTATCTATCTATCTATCTATCTATCTATCTATCTATCTATCTATCTACCCGCCTATGACTTTTAGGTCTCCTGGCCGTTTCGATGATGGTATCGATACCAAACTTGGTATGGCATAACATGACTATATGAAGAACATATCTGACTAGTCATAACATGAAAGTCATGACATGCATATCATGAATGTCATGATTCCCATTCCATGGTCCTGCAGCTCTTGCGGTGGTTACGTTCACATGGCATGTTGAAAAACTGGTATGGTATGGCATGATTGCATGGCGAACATAATCGACAGACCCTAACGTGAAAATCATGACATGCGTGTCATATAACAACATGACTACATGCCACTCTCATGATGCGCTCGCGGCCGTTTTGCTAGTGATTAGAGTACGTGAACGGATGACGACGGTATGTGACTGCTGCAAACATGATAATCATGAGATGCGTGTCATGTAAGAAAACGAATACATGCCACGCTCATGATGCACTGGCGACTGTTTCGCTAGCTTCACTTATACCAATCTGGTATCATGGGACGTGAATAGATAACGGAGGTATGATACTGGTGTGAAAACATGATAAACATAAGATTCGTGTCATGGAACAACATGACTTTAGGCTACGCTCATGATGCGCTCGCGGCCATTTCGCTAGCTTCGCAAATGCCTAATTTCGTATTACGTGACCCTAATGAATGACGAAAGTATGTGACTGGTGCAAACATTATAATAATGAGATGCGTGTCATGTAAGAACATAATTACATGCCACAATCAAGGCGCCAATACATTTCGACGTTAGGATGTGCGCGTGCTCGCCTGCGATCACTTCTTCGCGTCACGCCGGCGTAGCCACGCCAGGCGCAGGTCCTGCCGTATACTCGCAGGCGCGCGCCACGCTGCGTTGCTTTGACGCATGCACGTTTCAGCCTTTGCGGCCTCCATCCGTAATGAAAAGAGGGCGAAGCAGTGTTGTCTGGGTAACGCATCGGCGCAAAATGTAGGATGTCGCATTTTACGCCAGTTGCCTTCGGGCTGCGCCAACGGACGTTGGTCGAGCCTGTCGTCAGACTATATAGAGTGCTTGCGTTTTGTTAATGTAGCGCCGCCGTGCCCAGGGTGCGCGCGCGTGAACGCTACATTGTAGTAAAGTGGGCCCTTCATGATGTGCTCGCGGCCATTTTACTAGTTCCACATTTACCAAGCTTGGTGTTACGTCCCGTCAATGGACGACAAAACATATGACTGGTGCAAACATGATAACCCTGACACGCGTGTCATGTAAAACATGACAACATACCATGCTCATAGCGTGCTCGCGGTGTTTACGCTAGCTCCACATATATTATAAGTTTCGTATCCCGTGACGCGAATAGATGACGAAGGTAAACGACACATTCATACTTAATAATAATGACACGGAAGTCATGTACGGCATCATTTACCTCCACCTCATTACGTTGCGCTTATTTTACATTGACATATCAACATTTCTCATTCGTGCTTCGCATATGATCGTTTCCCACTGTACGTGGGATCTGCCCATTTTCTCTCTAAACACCCTGGTTAGTGCAAACAGGCGCAACCTGCGCCCATTAACGCCATCCAGCTAAGTAATATGCATACACTGGTTGGAGTGAAGGATTGCATGCATGTCACTTGCATGTCTTACGTCTTGGATACGTTGCAAACCAGACTTGCTCGATTCCGAAAAAATGAGGCTGTTTCAAAACTTCGTGGTGATTTCTGGATCAATCGTGGGCTTATGGTAAATTGGTATTTTTACAGCGGAGCTCTTTTATTAAGTCATTCGCAAAAGCTTTGGGGGCGTAAAGAGAACTTTTATTGTCATTAACGGGTATGTGTCACAGAAATTGGGAAAAATCCTCTACTCTACACTAGAACAATAAAAATGTAGGGTACAGATGAACCGGAAACACCAAATAAGTTTTCTAGATAGAATTAACCTCTAATTGAGAAATCCTTCAGTAAACCGTCGGGATAAACCTAGTGACAACCACCGTGGCTGCATGTTCCAGCTTTGCTGAAACATCTCAGCGAAGTATTTCAGCAATACGTACAACCAGAGAATACAACGGAGCAGGAAAGGCGACGGCGTCTGCAAGAAGAACACGAAGCGGTAAAATACCAATCCGAGCGGCAACGTTCTTGTACGTCTATCGGTAATGCAAAGGCTCGGTTTACACGCAACTTTATTTCTCTTGAATTTGTACATCCATGTCATGTCTATGATTATCTGTAGTTGTACGTAGTTTCTGCGCTGAGAAGCAACCGAGCAAAAACCTCATTACACCAAGATAAACCCTGGTGACAAACAAGAAGCAAGCAGAATAGACTTGAGAATCGTCCAGGTAAGCTGTTTTCAAGTCTTCTGCGACTTCACGCAAGCTTTGTAACTTTTAACACAATATTGACGGGAATTTTTTTTCTTGCAGTATTCATCCTCGGACTTAATTAATTCTGCCCATAATCCCCATTTTTTCCCCAGAAAACCTCGCAATAGCAAGATACAATATCTAAGCCAGTAATTACGTTTTGCATATTAAAAGACGTGAGGTAACCAGATCATGGTACTATAGGGTTAACACACTTATAACAAACGGTAGGCGTGAATATGGCCATAACTTTCGTTTCGCCTGTTTTTCAGTTCGCCCCCAGATTTCTTGCACCAGTGGAGGGTGTCGAGGTGGACGTACGACTCTTTAACCCCCCTGTTTCTCCTTACTACTCTCTCGCTCTCTGTGGGCCTTCTAATCGTCAACACCGCTTTAGTTGTGCTGTGGCCACTTCCTGAGTGGTGTGGATACAGCACTGCCCATCAGCACAGATTCTTTACGCTAATGCGAGTGAAGGGGAAGAGGGGTCCAACTTTGGCACCCAGACGCTCTATGATGGTGTGACTTGTGGACCGAAAATTTCATAGGCATGCCGTGCTTTTCCATTTTCTCACTCAAAATAAAGTAGCATTGCAGATTAGCTGGAATAGAGGGAAATAGGCATACATGAAAGATAAAACCATGTACTGATTACTTGCCTTTTTTTGTTCTTGTAGTGGCATCAGGCATATATGTATACCAACCACGCTGAGTTTCGGACGTAGACATTTTGCGTCTATCGCTTTTTTTCCCCGCTGTCTCCAATCTGTGAAGTCTTACATGAGCTACTACGTAAAGCTACTACGTAAAGCTACTACGTAAATCAAACTGTGTTTACTACGTAAACACAGTTTCATTTGTGCGAAACAGCTGACAAAAAAGGTGCACAGCTTTACAAGCGTTTTTTTAAGTTGTAGTGTACTCATTTCAAGAACGTTGAGGAGTAGGAATGTTTTGGCAAACCACATGCAGTGGATATTGCTGTTATTACTTTAGAAAACGTTGAACGCATAGTATTGAACTACAAGTTCTCGCGAGCACGTTCTTGCTACTATCCCTGCCCCTATCACTTAAGGTGATTGCGGCATCCATTTTTTTTTCTTTCCATCTGAACTATTTGTACTATCTCTACTCGCTAGCAGCGCTAGTCCCATCAGTGAGGCCACCTTTTGCAGTACATTTGCATCTACATTTTGGATGCCCATCTTATACTTAATTTCTGATGTCTTATTGTTGCGTTTTTACCGCATGACAAACAACCCCGCGCAACATTTTAAAAAGACAGACAAGTCAACTTTGTCTAATGCGCAAAATAAAATTGAACACGTATGATAGCGCACGGTCAGCTGTTGTTGTACAAGGAAAGCTTCAGAGAAATGTTGTCAGTAAAACCGCATAATGTCACTTACTTTGTTGCTTGTATCGCGTAATGATATATAGTCATGGTAAATGCTGCCTATATGCGGTCTTATTTAGAACGGGTAGGTGTGGGATGCAGTAATAAAAACAGGCACTCTGGTTCTCATTCACTTGTTCAGAAAAGAATACTGAAGAAGAAAAGAATAATGAATTAAAATGAATACATCGTCAACTTGTTTACAGCGCAACACTAGAAACACAGACAAGCAAGGAGCAAAATAGGAAGAAAAGGCAGCGCCGTCTTTTCTTTTGCTTTTGCTCCTTTCTTGTCTGTGTTTCTGTGTTGCGCTGTAAACAGGTTCACGGTGAATCCCAACCAACTGGCCCAATTTACCAGCTTACTGAAAAATAAATAATTGGTAACTCCTAATAAAACGTAAACATACCTCTTCGGGAGGTACTCCGCAAAACCGTGTACTGCTATCCAGTACGTTTGAGTTTCAGAGCATATAACTCAAGCGAAAAATTCTGCTTTACATAGCATGGTAGTTAAACCCAGGTTGTTGCATTTGCTTTTGTTGAGTCCAGCTGTTTACTCACGCTAAGCCTCAGTACTCTGAATAAGAAATCAGTTTCGCGTCTGTAGCTGCACGATGGAGATCAAACCTGAAAGCAACGAAACATGTGACCTTTTAGATAAAAAGGGCTGAATGTCATATTTTCAAGGCTCTTAGTAATACAATCACTTTCTCGCACAGCGTGCTCTACTACTGGTCAGTAGTTCCTTCCTTTCTTGCTCACCTGCGTTTTGTGCATTCAAAGCCGAAGCTGTTACTGCGAAAACCAGCGGACATATATTAAACGCTCCCGCCTCTGTCTGGACTATTGTTCATTGTGCATGGCCTGCAGTACCATGTGCACAATATGACGACTGAGATTTCGATTCGAGCAGATGAAACACGATACATTTGCTTCCATCACTATAAGGCTCACGTTTCCTTACGTCACTCAATTCCCTGCGCGAAGAACGGTCGTCGTGAAGATGTTTCCTACTCTCATCGCTTCTTTATTTTCCGCTTTGTCGCGCTCATCTTTTTCGCCGCCAGTTCCTCGCCAGTTAAACGCGACGGCCTTTCGCAAGACTACGCTTTCCGCATCTATACTCTGTTTGCGCGTGCGTGGGTATGAAAGTTGTTCTTTCTCAGCTCGTACGACGCACCTCGGTCTTCAAAGCCGACGCTTCGGAGCATAGCATTTACCCAGTCCTATTCCTGCGACTTGACCTCGCGCTCATTTGATTACTATGTTCATTCCCCAACTCTTCCCTTTCGCGTTTGCGTTTTCTTTTGTTCTCATACTGTTCCTGCACTGCAAAACACGGTTTCGCCGACGCTCGCTTTGCATCCTTTCCCCACAACTACCCTCTAAAACCTCGCCCTCGTCCCCACACGAACACACGTAAACGTGGAGACTTTTCCGGTTGTTCGTGAACCCAAATCACTATCCTTGTCGTCTGGGCAAACTGTTTTCCAGTCGTTCCACACTCTGGTCACGGTTGGGCCTTTTTGGCGAGTTGTGCCGGTACGCACTCGTTGATGCAATGGCTGGTCTTTTTTCACGCGATGGTGACTACGTTGGAACGTAATTGCGTCGGTGAATTTGAGCGAGTGCTCTGCAGCCACCCCGTTCTCGCTTGCTTTGACCTGGTGGTATATACGTAATACCTTTATACAACGTTTTTTTTTTATCAGCAAAACTTCTACGTGTGGCTTGTTACGCTAGTGCGCTTTTCTATTTCGCATCACAGACATGAGTTGCGCGCTGATTTTTAACGCTTCTTTCGTGTGTATACCATGTCGCGAGTTTTTTATTTATTATTTGCGAAGAAGGCTTTTCAGGAATTCATTTGTCTGTCCTCTCGGCGTTGAGGCTTACTGATTACAGGGAAAAAAAATTAAAGCCGCAACGCTGCTCGAGTGGTTCCATGTGACTCTAGCATGTTTTCTGGGCAAGGACACTTGTTTTCACTAGGACCACAACTTCTTAGCGTGAAAAATTTCAGTACCACTAATAAAGCAGAAATTATTAATTTTTGCCCGAGAACATGCTCCATACTGAAACATCGCCTATTCCTGTGAAATACTTTCCGCTGAGCTTTTATTTCTCAACCAATCATCATGCTCGCATTTTGAGAGAAGTGTTGGCAAAAGGAACTGTTATTCGTGCTATAATATACAAGTACTTGAGTATTAACTTGTTTATTCTTTAAATACAGTTTTAAAAGAGAATGATAAGCGTAGCTCGGTCCTGGGCATGAAAGGGGTGCGCTTTTTGCCGCTTTTTGATGGTTAAAAGTGCACGTAGTTCCGCGTAATAAAAATCAAAACAAAGATGCCAACTTAGGAACATGCAGCTACTTCTCCTCTCTCTTTTGATACCACACAGTGACAATCATAGAGGGTCAAGCACTTGTTCCTTTCTTTTTCAAAAGGAATGTATCAAGAGTTGGTCACTAGCGGAATCACATAAGTGATAATGAACATAACGCTATATGGAAATCCTTTCTAAGCTTCCTGTCTCATCGCTGAAAACGTAGCCTGTATATTTCACATAGACTCGGCCAATATTGAGATATCGTGCGACATTTTATAGACAACCTGAGTGCCAACTTAGGGCCAAACATTACTGTCACAGCGGTCCGAAGATTCAACAGACCTTAATTTGTAAGAATAGGCGATTTCGGAAAGAAAATATTCCAAATAGATGGACATTTTTAGTATTCTTGTGAAATACGAGCCTCTTATAAATTTTCTCTAGTTGGATATTCGGTCTGTTTACACATCCAGTCATGTCGGATGTTCAGTCGTGCACGCCACACACTTCGTGTCGCTGAAACCTGGAGCAGGATTCTGGGGCCTTTTCGCTTGAACATATAGTATACAGGCAAGCTAGTGGGGCCTGTGCATGAGTTCAGAGCTAAACCTTTAGAGAACGTAAAAAGGAATATATATATATATATATTTATTTATAAACGTGGGTGAAAAAATAAGTGTCAAAACATGGAAAAACTATATATATTATATATATATATATATATATATATATATATATATATATATATATATATATATATATAATATATCAAAATGGGTGAAACATTAAGTGTCAAAACATGGAAAAACGAGCCCTTAGGTATAAACTTCTTTTCCTTATTCTTTAACGATTGTCTCGTACTGGCAGACTAGGTGCCGTTAGGTTGTATAAGAGGGACTATTGGTCAGCTGCCCACTCGTAATAAGCTCACGTGCTATGTGATGCCACACAGGCTCAAAAAAGGGTACTCCACATTCGCCGCTATGGCTACAGATGGCGCTGACTGACAATCCCACATTTAAATTCATATATAAACCCAATAAAGTGGCCGGGGAGATAGCCGCCGTGACAGCTCAATGGCAAGAGCATCTAACGCGTTATTGGAAGGTCGTAGGTTCGATTCCTACTCACGGCAAAGTATTTTTTCACCCACTTTTCTTCCTGTTTACATTACATTGGTTCTAATAACTTCCCCTATACATTCCTTGGCAATATTGTCTGTTAGATCCAATATATATATATATATATATATATATATATATATATATATTATGAAGATGACAAAACGCGCCCTTTGAAAATCTAAGGCCATTTTCTAAAGTTTGCGCGCGAGCTTAATAATAATCAGCGTGGTTAGTAAGTGGCTGTAAGTTAGCCTGCGTATGCTGAAATACATACATACATACATACATACATACATACATACATACATACATACATACATATATAGATATGTCATCACTTAGCACAGTCTACATAAAAAAATTGGCAGATCCCACGTACAGCGGGAATCGATGATATGCGAATCACGATTGAGAAATCTTTATATGTCCCTTTAAAATCAGCACAACGTTACGATGTGGACGTAAATGATGCCGTACATGACTTCCGTGTCATGATTATGACGATTGGATGTGTCGTTTACCTTCGTCATCTCTTCTAGTTGTTTGATGCCAAATTTAGCATGTATGGAGCTAGCGAAACGACCGCGAGCACGCTGTGAGCGTGGTATGTTTTCATGTTCTTACATGACACGCGTGTCAGGATTATCATACTTGCACCAGTCATGCATTTCCTCATCAATTGACGTTGCGTAACACCAAATTTGGTATATGTAGAGCTAGCAAAACGGCCGCGAGCGCATCATGAATGGCCCAATATACTCCAATGTAGCGTTGACGCACGCGCACGTTGGGCACAGTGACGCTACGTTAGGAAAACGCGAGTTAGCAAAACGCCAGCACACTATAGTCTGACGTCAGGCGCGACCAGCGTCCGTCGATGCGGCCCGACAGCAACCGGTACGAAACCCGACATGCTGCATTTCGCGCCGATGCGTTACTCAGACAACACTGCGTCTCCCCCTCATCGAGGAGGAGGGACACCGGATGCACTTCAACGCGCATGCGTCAAAGCAACGCAGCGTGGCGCGCACCTGGGAGCATATTGCAGGACAGGCGCCTGGCGTGGCAACGCCGGCATGTCGCGACGAAGTGAACGCCGGCGAGCACGCGCACTGCTACACGCTGAAATGTATTTGCGCCTTGACTGTGGCATGTAGTCATGTCCACACATGACACGCATCTTATAATTATCATGTTTTCACCCGTCACATACCTCCGTCATCGATAGGCGTCACGTAATACCAAATTTGGCATATGTGAAGCCAGCGAAACGGCCACGAGCGCATCATCAGTGTGACATGTAGTCATGTTGTTACATGACACGCATGTCTAGAGTATTATGTGTCGATGTGTCATTTACCTACGTCAAGAGTTCGCTTCACGTAATACCGAGTTTGGTACGTGTGAAGCTAGCGAAACCGCCGCGAGCGCATCATGAGCGTAGCATGTGGTCATGTTGTTGCATGACACGCATGCCATGTTTATCATGTTTGCAGCATAATCGTACCTTTGCCATTCATTCACGTCCTGTAATACCGAATTTGGTATAAGTGAAGCTAGCGAAACAGCCGCCTGTGCATCATGATCATGGCATGTAGTCATGTTTTTACATCACACGCATCTCATGAATATCATGTTTGCACCAGTCACATACCTCCGTCATGCATTCACTTACTGTAATACCAAATTTGGTGTATGTGATGCCAGCGAAACCGCCACGAGCGCATCATGAGCGTGGCATGTAGTCATGTTGTTACATTAGACAAATGTGATGATTATCATCTTAGGGTCTGTCGCTTGAGTTCGCCATGCAATCATGCCATACCATACGAGTTTTACAACATGCCATGTGAACGAAACCACCGAAAGAGCTGCAGGACCATGAAATATAAATCATCACATTCATGCCGTACATATCACGATTTTCATGTTTTGACTACTCAAATATGTTCTTCATACAGTCATGTTATGCCATATCAAGTTTGGTATAGATACGATTACCGAAACGGCCAGGAGAGCTAAAAGTCGTAGGCGGGTAGATAGTTGAATAGATAGATAGATAGATAGATAGATACACAAAGTCGCCGAAGTTCGCTAAGAAATGCTTGGCATTTAAAATTTATAATCCCACGTTCCGGTATTATACGTATGGGGAAAGTTATTGTAAAACGAGTTATGCTGCATTGGAACTGCGCTGTCGAAAAAAAAAACACTTCAATATGACCATTTTCACAAGCGGTAATTATTTGTAATTGGTATCGTACGTATACCGCTGTTATTGGTACCAGTGAAAGCAAGGTACTGGTGCCAATGTGCTGTGGTACCAATGTTATAGGTAGGATGCTAAAGGCCGTTTTACATGACACAAAAAGTAGTGATTTTCAGACTGCGAATTCGCTCGCAGCGAAAAAAAAAAAAAAGGGCAGTTCGCTCCCACCACAGCCGTCCGCGGCGAGCTTCCAACATGTTAGAAATTTTCGCTCTGATCGCAGCGGCAGGGGCGATTTTTGGTCGGGACCCGTCGAAATAGGGCTGGTCTGGCCAAGCCGTCGAAGTAGAGTCGATGTGTTTGTTTTGGTAATGGCCGATGCTGTGCATTTTAAAATGAATTCAGACTGGAAAGTGTTCTTAAATGACGAATTAAGCAAGCCCTTCGTTACCGTTCACGGTAACTTCATAATATCATAATGCACATATTATTACACTACATTCGTGTCTACCACAACGAGCGGTGGCAAGAACTCACCGCTCCAGTCGCAGAACGAAAATAGCGTACCGTTCGCGGACCATGTGAAACGATACCGTTATTAGTGACGGTTGCAAACATAGCGATTGGAGCGAACGGAACGATTTTTTTCGCTGCAATCGCGGCATGTGAAACAGCCTTAACACGGACCACTTATAGCGCTACGCGCTGGATATTGTGCTACGTTGCTGTAAGGGCGGTACTGGTATTGCTACCGGTATTGTTGAAGTGGGTAATGGTGGTACCGTGGCTTTGTGATTTGGTGTCTTTCTGGGATGAAGATAGGAGACAAAAAGCGGATAGTCAGGGAGGCGAATGGTCTGAAATCTTTTAGGGGTGAAGCTCTTTATAGCGGCACCCATTCATCCCTCGTAGCTGTTGTAGTGTGTAAGAAGTACAACATTTTGACCTCCAAGGTGGTGCCGGTGAGAGATTTTTTCTGTGCGTTGTTGAACAATAAAATATAGTGTTCAATGTACATGCCGATGGCTGCTAAGGGATAATAAGATACAGGAGAATTCGGCTTTCAGTTAACGCGCACGATGCGATCCCCATTAGCAGCCATTGGCATGTACATTGAGCCCTATCTGACAAGAAAGGGTTGCTACGTTATACTCGCTGGGCGTAACCTCCTTGGATTTAGAAAGAATTAGCGAGCGTTGGGCTGCAGTGCCATGAATAGAGTGAACTAGTATATACCATGAACACGAGGTGGTTTAAGGTGGGAAGTAGATACGAAGCGCAAGCCGTAAGAAAGTAAAAGCCAAATTGTCCTGTCTCTCATTTCCCAATAGTAGCCATTGGCATGTACATTGAGCACTATCTGACAGGAAAAGGTGGCTACGTTATACTCGCTGGGCGTAACCTCCTTGGTTTTAGAAAGGTTTAGTGAGCGTTGGGCCGCAGTGCCATGAATACAGTGAACTAGTATATACCATGAACTCGAGGTGGTTAAAGGTGGGAAGTGGACCCGAAGCGCAAGCCGTTAGAAAGTGTGCGTGTGCCACCTCTCATTTAGTCCTTGGAATGTCCGCTGGATGGCCGTGCTTTCTTATGGGGAATATATAATGAAAAAAATGCGAAATGGTAGTACTTGGAGTGTTGAATAGATGGACGAACGGACACACAGACAGATGCATGGATGGACGCACGAACAGATGGGCGGATGGACGCATGGACGGTCACACAGACGGACGCATGGACGGAGGAAGCAAGAACGAATGGACGGACGAATGCTTCGCCCCACTCTTCATCATTCACTCCGTGGATATGCTGCCATTTTTTTTGTTTGTCGCCCTACGCGGGTAGAGAAACAATAGTTAGGGAAGCCAGATTTTTCCACAAGAAGTCGTGAAATAAAAAAAAAACATTATGTGGTAGAAAAGGTAATTTGCTTTTAACCAATAATGATTTCGTGTTTTGCGAATGCGCTTCAAAACAAGCTTCAAAACTCTTCACTTAGCGAAAGCAAGCGCTACACATACGAGTCATTGCGATGCAAGAAAGATTCCGAACGCTTTTATAGCCTCGCCCTTTCGCGTAAACCAAAACGACCTATCGCGGTGCTTGCGGACAACTGCGCCTAATGCTCTCTCTTCATTTTCGCGGCAAATCCGCGATGCCCCGCAACAATGAAAGAAGCAACTTCTGTTTTAGAGGCAAAGAAGTTTGTCCGGCATTTCACAGTCCGTATTGATTCATTGGCGTACTTACAAGATTCAAAGTTCCGGAGGTAAAAAAATGTTTTTTTAGCCCTCTTAGAAAAACCCTCTTCGAAAAAAGGTGGTAGTACTTGATAACTTTGGGGTAGTAATGGTTTGTCACACATGTTACAACCCTGGTAGTAAGCACAGTTAGTAACGGCGAGGGTGGTAACAGTAACTACCTCTGCTGCTACTACCAGCGGTTAGTAACTGTTACTACCATAGCCGTTACCACCCATGGGTAGTAACGTTTACAGGTTTCAACAAAATAGTAACCGATGCAACTTAGTACATTACTTTGGGATTATTTCTCCACTGCTAATGTTGGCTAATTAATTCCGTATTACTAGACAGTCGGGTAAAAGCGTGGTGTGTCATGAATGTAGACCAAACAGGTTCACTATTTTTCACGTATACATGCAGTAA
This sequence comes from Rhipicephalus microplus, assembly GCF_013339725.1. Taxonomy (NCBI): domain Eukaryota; kingdom Metazoa; phylum Arthropoda; class Arachnida; order Ixodida; family Ixodidae; genus Rhipicephalus; species Rhipicephalus microplus. The sequence goes on along the minus strand of NC_051171.1, from coordinate 109,285,312 downwards.
GAAGTAAGCGTGGGGTATATATAGCCCCAACTTCGCAGGGGCATGTCTGGTACAGAGAAGCACTTGCGTTTCAGGAAGAATTATAAGAAATATAAACCTATAGCACTATTTTGTACTGCTTGGTTACGTGTGTTTGGTGACCTTGCACAAGACCTTTAATCAGCTTTACTTATAAAACATTATATGTTATATTTATCTATTATAAAATGGCCACAAAAAGGCATTATGTACCGTGGCCGGAACAAGGTACCGAAGTGATTCTCAGTGCATTTGAATGCTTCACACGACTAATATATCAGCGTTTAAAAGGTAATAATCGTTTTGGGGGTTTGACGCGCCAAAACAATGATGATATTTGGAGACACGCCGCAGTGGAATAACTGTGACGGTCCTCGAGGCTAATTGTGATCATCTGGTTATTTTGATTTGCCGGTCTTGATAATGTTTGCTGTAATGTGTTAAGTTTGTTGTAATTGTCTATTACGGCACGTGTAGCACTTGATTATGGTTCGTTAACTTGTACTTCGCCGTTTAGACAGTATCATAATGAAGTTTACATATCTCCGTTGAGTAATTTAGAACGAAATGTATTTTCTTGATCTACGTATACCTTCTACGTCATTTTTCCGTTTAATGATAATACGTTGAGACGATTCCTCTCATAAATGATCAGAATCGCATTCACACACCATTTTAGATTATATTGTCAAAAGCCAAGTAGCAAAGAGGTAGTAATGGGGCAGGAAAGGTAGTAACGGCTGTAGTTACTATCTCTTTCATTTCAGTTACTAACTGCTTACTAACGTAGGTATAGTAAAGAGGTCGCAAAATGTTAGTAACGGTAGCAGCTAGTAACTATTTACTAACGTAGGTTGTAAACAAGTAGCAAAAGGGTAGTAACGGTCAAAGAAAGGTAGTAACTTCTGCAGTTACTACACATTCGCTTGCAGTTTCTACCTTTTTACTAACTTTTTTTTAAGAGTGTAGGGGTAAAAGTCATTTGCTTGCTTCCTAGCCATCTTTCCCTTCCATTAGATTTTTCACTGCTGGCCTAGTCCAATACGCAGCCAACGTGAGTGGACGGTATGTGCGTCTTCGACCGAACGAGAGAGGCGGGAGACTGACGACGTTCTTGTGCGCTGCAGCCACCGGTGAGGCAATTAGCTCTGAGTTCTAATAGCGGAAGTCGTCAGCTTCCTGCAGTTCCAGGCACCCTTATGCCCTCACATTCACGAATCCTTCCGTCCCCATTTTCTTCCTGCGCTTTCAGCACTCCTGGCTTCGTTTAGCGACGTTTCACTCTCATTCCTGCCTTTTCCCTCCTTGTGCATTGTCTCTTAACTCTTTCGCTACTATTGTGTGCATATTCCTTCTCTCTGTCTCTCTTCTTTTACCAATGGCAGTTTCTAACAACAGCATTCAAGTGTGATGGTGTTGCTCTCGACGCAGTAAAGTTTGGAGAGCGTCGGAAACGGGAAAGTGTTAAAAGAACTTTGAAGATGAAGACGGAAGTGGAGGAAGATTTGGTGACAATATTTGGAAGCAGCGTGAAAAAAAATGAGGACAACGAAGGAACACATACAACAGGACTTGCGCTAGTCTTGATGTGTGTGTTGCTCGTTCTCCATGTTTTTTCGCACTGCTGAAAGTTAGTCGTGCGAATAACCAATGGACTCGCCCAAACCCGCAAGATGTCAGTAATTAAATGAGGTTGTGCCGAGTTGGATACTTTACACTGAAAGATTGGGGAAGATGTGAGCAATACTGAGACAGGAGGTACCCCATGTTAAGGATGCAAAGACTGATGTACACGCAAACATACAAACAGGATGCCCTGCTTTTGTATGGGTTGTCTGTGTTTGTGTCTCCAGGTGGGTCACCATGTTCAGTGCTTTTACCTTTTATCAAGCAAAATCTACACGCCCAATGGTCGTGCACTCTAACCTAACCGTGTCATAGCGCGTGAAATTTGCATCGAGGTTGACCCGAAAACTCTCGCTCGCTGTGCGAATATTTTCCCAATATAGCACGTACTCTTGGTTACAGGTTCCTTGTACTTTAGTGTTTGTGAAGCAGTTGTAGAAGAGTACACAAATCATGTTGAGGATTCCAGGGAACTAGGTTTGAATGAAGTTCACAGGCTTAAATGCAAATCAGTTTTTACAAGACAGCGCAAATAGAAGATCATTGTCAGATGCCCCCTCACACCGCAGTGTGCATACCATAGATTCGAAATGGGGGTTATTGCTGATGATGCTACGGGCAAAATCGCGGCGATGTTACTGCGACTACTAAGATATTACTCGAGAATATGAAGTACGTATTAATAAGTTACTAGACAAGAAAACGGAAATAATACACCTCAGTGCTTTACAAAGCTCGGTATAGCAGTTTATTCGAGCTGCCACATTTGAAGTGTATAGGGCATTTTCAGGCGAGAACTATGATATAATTCATTTTCGTTTACCCATTGTCGATAATCTATATCATGTTTGCACATGCTTCTATTTTCACGAGACGTGTCACAATCACAGGAACATAAGAGCAAGATGTTTAAAGTATTTAACGTTCTTGTCAAAGCGTAGCACAAGATAAACGGAACACCGTGAAGAACAAACAGGATAGGCAGTAACTTGAAACTAAAAGCTTTAGTTTCCACTTAACGCCTGTCCTGTGTGTTCCTTGCAGTGTCGCGTTTTCGTCGCGCTAAATTTCGACATAAATATATACTAAATCGCCCACTACTATACGTCACAAAAGCAGTTAGATGTAGCTAGATAGAAGTAGTTAGGTAGAAGCTTGATGGATGCTCATTCTTCTACCTGCCCAAAATCGTAGACTCCCTAAAACAATTTTTTTTATTATTTCTTTTGGGTCAGTACTTTCTCTTATGCCAATATTCTGTGTATTATCGAAAGCAAATTGCAACCTGGAAATGTCAGCAATAGTAACTTGAGATTTCGCGACCGGTAATGGCTTTTGTGTACTCCGACGCACTGAGGTTGGTTTTGTTGGTATCTCTCCGCTCCTCCTGGAAAAAAAAAAGAAGCTCGGTGATCACTGTTGCCTTGATTAGTTTGCGCGCATGAGACTTGATCGCGTAAACAGACCAACTCTACCCTGCACTCCTTCCGGGCTCCTGTTTTTTTATGAAAGCTCTTTAGGAGATTGTGATGTACTTCAAGAGTTATCTCGATTGTCTTTGCAAGAAGTACTCAGCACCATTCGCAACAATGCATCTCTCTCTTGTAAACAATCAACAAGATTAATGCTATACCACCGCGTTAGCTGTGAAAATTAGAACTGAAGGTTTTGGGAATAGCACCGCTAGGAAGCATGCTAGATAGGCAGAAGTTCAACAGAAGATGAAAGATTGGGGAGTCGAAACGTTTTGGAGAACTAAGTGTCGTTGGAGCCAACGTGTCAGCAATTTATCGAAACAATCCCAATCTTTTAAAGAGCCACTAAGCAACCCCGAGGTTGGAAAGTTTTTATAAAAAGAAATATGTGCACTATGTTTTCTGAACATGACGCTGCAGGAATTTTGGGAAAACGTGCTATATTAAGGAGCTTACACGGGTTAGACCAGCGGTTTCAGCTAATTTTAAATTTTCGCGCGGCCTCGCCACCCTTCTCCCTCACAAGGAGGGGAAGGTGCAGCCCGTCATTGTGACTGGTTTAGACCAATCGACGAGCTGCGTGCGGCGTCAAGTAACTTATTGGCGACTCTGCGTCCCTGCGCGTGGAAGGAGGAGTGGTCAGGCATAGGAAAGGAGCGCGGGAGTTGGTTTTTCGAAATGGAGACTCCACGTGGCGCGCGGCGCTGTAACATTCGGAAAACGTGATCACCGCGGGCTACTCTTAGAATTGCTGAGCTGCTTTGGGGGGCCGTAAAAAAAAGTTGGAGCCTGCTGACTGGCCTTGTATAGAATAAAACTAGATAGCTCGTAGAAACGTCGATTTCAGCGACATTCTGTGTTCGCGAGGCACGCGTTAGTCGGCGACTACGGTTTCATTTTTCATCACCTGCGTTTCCCTAACACACGCTCTATGCCTGACTTCTTTGCTATGACACTTCCGGCGGAATTCAGCCGCTTCTTTTGAGATTTGACCCACGACATGGAGCGCAGCAACACAGTTCCACACTTACTAATCTCAGAACTATCAGATTGGTCGGGGTACGACCTAGTAATAATAACCTACTTTCTCGCAGGAACAGGATGAATATGTTCAAAAGGAATGTCAGAACCACAGCATGATACACTTATGTTACTCTCGTAGACATTAAATTGATTAGTCGAGTTAAAAGACAGTTTATAATTCTTAAACATATTCTGCCCTACTAGACAAGGACGTACGAGAGATCACACAACAGAGAGATAACTTCAGCAGCTTTGTTTCAGAATAATATCAACCTATTGCTTACGCTTTCAAGTTTAGATTACAAAACATGCAAAAAGAGAGACATTTCAGAATTTTTCCTTCAAGAAACAATTCACAACAGCCATTTTTAATCTTGACTAAAGCTGAACCAAAGGCGAAAGGGCTTCTGAAAAAAATGATTTTGTCATTTTTCGTCAAAATTGATTCGAAGAGACGCCCCAGCCGGCAAAAAGAGAGCTAGTTGAATAAAGAGGGGGGGGGGGGACGACTCACTTTCGGTGGATATAGGAGCGGAGCTCAGCAGTGCCGATTTCCCACATCATCTTTTTTTCAGGAGGAGCGGATGAAATATATATGAGCTTCAAGTGTGAACTTCTTCACAGAGCCATATAAAACAGAGCAACACATCGCCGAGTGGAAATGGAGAACGGTCATCATCTTTTCTCACTCGTATATCAGAACTGCACTGTACGAAACGAACGTTATTTGACATTTCGGATATCCTAACTTGAGGCCCGGAAAGAACAAAGATAGAGCAGATTCAAATAGAGTGACTTGAATGGCTGTCTTGGATGGTTTTTCGTAAATGAAGAATCAAGCTGGTGTTACCTGTTTCATCTTTAGTATTGTATGCGTGTATAACTGTGTGGTTGCAATATGGTAAAGCCTCTCCACCTGCTGATTTGCTTTTGAGCAGCACGTATGCCAATTTCTTCTTTCTTTCCTCATATGATTCAGGTTATATAAGCGTTATTTTGTGAGAAATCAAAGAAAGAACTGCCTTGCCAAGCGTGGATCTTCTGGTGCAAACACTGGTTGCAGAAATTTTGTTTCTGCGGCATCTTAATAGCCTTGTCTGGCGTTACAAATGAAAGTGATGCCACACTGAAGAAAATAAAATATGTATTTTATTTATTTTTTATTTATTTAGAAATACTGTCAACCCTCTACTGAGGGTCATTACACAAAAGTTACTACACACTCTACAAAAAAAATTGGGGATATAACTACATCTCCCAAAGATAAACCAGGTATACATATATACAAATCCATGAAAGCTCTGCATTCCAAACGAAAAACGAAAAACACACACCCTGATTCGCAATGCAACGAATAACAATCGTAATAATATTTACAATAAATCACATAAACGTAAATCAAGTGAATGCACAAATTCATTAACATCACCCGCATTGACTATGTTACTCGGTAACCCATTCCAATCTTCAATGACAACGGGGAAGAACGTATGACGCTACGCCTTCGTTCGTGCAAAACAAGGTTGTAGTACTCGTGTATGGTTTTCCCTCTCGCTTCGTTTGCCAGGTTGTTCTATGTAGTCATTTCTGTTAATTTTAAACTCCCCTTCTAATAATTGAAAAGGAAACTTTAATCTATTTTTGTGTCTGCGCTTCTGGAACGTCTCCAGATTACATAATTGTAGCTTTTCTGTGACTGAATCGTTCTGCTTATATCTCGAGCACATAAAGCAATCTGCAAGCCGTTGTAGGCGTTCAAGTTTATTTACAAGCACTTTTTGGTGGGGACTACAGACAATACTGGAATATTCTAGTATCGGCCGTATAGAAGAAGAGGTATCATGCCCCACTTTGTTAGACGTAGTCGTCAAATCAACATCACCCAGATGTGTAGTGGTGCAGTCAATATGTGTTGAATGAGAGCACATGCCTTGCGTGAGCCGTTTTTTAATCTCCCGCGCAGAATCGAGGACTCTGCAGCTGCAGAAAAAGTTTAGGTCTAACACAATGAGAATGTTGAAACTAATCACTGCATATGCGCAATCGCACCTCAATCATGGTGTAGTGCGCTTTGGGGATGGGGAATGGGGGAGGGCTGCGAGTGTGTATGCGGGCAGTTGTGTGTGTTTGCAATTTGGTTTACGTGAGACACGCTGCGAAGAAGCAATACTCAAAAAAAAAGCAGCCCGTATTGGCTTGCTTGTGAAATGTTCCTTAGAACAAGAACACAACACAAACGACAAACATTCGTCCTGAGGAGGTGTCGTGTACATTCTTGAGCAAAATATAAAAAGTAGGCGGGAGGGGCTTCGGTGAAAATTTGCTCAGTCGAACTGATAGCCCGTGCAAATACGGCGGGGGTTTCTTCGAATGGGTAAATATGGGGCGCTTTATAGAACATTAGGATTACGCACCCTGCCTTGCTTCAATCCTGCGGTGAACGCGCTTTCGTCAGTGTTGTTGAACACTCCCGAAAATTACGGAATGCACTGAGAATTTCTACTTACAAGAATCGCAGAATATACTGACAACCTCGTGAATTTGTCAATGCATGCACTGCGAAAGAGCCGATGTACTTGAACATCGTATGTAAACAGTTGAGGCAGTGTCTGCAATGGTGGATTGTCATGTGTACCAGCATTGCGAAAGACAAATCCAGTCAATATAAAAAAATTAGTTAATCCACTTATTCGAGAGCTTCATTAGCGTCTGTTGTATGTCTGCCATCTGCAGAAAGCGAGTCCATCATCATCCTCGTGCATGATGATCATGACAGATGATGTTGATCATAGCGCGAAGAGTTACTGTACATTTCAATACGGTTAATCAAACAACGGTCTCGTCGAGCGTAGTGTCGTCAGTAGCGCAGGGGTTTTGATGTGTCCGACATGGCGCAGGAAGAGGGGGGTGGGTTATGACTTGATCAACATTTCAGTTTAAGTCTAAAAACGGCACAACACGCCCATTGACTTCACGTACCGAAGAAAACTACAAGCCTTCGTGTCTTTTTTACGCCGTTGGCACGTACAACTATGCTACAACGATATTCCCTTTTTTAAAACATCATCCATCAAAGACTGTGTGAGGAAGGGCGATGATAGATACCACACGTACACTCGCGCCCCCAATTGCGTGAAGAGTCTGTGAAAATCGACTCCTCCGGTGAACACCAACATTTGCCCTTTCAGTCTGGAAAACTTCTCACTTCAAAGAAATATCTGAAGTATGCATTTAAGAGGAAGGGAGGAACAGGTTGAATGGATGGATAAATAACTAGATGTTGCGCATCGAGCCAGTTCATTCATTAACACATATCAGGGCATCCATTAGGCACACCAGATACTCGCTGATCAATGAGTGATGAGATGCAGGAAATGCAGGGATGTTAACCAACGTTGTAATATTGGGTTCGCTACGCCATATTCACACTAAGGACAGGGAGGAAGGAGAAGCACAGTCATTGGTATGCTACACTGAATTTATTTTATGTCAGTGCCCTCAGTACAGCTCTCAGAGGCAGTCCATCGCGGATGTGTTTGCACGCCTCACTGACCAGCCGCTATCCGAGAAAGCAATCTTGGAATGCCGGAAAGATCGAGCTTCATGTTAGAAAGTGACGTAGGCGCTGTTGAAGTTCCTGCGAGCGATCCGCCTCGTTTTACGATTGGGACACTCCTTTTTGTGCGTGTGTTTGTTTTCCTTCACCTCTTTCTGTCTCTCTCATTTATTTCTTCCTTACTTTTTGTCTCCACTTATCCATAAATTTTCAGTTGCAAGGTAGCCAACCAGATAATTGTTTTGCGGTTACCCTCCCTGTCTTTACGGATCACATCTCTTTCTACTCTATACTATACGGAAAGGAATAAGGAGGTTTGAAAAAAGGTATACAGAAACAGAGTGAGAAAAAGAGAGAAAGGCGCACACACACACAGTCAGTCCTTGTCGCAATTCACACGCGCTGTACTACGCTGTGCATGAGGCTTCGCCTCGGGTATACCAGGCATGAATGTGCGGCACTTGAATGAGTATTCAGACAAATGTGTTGATTCACCAACGAAATGAGATGGAGACGAGAAGAAAGATAGCTGTGCTTAGTGCGCAACTCAGGAGGACTGCGATGAAATACAGTCTTCGTCCCGTCTTGTCATCGACTTTTACAAGGAGAGCGCAGTTTCTTTGCTCTATGCCTCATTTTCTTCGAATTACTTGATTAAGAGTATCGCATGGATGTGCATATGCAGTCGAGCTTAATGCGGGTGCCTCTAAGGCTATACCAAGATGTATGGTGTCGAGCCGGTTCATTCATTAACGCCTATCGGGGCATCCATTAGGCACACCAGGTATATACTTGCCCATCGATGAGTGCAGTGCTGTTGTGACCTAACGTGTCCAGCTGGGGAACTGAGCTGTATAGATGCAATAAGACTTCAAAGCCAGCGCAAACAAATGAACAGAAGATGGCAGGAACAACGCGAGCCATGTAGCTGCAGCATATGGCGATACAGTTAAAACAGCCCGACAGCTGACCCACTTGGAAACCTCCAGAGAGGCTCACAGGCCATCAGTGAGTGAGTTACTGGCGCATTAAAATTCTACCATGCATGGCGAAGCCACGTACGCACTTTTATTTGCAGAGCCTTTATCTCGTTTCATATGGGCGCAACTTTGACCCCGACAAGTATATCAGGACATTTAGTGGTTATTTTGCAGAGACATGACATGATAATCACGAGCAATTACTCATCTCGAGCAATTACAGTCGTTATATAAAATGAATGGTTGCTGCTTATCAAACCGTAAGTATACTGTGAAATGAATTTCCTCTCCGCTTTCTGGCGTTATAATTAGTGTTCAAGCACCCACAGCATCAAGCTACTGCCAAATATCTTTGTGAAAATAATAGGCCACTGCTATAAAGTTAGTGAGTGAGCGAAACAACTTTATTTAGTCCTAAATAGGCGCCAGGCACGAGCCAGTTCATATATATATACATATATATATATATTGTTATGCCAGCGAGTCCTCGTCAAACGTCCGTGCCTCTGAAAAAGGCAATCTGTGTCAAGGCCAGCCCGCAGTCCGCCTGACGCGAACAACCCAACGGCGTGAACACGCGCGGCGCCTCTCTGGCCCACGTGCATTGAGTCAGCAAGCGCACGTGACAGCGAACCGGCGTCCTCGTGTCTGGAGGTCTGACGTGGACCAGCGGCGACCCCATTGGAGGAATCTGCCCTGACGACCAGCGGCGCTGCTGATTGGGCATTTTGGTTGGACCCGGTGCAAATAAAAGAAGCCCTGCGGCGCGTCGCGGTCGGCGGTCCTATGAGAGAGGAGTCCCCATGTCGGAGAGCCGACATGTGTGTGAGTCGGCGGTCTTAGGCGAAAAGTTGACCTATGTATTAGAGAGGAGAGCTCGGCTCTTCGAGTCTCTGTCGGCCCCAGTGCCGAAATTGTAACGCCTCTGTATATATGCTGTACATAAACCTTGTTTAACTCACCGTCGTCTCGTCCGCTCGTCTTATCAGCTCGGCGCAGAAGCAGTCGCGAGCTGAGAAACATACGCTACCAAACAGCTGGTGACCTTCCCGGCGGAGTTGAAAGCGGTGGCGCCTTCGGGGCTGTGTTGGCATCCCCGTATTTCGCAACAGTGGTGGCTTCGGCGGGATAGGCCCGTCTTTCGCAACAGTGGAGGTCAGCGGTGGGATTTCGGAGGTGGTTTCGCAACAGTGGTTGGCAGCTGCGGGATCGGCCGGCGTCAACGACATCGATGCGGTGAGTGCCTGATGTTTTCCCCTCAGTTCACCAGACTACTCTAGCTCAGGTTGTAGTAGTTTAGAGAAGGGCTGTGTGAAGCATTAGAGTGAGCTTTGATCGTTTCAAGCAAAGTCGAAGTGCTTTGAAACCAAAGTTAATGCGGAGGGGGTAAACACGGGAGAGTGAAAAGTTGCTTGCGCGTCTTGCTAGTTGACTTATAGTGGGTACGGCAAGTAAATTGTTAACAGGGGCAAACAGCAAGAGGCTAGTGTGAACGATGGAGAACCTTAAAGTGAAGGAACTCATCGAAATTTGTGAGGAACTCGGCATTACTTTGGGCCGTGCGAAACGAAAGCAAGCGATCCTTGAGATCATGAAGGATGAGGGAGTGTCGGCTGAGGAAGTCGATGAGGCCTGGGTGGATATTAAAGCACGCCGCGAAGAGGCTGAGAGGCGAGAAGTAGAAGCTCGCGAACGTGAAGAAGCTGAAAGGCGCGAAGCTCGCGAACGTGAAGAAGTTGAAAGGCGCGAACGTCGCGAGCGCGAGGAGGCTGAGAGACAAGAGCGCCTAGAGTTGAAACGACTAGAATTGGCAATCCTACAGTGTTCGCAGGCGCCTAGCGTAGCTTCTCCAACAGTTCAGGTCAGCGGTTTTAGAATTCGGGACCAACTGCCACCGTTCGTAGTAGGCGAGGACATGGCGAAGTATCTCGTCAAGTTTGAACACGTCTGTGAGCGAAACGCTTTGGAGCGGCCTCTTTGGGCGGGGAACCTGCTAGCTCTTCTTCCCGGCGAAGTGTCCGACGCGATAACTTGCTTGTCGAGGGAAGCGTTTGAGAGATATGACGAGGTCAAGGAAGTGCTCTTAAGACGTTATAAATTGTCACCCGAGGCTTTCAGGCAAAGGTTCCGGTATGCTGAAAAGGGGAATGAGTCACACGTTGACTTCGCGTTTCGTCTTAAGGCCGATTTAATTGAATGGCTCAAGGGCGAAGGTGTTTATGACGACCGCGATAAAGTGGTGGAATGCGTTGCATTAGAGCAATTCTACCGCTCCATCGAGGATAATGTCAGACTTTGGCTGCAGGAAAGACTTGGGGAAGTACGGTTAAATAAGGCAGCTGAGTTAGCTGAGGAGTATTATACTCGCCGAAAGTTGCATAGCAGGGCAGTGCGCGTTGAAAAGGATGAAAGGAAAGAGGGCTTTTCAAGAAAACCTGATCAACGGAAACCCGTTCCGCACCGTAATTTCAAGAAGGACCCGTCTCTTACGAAGGACAGTGTAGGGGAAGGGCAAACAGAAGCGGAGAAATCGAGTGAGGTTTCTACCACACAGGCATTTGAATCGGAAAACAAACGGAAGCCGCTAATCTGCTACAACTGCAAAAAGGAAGGACACATCGCGAGAAACTGTCAGGAAAAGTTTGCCTTCGCAACAATCCGAGAATCAGAAAAAAACATGCGGTTGTTAGAGCCGTATCTCCAAGAAATTAGGGTGAATGAGAAAACGTGCCGAGCACTTAGAGACTCAGCGGCAACCATGGACGTTGTCCATCCTTCATTGGTGTCTCCGGATGACTTTACAGGAGAATGCGCGTGGATCAGGCAAGTCGCCGAGGAGCAGAGTGTTCGCTTACCAATCGCCACCGTTGTCATTGAAGGCCCGTTCGGTAAGCTTCGCACCGAAGCGGCTGTGTCTGCCGCGCTGAACGATCGTTTTCCTTATCTTTTCTCCAACAACTCGGAGCAGCTCCTCAAAGAGCAGGGCAAATCGTTCTTCCCCAACTTTGCGTGCATGGCCCTCACGCGATCGCAAGCGCGAAAGCTTTCGCGGAAGCTTGACCTTCTTCCATGCAGTGAACTCTCAGGTGACCCTGTCGGCGGGTCGACGGAACCCCAGAAAGGAAATTTTTTGCGTGAGTCATGTGAGCAGTCACGCGAGCGGCCCGTCGCCGAACCGACCGGCGCGGTTTCCGTAGAAAAGGGAGACGACATGGCGCCATTGAGTCAGAGCGAGGGGGTTGCAACGCTCTCGCCTGTAGCGGAAAGTTTGAGCGAGCTGCCGAGAGTTGATCGAGAGACGCTCATTCGAGAGCAGCGTGAGGATCTCTCGATATAAGCGCTAGTGGAAAGCCAAATTGAAGCGCTAGTGGAAAGCCAGAAAAACGCGGCAAAAGTGCTGTCGAAGGAGCACTACGAGGAATCGGTGAAGAAGCGTGCTTTTGAAGTAGGGAGTCAGGTAATGCTGCTGCAACTGTTCAAAAAGAACAAGCTTGAGGTTGATTGGGAAGGGCCCGCCAAAGTATTATCGAAGCCTTGCGATACAAATTATGAAGTGAAATTAGGAAGGCGGCCGGACAAAATTTACAACTTGATGAAACCATACGTTCAACATCAAGCGGTCGTAAATCTGTTGTTGAATGCTTCAAAGGAAGAGGAAGCAGAAATTTTGAGTTCTAGTGAGGTAATTGAAGGGGGATCGAAAGTAATCCGGGAGCAGATAAACCTAGAGCCTAGCTTAAGTGAAGGAGGACCTGAGAAAGAGGACCTGAGAAAGATTGGTTCCCAGTTTGAAGACGTGTTTTCGGACCGCCCCGGAAACACGAGGGTGATCGAACACGATATCGAGCTAAGCGGTGAGGAGTCAAACCGTAGCAAGCCGTATCGTTGTTCCCCTGTGCAACGTCGAAAGTGTGAGCCGCTCTTGGTGCCGCATAGGTATCGTCGCCTAAAAGTGGCCGGTTACTGAGGTGGAGCATGTTGCTCCACAGCGCAACTTTGACGTTCGCTAAAAAAAAGGAAAGCTAAACGCTAATGGAGGTGCATTGAGCAGTGCGTTCTAGCTAGTACCTTCTCAACCTTTCGGTTTCTGGCTGGCGATTCGGGGCAAAATTTTGACCTCATCACGACCTGGGCTGAGCGCTCTCGTTTAGAGTGATCTCAAGGGGCCAACTTTGTGGTATTCTAATTCGTTACGTTGTTGTACGGGGAAAAAAAATTGAGTTGTCATTTTAAGAGTCTTGTGTCCCACATGTGCCTCTTGATGTAGAGGGAACAAAATTCCGATAGACACGTAGATAGGTATATGTTGTACTATACTTTGTCTGGTGTTCTGTCGGGTGACCGAAGGCACTTGCGTGTGTCGTCTGTTGTCGTCGATCCGTTCTTGGCAAGTTGCAGAACCATCGACAAGTGCTGAAACCGAAGATGGTCAGAAGAGACGAGTGAAGCTGGTCGACAAATTGTGGCGACAAGCCAGTGGAGCTGGGATCCGTCGTCAAAAATGGGATGTGTTCCCGGAACAGTCTGGAGCTGTATTCTCCCCATGGCCCTGGAGGCGAACCTGGAGGGACCTGGCGAACGAGCGCACCTGACATCCGAGCCCCGTGGAAGCAGCTCGTCTTTCCGGTGCATTGTCTGGCGGCGGGGGTGCTGTTATGCCAGCGAGTCCTCGTCAAACGTCCGTGCCTCTGAAAAAGGCAATCTGGGTCAAGGCCAGCCCGCAGTCCGCCTGACGCGAACAACCCAACGGCGTGAACACGCGCGGCGCCTCTCTGGCCCACGTGCATTGAGTCAGCAAGCGCACGTGACAGCGAACCGGCGTCCTCGTGTCTGGGGGTCTGACGTGGCCCAGCGGCGACCCCATTGGAGGAATCTGCCCTGACGACCAGCGGCGCTGCTGATTGGACATTTTGGTTGGACCCGGTGCAAATAAAAGAAGCCCTGCGGCGCGTCGCGGTCGGCGGTCCTATGAGAGAGGAGTCCCCATGTCGGAGAGCCGACATGTGTGTGATTCGGCGGTCTTAGGCGAAAAGTTGACCTATGTATTAGAGAGGAGAGCTCGGCTCTTCGAGTCTCTGTCGGCCCCGGTGCCGAAATTGTAACGCCTCTGTATATATGCTGTACATAAACCTTGTTTAACTCACCGTCGTCTCGTCCGCTCGTCTTATCAGCTCGGCGCAGAAGCAGTCGCGAGCTGAGAAACATACGCTACCAAACAGCTGGTGACCTTCCCGGCGGAGTTGAAAGCGGTGGCGCCTTCGGGGCCGTGTTGGCATCCCCGTATTTCGCAACAGTGGTGGCTTCGGCGGGATAGGCCCGTCTTTCGCAACAGTGGAGGTCAGCGGTGGGATTTCGGAGGTGGTTTCGCAACAGTGGTTGGCAGCTGCGGGATCGGCCGGCGTCAACGACATCGATGCGGTGAGTGCCTGATGTTTTCCCCTCAGTTCACCAGACTACTCTAGCTCAGGTTGTAGTAGTTTAGAGAAGGGCTGTGTGAAGCATTAGAGTGAGCTTTGATCGTTTCAAGCAAAGTCGAAGTGCTTTGAAACCAAAGTTAATGCGGAGGGGGTAAACACGGGAGAGTGAAAAGTTGCTTGCGCGTCTTGCTAGTTGACTTATAGTGGGTACGGCAAGTAAGTTGTTAACAGGGGCAAACAGCAAGAGGCTAGTGTGAACGATGGAGAACCTTAAAGTGAAGGTACTCGGCATTACTTTGGGCCGTGCGAAACGAAAGCAAGCGATCCTTGAGATCATGAAGGATGAGGGAGTGTCGGCTGAGGAAGTCGATGAGGCCTGGGTGGATATTAAAGCACGCCGCGAAGAGGCTGAGAGGCGAGAAGTAGAAGCTCGCGAACGTGAAGAAGCTGAAAGGCGCGAAGCTCGCGAACGTGAAGAAGTTGAAAGGCGCGAACGTCGCGAGCGCGAGGAGGCTGAGAGACAAGAGCGCCTAGAGTTGAAACGACTAGAATTGGCAATCCTACAGTGTTCGCAGGCGCCTAGCGTAGCTTCTCCAACAGTTCAGGTCAGCGGTTTTAGAATTCGGGACCAACTGCCACCGTTCGTAGTAGGCGAGGACATGGCGAAGTATCTCGTCAAGTTTGAACACGTCTGTGAGCGAAACGCTTTGGAGCGGCCTCTTTGGGCGGGAAACCTGCTAGCTCTTCTTCCCGGCGAAGTGTCCGACGCAATAACTTGCTTGTCGAGGGAAGCGTTTGAGAGATATGACGAGGTCAAGGAAGTGCTCTTAAGACGTTATAAATTGTCACCCGAGGCTTTCAGGCAAAGGTTCCGGTATGCTGAAAAGGGGAATGAGTCACACGTTGACTTCGCGTTTCGTCTTAAGGCCGATTTAATTGAATGGCTCAAGGGCGAAGGTGTTTATGACGACCGCGATAAAGTGGTGGAATGCGTTGCATTGGAGCAATTCTACCGCTCCATCGAGGATAATGTCAGACTTTGGCTGCAGGACAGACTTGGGGAAGTACGGTTAAATAAGGCAGCTGAGTTAGCTGAGGAGTATTATACTCGCCGAAAGTTGCATAGCAGGGCAGTGCGCGTTGAAAAGGATGAAAGGAAAGAGGGCTTTTCAAGGAAACCTGATCAACGGAAACCCGTTCCGCACCGTAATTTCAAGAAGAACCCGTCTCTTACGAAGGACAGTGTAGGGGAAGGGCAAACAGAAGCGGAGAAATCGAGTGAGGTTTCTACCACACAGGCATTTGAATCGGAAAACAAACGGAAGCCGCTAATCTGCTACAACTGCAAAAAGGAAGGACACATCGCGAGAAACTGTCAGGAAAAGTTTGCCTTCGCAACAATCCGAGAATCAGAAAAAAACATGCGGTTGTTAGAGCCGTATCTCCAAGAAATTAGGGTGAATGAGAAAACGTGCCGAGCACTTAGAGACTCAGCGGCAACCATGGACGTTGTTCATCCTTCATTGGTGTCTCCGGATGACTTTACAGGAGAATGCGCGTGGATCAGGCAAGTCGCCGAGGAGCAGTGTTCGCTTACCAATCGCCACCGTTGTCATTGAAGGCCCGTTCGGTAAGCTTCGCACCGAAGCGGCTGTGTCTGCCGCGCTGAACGATCGTTTTCCTTATCTTTTCTCCAACAACTCGGAGCAGCTCCTCAAAGAGCAGGGCAAATCGTTCTTCCCCAACTTTGCGTGCATGGCCCTCACGCGATCGCAAGCGCGAAAGCTTTCGCGGAAGCTTGACCTTGTTCCATGCGGTGAACTCTCAGGTGACCCTGTCGGCGGGTCGACGGAACCCCAGAAAGGAAATTTTTTGCGTGAGTCATGTGAGCAGTCACGCGAGCGGCCCGTCGCCGAACCGACCGGCGCGGTTTCCGTAGAAAAGGGAGACGACATGGCGCCATTGAGTCAGAGCGAGGGGGTTGCAACGCTCTCGCCTGTAGCGGAAAGTTTGAGCGAGCTGCCGAGAGTTGATCGAGAGACGCTCATTCGAGAGCAGCGTGAGGATCTCTCGATTGAAGCGCTAGTGGAAAGCCAAATTGAAGCGCTAGTGGAAAGCCAGAAAAACGCGGCAAAAGTGCTGTCGAAGGAGCACTACGAGGAATCGGTGAAGAAGCGTGCTTTTGAAGTAGGGAGTCAGGTAATGCTGCTGCAACCGTTCAAAAAGAACAAGCTTGAGGTTGATTGGGAAGGGCCCGCCAAAGTATTATCGAAGCCTTGCGATACAAATTATGAAGTGAAATTAGGAAGGCGGCCAGACAAAATTTACAACTTGATGAAACCATACGTTCAACATCAAGCGGTCGTAAATCTGTTGTTGAATGCTTCAAAGGAAGAGGAAGCAGAAATTTTGAGTTCTAGTGAGGTAATTGAAGGGGGATCGAAAGTAATCCGGGAGCAGATACACCTAGAGCCTAGCTTAAGTGAAGGAGGACCTGAGAAAGAGGACCTGAGAAAGATTGGTTCCGAGTTTGAAGACGTGTTTTTGGACCGCCCCGGAAACACGAGGGTGATCGAACACGATATCGAGCTAAGCGGTGAGGAGTCAATCCGTAGCAAGCCGTATCGTTGTTCCCCTGTGCAACGTCGAAAGTGTGAGCCGCTCTTGGTGCCGCATAGGTATCGTCGCCTAAAAGTGGCCGGTTACTGAGGTGGAGCATGTTGCTCCACAGCGCAACTTTGACGTTCGCTAAAAAAAAGGAAAGCTAAACGCTAATGGAGGTGCATTGAGCAGTGCGTTCTAGCTAGTACCTTCTCAACCTTTCGGTTTCTGGCTGGCGATTCGGGGCAAAATTTTGACCTCATCACGACCTGGGCTGAGCGCTCTCGTTTAGAGTGATCTCAAGGGGCCAACTTTGTGGTATTCTAATTCGTTACGTTGTTGTACGGGGAAAAAAATTGAGTTGTCATTCTAAGAGTCTTGTGTCCCACATGTGCCTCTTGATGTAGAGGGAACAAAATTCCGATAGACACGTAGATAGGTATATGTTGTACTATACTTTGTCTGGTGTTCTGTCGGGTGACCGAAGGCACTTGCGTGTGTCGTGTGTTGTCGTCGATTCGTTCTTGGCAAGTTGCAGAACCATCGACAAGTGCTCAAACCGAAGATGGTCAGAAGAGACGAGTGAAGCTGGTCGACAAATTGTGGCGACAAGCCAGTGGAGCTGGGATCCGTCGTCAAAAATGGGATGTGTTCCCGGAACAGTCTGGAGCTGTATTCTCCCCATGGCCCTGGAGGCGAACCTGGAGGGACCTGGCGAACGAGCGCCCCTGACATCCGAGCCCCGTGGAAGCAGCTCGTCTTTCCGGTGCATTGTCTGGCGGCGGGGGTGCTGTTATGCCAGCGAGTCCTCGTCAAACGTCCGTGCCTCTGAAAAAGGCAATCTGGGTCAAGGCCAGCCCGCAGTCCGCCTGACGCGAACAACCCAACGGCGTGAACACGCGTGGCGCCTCTCTGGCCCACGTGCATTGAGTCAGCAAGCGCACGTGACAGCGAACCGGCGTCCTCGTGTCTGGGGGTCTGACGTGGCCCAGCGGCGACCCCATTGGAGGAATCTGCCCTGACGACCAGCGGCGCTGCTGATTGGACATTTTGGTTGGACCCGGTGCAAATAAAAGAAGCCCTGCGGCGCGTCGCGGTCGGCGGTCCTATGAGAGAGGAGTCCCCATGTCGGAGAGCCGACATGTGTGTGATTCGGCGGTCTTAGGCGAAAAGTTGACCTATGTATTAGAGAGGAGAGCTCGGCTCTTCGAGTCTCTGTCGGCCCCAGTGCCGAAATTGTAACGCCTCTGTATATATGCTGTACATAAACCTTGTTTAACTCACCGTCGTCTCGTCCGCTCGTCTTATCAGCTCGGCGCAGAAGCAGTCGCGAGCTGAGAAACATACGCTACCAAACGGCTGGTGACCTTCCCGGCGGAGTTGAAAGCGGTGGCGCCTTCGGGGCCCTGTTGGCATCCCCGTATTTCGCAACAGTGGTGGCTTCGGCGGGATAGGCCCGTCTTTCGCAACAATATATATATATATATATATATATATATATATATATATATAATTTTTTTGAGTGCACAATGTGCCGAAACCACCAAAAGTGGGGTTCAGATGAGCCTGAGGGTCTTTGAGGCAGCACAGCTGTGGTCTCCTTCGCCCCACAAAACGAGATTTTACTAACACATATGACTCTCATGATTACGAATAAAAAATACGCATTCCTGAAATTACATTTTCATTGAATAAAGCAATGTCGTTACACTTACGTGTTCACTGAGCAAAATGTCACTACTCAATGATTAATGCAGGTACTACATGAGAAACGAAGAACGGTGTCCAGAGTTCAGATAGCGGAAACCAAGCTTTAAAAAGAATTACGAAACAGTATAGGAGGCAGGCAAACAGGATGCAGCAAGCCCCTTAGTTCGAATGCGCGCGTTTCAGAGCAGCCACGCGCAAATACCAAGCCGCGTGTCGACGAGCCTCGTTTAATCCAATTTGCATACGGCTTCTATAATACCAGATCTATGCGGCCACTTTGTTCTTTCTGTCCAGTTTTTTTTTATCCTGCACTCTACTTCAGATGCCGGCCAGAGTAGTTTCGCTCAAGAGTGATATCAAGTTTGAGAAGCTCGCGACGATTTCAATCTCATTGTCGCGCGAGTCTATTTGCATTTAAACGAAGTAGAAAGCTCAGAGCTGCTTTTCTCTGAAGACTGTCGTTCTTGTCTCCGTATTTCCCTCTTTCATTTCTTCGCTGAAAGCGAAATGAATGTTAAAGGATTGATTGACTTATCGCATGCATAGTTTATTTCAAATTGTAAGGTATCGCGTGTCCTAAAGACATGATTTGTCCTGCAGATCACCCAAGAAGTACAGTAACCGAAAGTCACCTTGCACGGGCTATGTATCTGATAGAGAACTTGCTGCTGATTTGCTGAACAATGAGATGAATGCTTTTCTCATGCGCTCTTGAAGTTTACGTCCAACTTATCATGAACATCCACTGTAGCGTAAGAAAACTGCCACTCTATATTTTTACGCTCCATCTAAAATAACGTTCGTTTTACGCAATCTTTCGCATATTTCTAGAAAATTTAAAAATAACACTGTCAAGAAAATAGCCAAACTTAATAAGTAACGGTAGTGCTAGCTACGGTTCTACCTGAGACTCAGGGGTAAGAACGTCACCAGTTTAGGTTCGGACGAAGTATTTTGGCTAACTAGCTGTTCCCCCTGCCGACAGTGAAGAGGCATTGTTATTCAGTGTCAGGGTTGACAAGTGCATGCGTTCTCTAGCGATCCTGTTTCGGTCCCTACTTATCATCAGCGAATAAGATAATGCTGCTGACACGCTTTTATTTTCTTACAAATCAGGTATCCTTTGTTAGCTTGTGACGCTTGTCTTCATCGGCTTGTACGGCATTTGGTACGGTACATACCGAGATGAACTCAAGTACGCCGAAAAACATCGTTTAAACAAAGCCAGCTAACAAGCAAATACAAAGACTACGTAGAAAGCCAGTCGAAATGTAACAAAAAATGCAGCTCCACTTCTTCGAAACCTGAAAATCTTGCAAAGGACGGTCACACAACGATGCCCGTTCGTAGAGGGCATCGTTGTGTGACCGTTCATTTTCTTCATTTACCGCACGCATGATGATGTTAATACTTGAGGTAAGCGTGTACAGTTTTCCAGGTGCGTCCTCGGCGACGTTGTAGCGGGTAGGGGGCTCGGCTGCTGATCCAGTGGCCATGGCATACTCTCGGCCGTGGTGGTCAGATTTCGCTCGTTAAGTGGGCGCGTCGGCGTGCATAGGATGCCCCTTCAGCGGGAGGGGGCGGGGGGGGGGAGTTGAGAATGTTCGTCACAACGCTCACCCCCCCCCCCTTTTTCTTAGCTAGGTAGGGGCAGCTTCCCCTCTACCTCCTTCCCTTCACGTTCACACTTACGACTGCGCGACGCCAGCTCACGTTGAAGAACACCAGATCGTCAAAATTTGCGGAACCCGCAATTACGGCGTCCGTCGTAATCACATCGCGGTTTGGGGACGTTAAACTTGGATCATTATTATTGCCCTGCACGAGCGGAATCTGGTTAGTGAGGTTATCAAACTTATGCGAAACATGCGCACTACCTCTTGAAGCCCATTAACGATCTCTGGCTCGTATAAAGGCAGTTTAAATACGTGTCTTTTGCATGCGAGTTCCATCCCGTTGTTTCCCTCTTCAGATGTAGCAACTATGTGCTGGTAAAGTGCCCGCTGATGTAGCTATCGCTATTTTGGCGAAACGGTGGTACTGACTGCTGTGCGGCACGGGAATCAGGTGCATGTTTCCGAAGTGTTTTCAGCGATGGAACTTCTCAAGGCAATTACTTGGTTATCTTCGATAAATAAAATATTGCAGCCACTTTGGCTCGTTTAAATGTGTCCTGAGTTTCGGTAGCCTTCTTATTGCCAGTATTTAGCACTTCACTGTGATTCGGATCGCACAACATGAGATGCATTTACGCACGAAAAACCAGGTCTCTAAGGTGCTGCGCACTTAATATACAAAACACATGTCTGCAACCACTACCAGGAATCTTACAGCCTGAGGCTATATGTGCGCAAAAATGGTAACAGAAGTGAATCCAGGCCAGTTTTCATTCCGCTGCTGACTGACCATGTATTCACCTTATCAACGCCGTCACTACGCACGAACCTTGTTGTCGTCAACTACTGCGGCCGTGCCACAGGAAACTTGGATACTTAGCAAGCGCATATTTCCCACAATTAGTATTACCCCTAAAATGCCAGTCTTGCTTCGTAAAACATTCGAATATGTTTCTATCGCATTCATTGGTGAAGCAATGCATGCGACAGCAATGCATGCTTCACCAATGCATGCGATAGCAATGCATGCAATGAAGTAATGCATGCGTCTTTTCCTACTTGAGCTAACAAATAAATTAACAAGATAATGTTACAGGGCTAGTTTTGCAGAAATTCCGGTGTCGTTGTCGGCGTTGTTGGTCGTGAGCGAAAAATCATTATATTATGCGTCACCGAAAAATTGAAAACGATGCAAGAGAGAGAAATAAACGTTTGTTTAGAAACAGTGTTCTGAGCGAGGCTCGGTGTCACTCTAAGTTGGGAGGTTCCCTAGTCCAGGACTTCGACTGCCCTCTTGCTCCTCGACGACGAGCTTGGCCTGCCGCGTTTGCATTAAGGTGGTCTTCGTTTATTCTTGGGGCTTGGTCCCGCTCTAGTTGCACGTCGTGGTTTGCATGACACTGGCATTTCAGGAGCAAGTGCGCCGGCAGGGTGTCTGGTATGCCGCAGAGCAGGCACATGTAGCCATGTGTCGTAGAGTAGAGGCAGTGCATTATACTGCCATGTATGCAGGTGTTGCTTTGTAGGCGTCTGAAAATCACACTCTCTTCTTTGGTTAGTCTTGGATGGGATGGGGATCCTGGATTAGTGTGGGGATTGAACTCAGTTCATTTAGGTTCGATTCGGTACCTAACCCCGATCGCTTGCTTGGCAAGCGGATATTCATCCACACGGCCATGCGTGTGTTTCTGAATACAGCAAAAATAGCTTCCTCTGCTTGTAAATGCAGTAAAAGTAACGCTTGTTTTACAGACGCACGCGTGCTACAAGCTTCACAATACAACATGAACTATTCTAGTAATAATACGTGGTACAATTGCCATCGTCATAGGGCGTCAGAACGCGTCATCATATTAAATTCGTGGTTGAAAGTGCGCATCCGACTACAAAAGGCACACGCGCTACTGCATCTGTTCTCTGAAGGCCATGTAGTGGGTACATAGGAATTTCGAAAAGGTTTCATGCAGTAAGTGTTTGAAGTAGACACTAGGAATACAATATCGCAATCGCTTTCAACTCCTAAAGGCGAAGATTTAGGGCCATTATTTTTTTACTGTTTTAGCAGGCAGCGACATGCGGACGCTAGGGAAATCATTTGTGAGGTTCGGTTTGTTTGTGAGGTTCGGTTCGGTTTGTTGACTCTGATGATGATATGATAGCGTCATTACGTTGTTTCCTAGCGGCGACCAACACATCAGGGTCAGTCTGAATCATCTATGGCAGCCTGACTGATTAGGACACTCGGTTGTGTTCACTACGCCTCTTGTGCCATTCTGATCGTACTGTAATTTTTTTCTGAATTCTAGTGCATTTGACGCCAAAGAGCTATTCTGGCATAAAACCTTCCATGTGGCAACCGGTCCAATGTGCTATTCAAATTGGTTAGATGTCAATTTTTTTTCGTGTTGGTTACTGTACAAGGTCATCATAATCAGAATATATCCAGGTTACGCATGGTCGACTTGGAACTATGGTTGAATGTGACATGAGCCACAATGTTAAACGAAGGTGTAAGCAGACTCTGCTTTATTGACCATGGCCTTTTTGTGAGCATGCATACTTTGCCACTTACAGACTACTTCTATACAAACAAAAAACAAAAACATCGGCTGTTATGACGTACAAGCCATGCATGTTGCTGTGCCGATGCGCGAGAAAGATGCTTTAGCTGATGATACGTTTTCTTATGCGTCTACGCATGTTTCTATACGTAAGATTTTATGTTTCTAGTTGCTCAGAAGCAGCGTTTACACTAATACTGAATTATTAGGCACAATATAGCTCAGTTCTCTGTAAATTATTTATTTCTCAAGGACGGTGTCAAGCACACTGGTGCACTGAAGAAAGTTTGCGAGCAGTTGAACTGGCTGCTCTCGAAGAGACGAAGAGTGTCGCTATAGCTAGTAAAGTGTATGTGTGTCTCAAAGCCTAGATTTATTGAGCCGCCACTCTTATAATCTAAATTGCAATGCATGAGCTAAACGGCGATCGGTGCGACCTCCAAAAAATAGCACGCTATAAAGCCGGACAATCGCGATCAGCGCATTTTTTTTCTTGATTTGTCTTCGCTAGCGCATTGCAGTGGCATACCGTTAACTCGAATTTCCTGAATAATATGACAGCACGGCCAGGGCACTTACAACGAGCATGAGCACTTAATTTCCGTACCAAAACAGCTTTATAAAAGCTCACTGTACTTCATCGCTAATGACCCGTACTACAACACTAACAAACGAGCAATTAGGTCTGTAGCACCACACCAGTCTTGGCCAACTGGCCGCGGACAAAAACAAGCCACGTGGCACGTGATGAGTGAGCCACGCGCGCTCTTGACATGGCTGGACGCTGTAGGCGAGGCCGCTTCACTACGTTTTCCCCCAAATAACAGCTGCGACCGATGGAATCGGCCTCATCAGCAGCCATCTTGTCTCGTTCCACAACAGGTCGTTTCATTTATGCACATGGGCACCCATACATATAAAATGACAGGCTTACGCTTAAGGCGCCTACGTGTTTATTCCTGCAATTACAGTGAGAGCAGAATGAACGCAGCGCATTTGATGCGGAGTGCTACATATAGTGTAGGCATATATTATGCACTTCATCCTCTCTTGTACACATTCATCCCCATATGCCCTCATCGACATGCCATTATTTAAGTACCTGCTGTCGTCTTCAAGCCACTGAGCTAACGAGCATCGAGTTCAGAATGATTGAAGGAACCTCTCTGTAATTGCATTTTCTGATGACTGCCTTGATACAGTGCAATTGATGAGGTGTTCGCCTTGAGCCGTCAGGCCAGTTCCGGTTTCAGCCTCTTAGATGAAGCAGTATGGTAGCAGTTGATTCCCTGTAGGTTTCTTCCGGGATGTTTATATATACTTCATTGACACCCTGATTCCGCAGTGTCTGCATGACTGCTGATATTTGTACTGAATCAACGCCTTCTCGTAATCTATGAAGGCTATGTATAGTGGTTGGCTATATTCTGAGGATTTATTTATCACCTGATTGATAGTATGAATATGGTCGATTGTTGAGAAGCCTGTTCGAAATACTGCTTGTTCCTCTGGTTGATTGAATTCTAATGTTTTCTTCGCTCTGTTAACAATTACCTTTGTAAATAGCTTATATACTATGGAGAGCAAGCTGATCAGCCTATATTCTTCAAGTCCTTGTCGTTTTCCTTTTTTTATATATTAAAATCATGTTATCGTTCTTCCAAGACTCTGGTACTCTTCCCGTCAGAAGGCTTCTCGTAAACAGGGTGGCTAGTTTTCTGAACAGAATCTCTCCTCCATCTTTCAGAGTATCTGATGTTATCTGGTCCTCACCAGCAGCTCTACCTCTTTACATGCTCTCCAAGGCTTTTCAGACTTCTATCATTACTGTTGGGGTGTCATCTGGCTTACTGCTAGTTCTTATAGTATTAAGGTCGGGTTGTCCCGGTTACCGTACAGGTCTCTGTAAAACTCCTCCACTATTTTAACTATCATATTCATATTGGTAGATATTTTGCCTTCTTTGTCCCTTAGTGCATACATCCGATGTTTGCCTATCCCAAGTTTCCTCTTGACTGCTTTGACGCTTCCTCCATTTTGCAGAATGCGTTCAATTCTCTTCATGTTATACCTTCTAACATCTGATACCTTACGCTTATTAATCAACTTCAAAAGCTCTGCCAGCTCTATTTGTCTGTTGTACTTGAGACTTTCATGCTTTGACGCTTTTTAATGAGGTTCTTCGTCTTTTAGGGCAGCTTGCCACTGTCCCGTCTGACTACCCTGCCTCCAACTTCCACTGCACACTCCGTAATGATACTCGTCAGATTATCATTCATTGCGTCAACGCTAAGGTTAGTTTCCTTGATAAGAGCCGACTACTTGTTCTGAAGTGAGACTCTGAAATCTTTAGATTACCCTTTAGATTACCTTGTTTTATTAAAGGAAACCTCTTCAGTTGACGGGAGCCTTCATGGAAATGTGGGCCGCTTGCTCTAGTGACGCAAGGCTTCACTAAGAGTGAAGCTTGTTGCTGATTTAGATTCTGCTGGCTTTTAGAGGCTCGTCTTAGTCATTTCTAGGTTTATCTTGGCATTGGAAGTCTTTGTCATGCGGAGCGTAGAACTTTAATGGTTAGAGAAGTCTTCTCGTGGCAGCGTGAAGTAAACAATAAACAGCGTTTTTCTACTTGGACTGAATCAGAAAGACCTAAGTTATCATGTCCTTAATTCGCATGGTTCAAATAAAGTTTGTCTTATATAAGATTCTAATTATTAGATTCTTAACAAGCAAGCTCCTAATGAGCAAGTTTTAACTAACGTGTTAATTAAAAAGGCCGTAACTACCATAAAAATCTTGTTAACATTATAAGTAGCTTGATCTTAGTTAAAAGTG
This sequence comes from Rhipicephalus microplus, assembly GCF_013339725.1. Taxonomy (NCBI): domain Eukaryota; kingdom Metazoa; phylum Arthropoda; class Arachnida; order Ixodida; family Ixodidae; genus Rhipicephalus; species Rhipicephalus microplus. The sequence goes on along the minus strand of NC_051171.1, from coordinate 109,259,894 downwards.
TTTTAAGCATTCTTAATCTAAATCATCCTAATTATCAAGGACCTAAGTCGATAAACTAGAGAACGACGAGAACGCGTGCCGGTCGAGCAACGTACTAGAACAGGCGTTTAAAACACGCGGCCCGCGGGCCACATTCGGCCTGCGAACGTCTCGTCTTGCAGCCCGTGCCCTGAACAAAGGTATGTTCATCCCCCCTTTTTTTCACAAAAAGCATGTGCGTGCACTAAACAGAAATGAGTGGTCCAAAGCATTGTTTTCGTGAGGCACGCCATGTTTTCATCATTTGTTGAAGCGTAATTATGAAACACAAACAGTAATATCAAAAGTGTTGTCCAGATTATACTCATTTTGAAGATTTGCATCACCATGTTCATGGATCAAATCTTGACCTCAAGTATTTTTCAGGATTGGCCCACAGCCGTGCCGCAGTGATCTAGTGACTTACGTACTCATCTGTTGATCTGCAGGTCACGGGATCGAATCCCGGCTACAGTGGCTGCATCTTCGATGGAGGCGGCAATATTGTAGGCCCGTGTGCTCAGATTTGGGTGCGCGTTAAAGAACCCCAGGAGGTCGAAATTTCGGGAGCCCTCCTCTACGGCTTCTCTCATAATCAAATGGTGGTTTTGAGACGTTGAACCCCACATATCGATCACCAATCAGAAATGACCCGTGTATCGGATACGAGAAATGCTTTCATTACAGCGGCAACGTTCACTGACAATGTTTAGAAACTAAGCCCTCTCCCCTTTTACCTTCTTCCAGGAATTGGCCCTTGTGGGACTAAAATTTGTGTCTGCGGCCCAAGTGTGACTCGATGCCCGAGTCAAGTTTCAGAGTCCTGCACTAGAAGGCCAAGACCATTTCTGATTATGATAGTTTTTTGTTTGCTCTGCATGACCTAACCTCAAGTTTAAATGCATCCGCCGTTAAAAGCTCAATGCTTTGTTGCCACGCTTTGCGAAGTTCACCATATGAACACATGTACTACACGATTGTTTGGCTAAGAGACCGAGCAACAGAGAGTGAGAGAAAGAGGGAGAAGCGCTCATATAGACAATTTGTAGGAGACTGGGCAGGCGCCGACGAGCGTCGTTCTTAGATATATATCCCAGGACGTTAGGGCTCAATATTTTATCGCACGAGTGGTCTCTTTAGAGGGCTTCCTTTGGGGGTACTTGACATCCATTCGGCCACTTGATATCGTCGCATATCTCGGTGGAGACATCAGTCCTGGCGAGCGCCGTCAGAGCTATAGAGTGAACGCTTGTTTGCTTCCTTCGGCCAGGAAAGAGTGGGACGCGTTGTATTGAAACATGCGTGATGCTTTTTATGGCATATCCAAACTTTCCGTGACTTCCATCGTCATCTTTTTAGGGCTTTCGTTTCATGTGGCATATTTTTTTTTGTATTTATCGCTGACTTCAACCGCACAAGCCAGCTCTGCTCAATTTATTGTACCTTATGGAAATGCATCGTGAATTACTAAAAAGAGAAAGCCTTGAATGTGTTGCCTAACATGAAAAATGTCTGGGGGTAGCATCGCGACGTCAAGACGAAGTGATGCAAAAAAAAATCACTGTCATGAGATGGCGCCATCACATGTCGTCAACGTGACGTCCCAAGTCGGCAAAATGAAACTTCATTATGAAATCGTCAAGACATCTCTACGATATCACATAACGGAGCTTTGTATGCGGATGTTATCACACGACATCATCACGGAGGCCATGCTACAAAAGCTCGTAAGGTACAGACAGCGGTGGTGCTTCAGATCTTAGAGGCAGTGTGAAAGCACGTGACGAGCAGAGGGCTTTACTCAGAGCGAGGATGAATGAACATAATCGACTGAGAAGAAGGAAAAGAGGTTTTCCCACCTTGAGTCACCTTAGGCGAATGGATATGAGACCATGTCACCTTGTTCTACAAAGAATGTAGAGGTGTCATGGCACGCAGCTCGCGAACGACAGAAACAGACGGAGAGGGAGAGTTTGATAAAAGAGACGCTTATCAACTTAACTTTCAATTCCGCTTCTCACCAAGGCGTAGAAAAAGCAGGCACTGAATGACGGGAAGAGTACCAGAGTCTTGGAAGAACGCTAACGTCATCTTAATACATAAGAAAGGAGATGACAAGGACTTGAAGAATTACAGGCCGATCAGCTTACTCTCTGCAGTATACAAGCTATTTACAAAGGTAATTGCTAACAGAGTAAGCAAAACATTACAATTCAATCAACCAAAGGAACAAGCAGGATTTCGAACAGGCTACTCAACAATTGACCACATTCATACTATCAATCAGGTAATAGAGGAATGCTCAGAGTATAACCAACCACTATACATAGCCTTCATAGATTACGAGAAGGCGTTTAATTCAGTAGAAATATCAGCCGTCATGCAGACACTGCGGAATCAGGGCGTAGATGAAGTATATGTTAACATTCTGGAAGAAATCTACAGGCGATCAACTGCTACCATAGTGCTTCATAAAGAAAGCAACAGAATACCAATCAAGAAGAGTGTAAGGCAGGGGGACACAATCTCCCCAATGCTATTTACCGCGTGCTTACAGGAGGTTTTCAGAAGCCTAGATTGGGAACAGTTAGGGATAAGAGTTAATGGAGAATGCCTTAGTAACCTGCGCTTCGCCGATGACACTGCATTGCTGAGTAACTCAGGGGACGAATTGCAACTCATGATTACGGAGTTAGACAAGGAGAGCAGAAAGGTGGGTCTTAAAATTAATCTGCAGAAAACGAAAGTAATGTACAACAACCTCGGAAAGGAGCAGCGCTTCGAGATAGGTAATAGTGCCCTTGAAGTTGTAAAAGACTATGTCTGCTTAGGGCAGGTAATAACTGCCGAGCCGAACCACGAGATTGAAGTAACTAGAAGAATAAGAATTGGGTGGAGCACATTCGGCAAGCATTCTCAAACTATGACAGGTAGATTGCCACTATACCTCAAGAGGAAGGTATATAACAGCTGTATCTTGCTGGTACTTAGCTACGGAGCTGAAACCTGGAGACTTACAAAGAGGGTTCAGCTTAAATTGAGGACGGCGCAGCGAGCAATGGAAAGAAAAATGGTAAGTGTAACCTCAAGAGACAAGAAGAGAGCAGAGTGGAATAGGGAACAAACGAGGGTTAAGGATATCATAGTTGAAATCAAGAGGAAGTGGACATGGGCTGGGCATGTAGTGCGTAGACAGGAAAACCGCTGGTCATTATGGGTAACTAACTGGATTCCCAGAGAAAGCAAGCACGTTAGGTGGAGACAGAAGGTTGGGTGGGCAGATGAGATTAAGAAGTTTGCGGGTATAAATTGGCAGCAGCAAGCACAGGACCGGTTTAACTGGCGGAACATGGGAGAGGCCTTTGTCCTGCAGTGGACGTAGTCAGGGTGATGATGATGATGATGATGATGATGATGATGATGAATGACACATATGTGCGGCCGCCAAGGTAGCGCAATAATTCGCAGTGGATGTTATATAACACTCCAAACAACATGTAAGAAGTACGTGTTAAAGCCTGTTCACACCAAGTAGCAAGCTAGAGTAAAGCGTTAGGTGTGCCAGATCAGAATAAGTGAGAAAGTGGGAGGGACAGGAAGAGTCCTAAGTGCGCTTGGGGGTAAAGAAATAAAGATGATGAAATAAAATTGGGAGCCCAGTTTAGTGCAGCGTAAAAGTAACACCACGGAAAACATACATACGTTATAGAATGTGCTTAGGGCGGCTCGTAACCCAAATACTCAAGTGGGGACTAAGTGGGAGGATGAAGTGGGGAAATATGGAACGTCTTTAGAGCCGGTAGTTACACATGACGTTTTATAGAGTTGCAGCGAACTTAGGCAGCATCAGATACGTACACCCAGCCTCATGCGTATAGCGTAGACCTCCGTAGAAGGCGTTCTGGAATGTCTGGCTGGTAAGCGGATCATGCGGGGTCGGAGGCTTATCCTGATCTTTTCTTCCTGCTGATCGAGTGCTTCGATGCTCTCGGACAACAGAATTGCTCTCTGAGCAGAATGGTATGGTGGCGTATATACTTGGTCTTCGGCAACGAGTAGTGCGAAAAGCAGAGACCTTTCTTTCCTTTTTTTTTTGATCTCGGTTTCTTTTAGAGAACAGCAGCAGTTGGTTTCTGTTTCGTAACACTATATGTCCGTAAGACAGCGTTAACCTCGTTTTTTTTTGTTCCTGGAGAGTGCTTAAGTCCAGCGTGCCGAGTAGGATAAAAAAAAATGGCAGCATATCCACGGAGTGAATGATGGAGAGTGGGGCGAAGAATTCGTCCGTCCATTCGTTCTTGCTTCCGTCCGTCCATGCGTCCGTCAGTGTGACCGTCCATGCGTCCATCAGCCCGTCCGTGCGTGCGTCTGTTCGTGCGTCCGTCCCTGCGTTCATCCATGCATCCGCCCGTGCCTCCTTTCATGCATCCATCCATGCATCTGTCTGTGTGTCCGTTCGTCCATCTATCTATTCAGCACTCCAAGTACCACCATCTCGCATCTTTTCATCATATATTCTCCATATAGAAGCACCGCCATCTAGCGGACATTTCAAGGACTAAACGGGAGGTGGCACATGCACACTTTCTTACGGCTTGCGCTTCGGGTTTACTTCCCACCTTTAACCACCTCGAGTTCATGGGATATACTAGTTCACTGTATTCATGGCTATGCGGCCCAACGCTCGCTAAATTTTTCTAAAACCAAGGAGGTTACACCCAGCGAGTATAACGTAGCAACCCTTTCTTGTCAGATAGTGCTCAATGTACCTGCCATTGGCTGCTAATGGTGATCGCAGCCTGCGCGTTAACTAAAAGCGGAATGCTCCTGTTTCTCATTCCCCATTAGCAGCCATTGACATGTACCTTGAGCACTATTTTTTATTGTTCAACAACGCACAGAAGAAGTCTCTCACCGGCACCACCTTGGAGGTCAAAATGTTATACTTGTTACATACTACGGGGGACGAATTGGTGTCGCTATAAGGAGTTTCCTCCATAAAACATAAAGCGAAAGGATCTAAGACTAACTGCGGCGGCTGTCGTTAGTGAGAAACATTTTAGTGATTGCTACATTCAGCGCTCCTTCAAATTACAGTCGATGGTGGGATCACAAAAATTCCCCATGAAGAACTCAAACTACAGATTTGTATCCTTCATTTTATTTGCAACTGTCGATTTCTTTTCACGGCCAAGATGATTTCTCGCTTAAACCGGCGTCGCCGACAACGGCATTTCTACGAAATGAGCTCTTTAATGCTGTTGCATTTATATTCATTATTTTTCTCGCACCACTTAGCATTGTCCGCATCGGTACCGGGTATTTCAATAAATGCGCCAAAAATCCTCAAAAATGAAAACAAATTCGTTATGTGCTGCAGCATGTTATGCCAGCGAGTCCTCGTCAAACGTCCGTGCCTCTGAAAAAGGCAATCTGGGTCAAGGCCAGCCCGCAGTCCGCCTGACGCAAACAACCCAACGGCGTGAACACGCGCGGCGCCTCTCTGGCCCACGTGCATTGAGTCAGCGGCGCACGTGACAGCGAGCCGGCGTCCTCGTGTCTGGTGGTCTGACGCATTGCGCGGCGACCCCATTGGAGGAATCTGCCCTGACGACCAGCGGCGCTTCTAATTGGACATTTTTGGTTGGACCCGGTGCCTATAAAAGAAGCCCTGCGGTGCGTCGCGAGCGGAGGTCCTATGAGAGAGGAGTCCCCATGTCGGAGAGCCGACATGTGTGTGAGTCGGCGGTCTTAGGCGAAAAGTTGACCTATGTGTTAGAGAGGAGAGCTCGGCTCTTCGAGTCACTGTCGGCCCCAGTGCCGAAATTGTAACGCCTCTGTATATATGCTGTACATAAACCTTGGTTAACTCACCGTCGTCTCGTCCGCTCGTCTTATCAGCTCTGCGCAGAAGCAGTCGCGAGCTGAGAAACATACGCTACCAAACGGCTGGTGACCTTCCCGGCGGAGTTGAAAGCAGTGGCGCCTTCGGGACCGTGTTGGCGTCCCCGTCTTTCGCAACAGTGGTGGCTTCGGCGGGATCGGTCCGTCTTTCGCAACAGTGGTGGCAGCGGTGGGATTGCGGAGGTGGCTTCGCAACAGTGGTTGGCAGCTGCGGGATCGGCCGGCGTCAGCGACATCGATGCGGTGAGTGCCTGATGTTTTCCCCTCAGTTCACCAGACTACTCTAGCTCAGGTTGTAGTAGTTTAGAGAAGGGCTGTGTGAAGCATTAGAGTGAGCTTTGATCGTTTCAAGCAAAGTCGAAGTGCTTTGAAACCAAAGTTAATGCGGAGGGGGTAAACACGGGAGAGTGAAAAATTGCTTGCGCGTCTTGCTAGTTGACTTATAGTGGGTACGGCAAGTAAATTGTTAACAGGGGCAAACAGCAAGAGGCTAGTGTGAACGATGGAGAACCTTAAAGTGAAGGAACTCATCGAAATTTGTGAGGAACTCGGCATTACTTTGGGCCGTGCGAAACGAAAGCAAGCGATCCTTGAGATCATGAAGGATGAGGGAGTGTCGGCTGAGGAAGTCGATGAGGCCTGGGTGGATATTAAAGCACGCCGTAAGGAGGCTGAAAGGCGAGAAGTAGAAGCTCGCGAAGAAGCTGAAAGGCGCGAAGCTCGCGAAGAAGCTGAAAGGCGCGAAGCTCGCGAACGTGAAGAAGCTGAAAGGCGCGAAGCTCACGAACGTGAAGAAGCTGAAAGGCGCGAACGTCGCGAGGAGGCCGAGAGACAGGAGCGTCTCGAGTTGAAACGACTAGAATTGGCAATCCTACAGTGTTCGCAGGCGCCTAGCGTAGCTTCTCCAACAGTTCAGGTCAGCGGTTTTAGAATTCGGGACCAACTGCCACCGTTCGTAGTAGGCGAGGACATGGCGAAGTATCTCGTCAAGTTTGAACACGTCTGTGAGCGAAACGCTTTGGAGCGGCCTCTTTGGGCGCGGAACCTGCTAGCTCTTCTTCCCGGCGAAGTGTCCGACGCGATAACTTGCTTGTCGAGGGAAGCGTTTGAGAGCTATGACGAGGTTAAGGAAGTGCTCTTGAGACGTTATAAGTTGTCACCCGAGGCTTTCAGGCAAAGGTTCCGGTATGCTAAAAAGGGGAATGAGTCACACGTTGACTTCGCGTATCGTCTTAAGGCCGATTTGATTGAATGGCTCAAGGGCGAAGGTGTGTATGACGACCGCGATAAAGTGGTGGAATGCGTTGCATTGGAGCAATTCTACCGCTGCATCGAGGAGGATGTCAAACTTTGGCTGCAGGACAGACTTGGGGAAGTACGATTAAACAAGGCAGCTGAGTTAGCTGAGGAGTATTATACTCGCCGAAAGTTGCATAGCAGGGCAGTGCGCGTTGAAAAGGATGAAAGGAAAGAGAGCTTTTCAAGGAAACCTGATCAACGGAAACCCGCTCCGCACCGTAATTTCAAAAAGGACCCGTCTCTTACGAAGGACACTGTAGAGGAAGGGAAAACAGAAGCGGAAAAATCGAGTGAGGTTTCTAAACAACGCACTGATACCACACGGGCGTTTGAATCACGGAAGCCACTAATCTGCTACAACTGCAAAAAGGAAGGGCACATCGCAATAAACTGTAAGCAAAAGTTTGCTTTTGCAACAATTAGAGAATCGGAAAAGAACATGCGGTTGTTGGAGCCGTATATCCAAGCAATTAGTGTGAATGGGAAAGCGTGTCGAGCACTTAAGCCGCGTTCACACTGAGCATTCCGGCCGCCGAAAGTGGTCCGAATCCGGTTAGGCGGCAGCGAGATCCGCCGAAAGGGCCCTCTCCGCGCCGATCGCTCCCGGACCGATTTTTCCGGCGTCTGCCGCCGAATCGGCTCGCCGCGAACCAATAGGGGGCGCTAGCCGAGGAACTCGAAGAAATGGCGGCCGAGAGCAACTCGCTTGTCATGTCGCAGTCGAGTAGCGTGCGGGTAGCTGAAATGCTCATCGAATTGGTTCGCAACCACCCGGTCCTGTACGATAAACGTCACCCGAAGCACAAGGACAGCTTGCTTAAGGACGACTTATGGGGGAAAATCGGAAGCGAGCTCGGAATGACTGGTAAGTACGAGTTTATGTGCCTATATTGCTTTGCTCCTTGTGCTGTGGAAGTACTCATGCTTCTCGTCCGCGTTGCAACGTACGTGGAAACGCACGCGTACTGGCCGTTTGATCGTGCTCTTCAGCGCGCTGTTTGATGTCAACAACGCAAATGCTAGACAGACATCGAGCCCACTGAACGATGGGCTCAGCGATGCAGGTACGCTGCAGGGGAGACAGCGCGGGCATTGTGCACGTCTGTTCACCATCCTGCTTGCCCTGCGTTGTATTCACGAATGCCGCATGAGTTGAATTTGATTTGACACCGAAAGGCAGCACGTTTGTGCTGGCTTGACGCATTGTAAAGGCGCATCATCTGAAGCACGTTTGTGCTGAATTGAACACGGTAGCAACCTAATTTAAGGTCTAGAAACGTTTCCCAATACGCTGCTTAGCTGGTTGAATAGGGCGAGTGTGGCTATACTTACCAAAAAGAAGTAATGAAAGCATAGGTGTTTTTCTAAAGCAGGTACACTCTGCAGCAGGTCCTCTCCTCCAGAAATAAAAATTTATCACTACGCGCAGGGTTAAAAATAGCGCGCATTTGAACGAGCGAGTCATACAGCTATGCATACTTAGATTGTCTTGTGCATTACGTGCTGCTCTTTCGTCCCGTAAATATATGCAAGCAACTTATTGTTTTGTGAACCTAGCGACATTCACCTTGTGTTGGTGTAAAATTTTCAAGGATGTGAAAAGCATGCCTAATACGTAAACTGAATTCTTCACAGGAATGCAAGCACATGCAAAATTCAAGAACTTAAAAGACACCTTCACGAAACACAAGAACAAAATTAAGGGCTCCATGAAAAGTGGTGCAGGGGCTGCAGATGTTCCCACCGTCAAATGGGTGCATTTCGAGGCAATGATGTCCTTGATGGGTCCCATACTCAAAGAACCAATGTAAGCCAAATTTTGTGATCCTTTTTATTTTTTATAAATCATTGTAATGAAAGTGTACACAACTTCAAAAAAAAAAGAACAACACAAAGACATACTTTTCTCCGGTATGCAGAACTGCCGGCCACAATTGCACATGCTAAAAAGAAAATCACAGTTTGTTTACTTGCACAACAAATCAAGAATTCATTAATGCCCCTACAACGAAATACGTCAGCTGAGAACAAATATTGCAGCCACGATGAGCTGATAGAACAGTAGATCACTACTGCATAAGATTCTGAGCTTAGTAGTTATGCTGTTTAGCAATTTTCAGAGTGACACATCAGTGAACACGTACACACAAAATGCAAAGCACAAAGTAAACGTTTCATGGTTACTGATGCACTGGCCTCACTGCTTGTTGATGTCAAATAAGCTTAACAAATAAATCAGCATACTTTTATTTACAAAATCATGAAGACTACAATGAGGAAGCAATTATACCAGATGACATTAACATATTCGATTAGTAAATAAAAAGAACACAGCGTACTGCATAACTTGCTCATCGAAATTTTTTAAGGCCTGATTGCTGTAGCATAACTAAAAAAATGTTAATGTTTTCCAGCATTTCTACAAACGTAGGATTCATCAATCCCGATCGGTAAGTTGTAAGACAGGTACCAAATTAACTTTGCCAGCAGGAAAATGCATGATAGTGCTAAGAAGATGATGAAAACAATTGCTATCACCTAAAAAGCCATTTTCTGCATGCCTACCAAAGACGCTAACAATCAAATGAACGCGTGAAGGAATGGATGTGGTAAAAGTGAACGTTGTGAGGTGCACTTTTTTATGAGTCAAGCAAATAGGGCTTGCAGTGCAAAAGCATGTTACCTGATAAAGTTAAAACCACTTGTGCATTCAGAAAATAAAGTTTAAGCAGTATCTCATCCCGTAATATTATCGTGCTTTTGCGACATTCACCAACAATAATTATTTCTCATTGATAAAATGTTACTTTCTCCACATCAGAAATGTTTCACGCGAGTTCATCTTTCCGACGTTTCACATAGAGCATCAGGTGAGCGGAGTCCGGCGCCTGCAAGTAATAGCAGCAGTGGCAACGCAGATGAGGGCCAGGTCGACTACGACAACTGTGTCACAGTCATCTTGGATGAGCCTCTAGAACAGCCTGCATCTTCGTCCGGTGCAACACCTGCAAACACCGAGACAGACAGGTCACAGCAATTTTTTTAACATAAAATATCTGAAGTGAAACGTTGCACGTTTCATTTTACTCTTTAGCTGTAATACAGTATTCATGTACCCAACACCAATCTACTTTGTAGGTCAGACAGTCCAGAGGGTGAAGAAAATACAAGGAAGCAGGCTGAGCGGTAAGTTGTACCAACAGAAGCATGACAGCTTTTTTTTATCCGGCATTCGCACTTGCTATATGTTACGATACTTCCCTTTGCTGGCGTTATGTCACTCAGTTTTCTTGTTTTTAACTGACAGGCCACGCAAGGTTCCAAGAGTAGCGGCCAGTGGTGCATCGTAAGAACTAAAGCTCTGATAATGTAACGAACATGTGTCTAAAGTAGGCATTGCTTTTTTTCAGTTCATCAAAGACAACCTCCCACATTGACATCGCAAGCGAATGCCTTCAACAACTGCGTGCCGTCAAAGCAGCACAGGAATCCAAGGAAGAGCACGACCTTCCGTTTTTTTTCGGCATGACATTGGCGCAACAGCTGCGCTTGTTAAACTCCCGCCAGCAGGTAGATGCTATAACAGCAATACAACAAGTCATGCAAAAAAAAATCAGTGAAGCAATGCTTGAACTCGAATTCGGCAATTAGCTTTAAAATGTTCTTTAAAATTGGACTTTTAAATTGGACTTTAAAGTGTTCTTTAAAATTGGACTTTTAAATTGGACTTTAAAGTGTTCTTTAAAATTGGACTTAAGCTTAATACTTGCTTTTTTGCAACACTGATTTTTTTTTCATGAAAGTACACAAAAGAAACTTGGATTGGATTTGCGAGATTTAACGTCCCAAAACCACCATATGATTATGAGAGACGCCGTAGAGGAGGGCTCCGGAAATTGCGACCACTTGGGGTTCTTTAACGTGCACCCAAATCTGAGCACACGGGCCTACAACATTTCCGGCTCCATCGGAAATGCAGCCGCCGCAGCCGGGATTTGAACCCGCGACCTGCATGTCAGCAGCCGAGTAACAAAATAAACTTGGTAAAGCAAGTGAAAAGATTTGTATTTCAGGAAAATATAAATTTCACTTTTCGAGTGGCATCTCCCCTAGTTGAAAAACAAGGAAGGAAGGAAAATAGGAGGAAAAGAACGGCAGGGAGGTTAACCAGCCTACAGGCAGCCGGTTTGTAACCCTGTGCATGAGAGGGTGATGTGGGAGATAAAAGATAGAGGGAAGCGAGATAAACACAGCACATTCGGCAGCACACGCACGCACACTCAGTCATTGTCTAGTCTTGTCATACACTTTTCATGCATATAGTTGAAAAACAATATGCATGAAAAGTGTATGTAGCAAGTGTTTTGTCGCAGCTTTGTAAGTTGAGTTGATTCTGTTGGGCAGGTTGCTTGATGTGTATTGTAAATTGTAAAGAGCAGACCTTGGGACATACAGCTGAACACCTCTAGCTTTCATCTTTGTTTGAAGTCAGTATTTTCCTGTTTTGTGCTGCAACATAATGCACACATTTTAAAACATCATGGCAGTTGTGTCTACGTTTACAGAACCGTTTTAGTGTTTCATCATAGACATCACGAGGAGGATCAGGTTGCTTCTCTGCTTGACTGTCATGATAACAATAAATGGTGCACTCACCACTGCACAGTCTTGTGTCCATTATCTTGCTCTCTTGCCAAGGCACCTTGCCGTTGGTGATGAAGTGCTTTGCCAGGAGGTCCCGCATTTCATAAGCAAACCTGGGAAAAAAATTTCTAGACAGTGAAATACACTATACCACAGTACTGCAAATTACGCTGCTCATATGGATGAGCTTTTATTGTGGCTAATGCTAGTGTATGGCTTACAATTTAAGGCCCACCGTGAACCTTGCCACATGAAAATATCTTTACCTTGTGGCGTGGCAGCCAGTCTTCGGTAGAGATGGCAGAGCAGCACTGCTGGTGTCATCAGCCCTCCAGTTGCCTTCGGTGATGTTACCCTGCCAGTCAACCTGATCAGCTGTCCCTGGAGGGCAGTAGGCGCACCGAGATGTTTCCGACTCTTTCATCATGAAATTGTGAAGGACCACGCATGCGGAGATAATTCGCCGGATGTTATCGTCTTTGGCTTTGAAAGGACGCCGCAGGATACGCCATCTTTGAGCCATTATGCCAAATGCATTTTCGATCACCCGACGGGCTCGGCTTAGGCGGTAATTGAAAATCCTTTTGCTGTGTGCCTCCGCAAAGGCGATAGGTTCGCAGTTGGTTTTTTCTCCTTGAGATGCCTCTTCAGGTGTTGAAGTGAGGAACGGTTGAAGACCTGCATAAATGGTTATCCCCGCACCTACATGAAAAACACGTCATCCTGATAGAGCTTCACAGTAACGCAGCACAGAACACATAGGCACACGATCAATGAACACATTGTGCCATGTTTTTGTTTCATGTTCATGAAAGTTGATCAAAAACAAACTTCCACAGAGAAAAGAAACGTACTTTCAAGGAGAAGCGCCAATATGTGGTGAAGTGCTTTAGTACCACTAACATAAACCAATCACTGCGTTTAGTTATGGCATCATGTTTCGGCTGCTTGTCACTATAGTGATTTCAGTGTACTGAACCGCCTCAGATTAATAGCACAGAGCAATGCACTCCAGTACTAAAAGAAATCAAAGGGGCAACTTGCTTTTCCGAGGATACGGCCGCATCAAGTAGGTCTTCAAAGGAAAAGCTTCATCTCCGACCAGGTAGAAAGGAATGCGGCCAATGTTCCCCAGTGGTGCATCAGGGGGAAATCCTTCATTCTTCGAAGAGATAATATGAGGCAGTTGGCTTTCGCTGAATACTCCACCATCTGAATTGCTCCCATGGTGCCCAATCTCCACATAAATGAACCTGAAAATGTTAAAACATTATTTCATCAAGCACTAGCATGCATGTCTTTTATGATTGTTTACATGCAGAGGCCAAAACAAATAGATAGCGACCGTCCATGCAAATACCACGGCCGCTGGAAGCTTTTTCATCCTGCAGTGGCCGTGCAACTACAAAGCCTGAAATGTAACACCAGCTTTTTAAAGGCTAAAAATTACAGGACTGCTTTTTCATAATTTTACGTGCATTTACATGCACATACTGCCACTTTCTACTTTCTGTTGCATCGAGAGTAAATAAACATGTACCTGTAGCAGGCGTCGCTCACAGCAAGCATCGATTTACTGAAGAAGTGTTTGTAGTTATAGTCCTCACTTCCCGATTTGGCAGGGCATTCGATGGCGATCATCAATTGCACCCACACAGTGGGGCATGTTCCAGCGTTCCTCAAACTCTTTTGCAATCTGATGGAATGAAAATATCGATAACGGCTTTTGTGGGAATAACACACGCATGTTTGTACAGCAAAAATTAAGGTAGACGTTGAACAGGCAAGCCAAATGTTCCAGGTGCAACGTATGCAACATGCATTTATAACGTAAATTTTACCTGTAGCCACTCGCCTGCACTTGATGGACGGGCAACGTATATAGGACCAAGTACATTCCAGAGCACCTGGCACACTGTCGACACAATATAGCACGCTGTCGAACGACATTTAAAAAGTTGAAAGATGAGCAACGAAGTGTTTACCCTGCAGCCAAGAATCTGAGAAGAAATAAATGTAGAAGCAAGGAGAGCGCACGTTTTCATGATGGTGCAGGATTTAAGTAATGAGAAAATGTTCATATTAAAAAAAACGTCACTCACAACATCCCCCTTTACGACATTTCGCCGGGTGGCTTTTTCCAGTTACGACTAGTTCTTAATGTTAATTAGCGAGACAAACCGAATGCCATGAAATGCATGCACGTACATAAACAATGACCCTTTGGCACTACGTAATAAAAAATCTATAGTAAACATTGCGTGTACCAAGCTAGCCGCATCTAACTGCGCGAAAAGTGTGAAATGCTCGCTCCTTACTTCACATTTCACAGCTACACTAAGCAAATGAATGCTCTGGACGATTCATAAGGCAACCTTACCTTAAAGTGTGTGCAAGTCGGTGCTCGGGACTGATTGCCTTCCGGAAGTTGGTGTCCTTTTTTTCAATATGATGTTTCACAAGGTGCAACAGCGTGTCGAAAGTACGTGGCGGCATCCTGATGTATCTACGGAGATACAAATGGCACTGCTTGAAGCGCTACAAAACACCTATGCACCCAAGGGCACCTAAGCGAACGTTGTAATCAGAGTTGAACTCACTCTCGGTAAAACTCCACGTCTCGATCTCGTAGAAGAGGTAGCAGTTTGTTGGCCTGACCAAGGTTGGCGCGTTCCTGCAAAGCAGGCCGGACCCACCAACGTCGCTGGCGTCGTCGTTGCTTCAGCGACGTTTTTTCTTCTTCTTCATGCATTGCAAGGCTGCTGCTTGCCAGAAGAGCTAGCAGCAGTGCTGCTTCTTGCTCTTTTGACAGCATAGCGGCTTAAGATAACAGTTTAACCGCGCAAACCAAAAAGATCGAGCTCGTCACGGGCACACTGGTGTTGCGAGCCGCTGACAACATCCGGGGAACGGCTGACCCGTTCCGCGCTCGCCCCGTAGTTTATTGTTCACTCGGCAGATGGCGCGCTATGGCTATATTCGGCGAATGCGGCGGCGTGGGGCGCATCCAGTGCGAACAACGCTGTGTTTCGGCGGCAGGAGAATTTCGGCCGCTGTAAAAAGCGGATGCTTCAGTGTGAACTAGGCATTAGAGACTCCGCGGCAACCATGGATGTTGTCCATCCTTCATTGGTGTCTCCGGACGACTTTACAGGAGAATGCGCGTGGATCAGGCAAGTCGCCGAGGAGCAGAGTGCTTGCTTACCAATCGCCACGGTTGTCATTGAAGGCCCGTTCGGTAAGCTTCGCACCGAAGCGGCTGTGTCTGCCGCGCTTCCCGATCGTTTTCCTTATCTCTTCTCCAACAACTCAGAGCAGCTTCTCAAAGAGCAGGGTAAATCGTTCTTCCCCAACTTAGCGTGCATGGCTCTCACGCGATCGCAAGCGCGGAAGCTATCGCGGCAGCTTGATCTGGTTCCATGCGGTGAACTCTCAAGTGACCTTGTCGGCGGGTCGACAGAACCCCAGAAAGGAAAGTTTCCGCATGAGTCATGTGAGCAGTCACGCGAGCGGCCCGTCGCCGAACCCACCGGCGCGGTTTCCGTAGAAAGGGGACACAACATGGCGCCATTGAGTCAGAGCGAGAGGGTTGCAACGCTCTCGCCTGTAGCGGAAAGTTGGAGCGAGCTGCCGAGAGTTGATCGAGAGACGCTCATTCGAGAGCAGCGTGAGGATCTCTCGATGGAAGCGCTAGTGGAAAGCCAAATTGAAGCGCTAGTGGAAAGCCAGGAAAACGCAGCAAAAGTGCTGTCGAAGGAGCACTACGAGGAATCGGTGAAGAAGCGTGCTTTTGAAGTAGGGAGTCAGGTAATGCTGCTGCAGCCGTTCAAAAAGAACAAGCTTGAGGTTGATTGGGAAGGGCCCGCCAAAGTATTATCGAAGCCTTGCGATACAAATTATGAAGTGAAATTAGGAAGGCGGCCGGACAAAATTTACAACTTGATGAAACCATACGTTCAACATCAAGCGGTCGTAAATCTGTTGTTGAATGCTTCAAAGGAAGAGGAAGCAGAAATTTTGAGTTCTAGTGAGGTAATTGAAGGGGGATCGAAAGTAATCCGGGAGCAGATAAACCTAGAGCCTAGCTTAAGTGAAGGAGGACCTGAGAAAGAGGACCTGAGAAAGATTGGTTCCGAGTTTGAAGACGTGTTTTCGGACCACCCCGGAAACACGAGGGTGATCGAACACGATATCGAGCTAAGCGGTGAGGAGTCAATCCGTAGCAAGCCGTATCGTTGTTCCCCTGTGCAACGTCGAAAGTGTGAGCCGCTCTTGGTGCCGCATAGGTATCGTCGCCTAAAAGTGGCCGGTTACTGAAGTGGAGCATGGTGCTCCACAGCGCAACTTTGACGTTCGCTATCAAAAAAAAGGAAAGGTAAACGCTAATGCAGGTGCATTGAGCAGTGCGTTCCAGCTAGTAACTTCTCAACCTTTCGGTTTCTGGCTGGCGATTCGGGGCAAAATTTTGACCTCATCACGACCTGGGCTGAGCGCTCTCGTTTAGAGTGATCTCAAGGGGCCAACTTTGTGGTATTCTAATTCGTTACGTTGTTGTACGTGGGAAAAAAAATTTGAGTTGTCATTTTAAGAGTCTTGTGTCCCACATGTGCCTCTTGATGTAGAGGGAACAAAATTCCGATAGACACGTAGATAGGTATATGTTGTACTATACTTTGTCTGGTGTTCTGTCGGGTGACCGAAGGCACTTGCGTGTGTCGTGTGTTGTCTGTTGTCGATCCGTTCTTGGCAAGTTGCAGAACCATCGACAAGTGCTGAAACCGAAGATGGTCAGAAGAGACGAGTGAAGCTGGTCGACAAGTTGTGGTGACAAGCCAGTGGAGCTGGGATCCGTCGTCAAAAATGGGATGTGTTCCCGGAACAGTCTGAAGCTGTATTCTCCCCATGGCCCTGGAGGCGAACCTGGAGGGACCTGGCGAACGAGCGCACCTGACATCCGAGCCCCGTGGAAACAGCTCGTCTTTCCGGTACATTGTCTGGCGGCGGGGGTGCTGTTATGCCAGCGAGTCCTCGTCAAACGTCCGTGCCTCTGAAAAAGGCAATCTGGGTCAAGGCCAGCCCGCAGTCCGCCTGACGCGAACAACCCAACGGTGTGAACACGCGCGGCGCCTCTCTGGCCCACGTGCATTGAGTCAGCGGCGCACGTGACAGCGAGCCGGCGTCCTCGTGACTGGTGGTCTGACGCATTGCGCGGCGACCCCATTGGAGGAATCTGCCCTGACGACCAGCGGCGCTTCTAATTGGACATTTTTGGTTGGACCCGGTGCCTATAAAAGAAGCCCTGCGGTGCGTCGCGAGCGGAGGTCCTATGAGAGAGGAGTCCCCATGTCGGAGAGCCGACATGTGTGTGAGTCGGCGGTCTTAGGCGAAAAGTTGACCTATGTGTTAGAGAGGAGAGCTCGGCTCTTCGAGTCTCTGTCGGCCCCAGTGCCGAAATTGTAACGCCTCTGTATATATGCTGTACATAAACCTTGGTTAACTCACCGTCGTCTCGTCCGCTCGTCTTATCAGCTCTGCGCAGAAGCAGTCGCGCGCTGAGAAACATACGCTACCAAACGGCTGGTGACCTTCCCGGCGGAGTTGAAAGCAGTGGCGCCTTCGGGACCGTGTTGGCGTCCCCGTCTTTCGCAACAGTGGTGGCTTCGGCGGGATCGGTCCGTCTTTCGCAACAAGCACTATGATCTTATTAGTTACGAAATTAAGCTTTTTACGTTTCATGAGTTCAGCTAGCGTCAAATTCAATAGAGAATTGAAGTTCATGCGAAGAACTCACCCTAACTTTGAGCAATAGAAAAAATGGCTTATAGAAAATGTTGTGGCATAAACAAATCAACCAAATGCCGCAAGTTTCACTGTTGAATTTTGTTGAACTTCAATAACGTTGACTTGTTCCCCCGGAAAGCACGCGTATTCATTTATTTATTGGTAGTTTTTTGTTCAAAAACTCGATATCGTGTACCGTATTATTGATTGATTGATTGATTGATTTGTGGGGTTTAACGTCCCAAAACCACCATTTGATTATGAGAGACGCCGTAGTGGAGGGCTCCGGAAATTTTGACCACCTGGGGTTCTTTAACGTGCACCCAAATCTGAGTACACGGGCCTACAACATTTCCGCGTCCATCGGAAATGCAGCCGCCGCAGCCGGGAATCGAACCCGCGACCTGCGGGTCAGCAGCCGAGTACCTTAGCCACTAGACCACCACGGCGGGGCGGCCGTGTACCGTATTAATGATAACGGGGTGTACGTGCGTTTGTAAAAGTGCAACACAAAATATTGCTTTGATTACGCATCGCCTCCCAACCAGCGTTCTACAGTTCTAAGTGGGCTGGGAGAGCTCATCGGCGCCTGTCGCACGCGTTCGTTGGCGGAGACACGGCCGCGGCCGTGGTAGAGACGCCGCCGACACCACTCCGCTCGGGGGGCTGCTCGGCCATTGGCTCGGCATAGCACGGTCCCTGCTGCTATCGCCGTTCGGTGGCCGCCGGTGTAAGGCATCATTCTCCATGCCACTGCGACGGCCGCAGTCGGTGAAGTGTTTATGTTTATAGGAGGGAAAAGAAAAGTGAGCCCCGTAACTGTCTGCATCAGGATGCGACACCTCAACAGTAGCAAACAGGGGATGGCGGTGAGGAGGGATTAGAAAGACAGGGTTAAAGGTATATATATAGAGAGAACGATGCGCTTGGACAGCGAGCGAGGACATATTGAGGTCGGCACACTAGTGAGTATATTCTAGGCACTGTATCCATAGAAATGAAAATCGGACGCGATGAGAGCGCCATCTGAATTCTAACGCCCATTCTAAAAAGACTAGAAAATTGTTATTTTGCTTTCCACAAAAAAGTTTTTAATATATTTCACACTCAATATTCTTTTCAGAACTAACAATGGCGAAAAAAATTGTTTGTGTAATTTATAGCTGTGCATAAAATGAAATAAGTTTCAAAAGCACAAGGGCGTTTTGATAAGGCGGCTGGCGTTCCGCATAGGAGGCGACACCAGGGCCGTTTGATTCCGTGCCAAGGCTGCCACTCTCTCTCAGTTTTATCTCGTTTTCGTGATGTATTATGCAGTAAATTACTCATTACATGTTCACAAGTATCTCGCATACTTGCCTCAGTAAGTTAGTGATGCCGCACCGCAGCCAAGCGAAATGACAACGCTGGTAACAGAAACAGTGATACATCATTTTATTGCAAGTCAGTTAACGTGTACAAAAAAATAAAGTCCACTCAAGTTAAGCTTTAGCAAGTACACCAATGAACAAGACGAATGCATAAGCGCTCATATGCGAACAAGGTACGTAAACACATAGGCCCAACGCACATTCCTTGAGCACAGATGCTTCCTAGTGCTGGTGGCATCGAACTTCACAAAACCTTCACTGGTGTTAGTAAAGGTATACCGCTAGCGTCCTTGCCCTGGAAGGACAGACGGGCGGATGGACTTACACGAAGACGGGCGGCCAGAGAGACAGACGCATGGACGGATGGCCAGAAGCACAGATGGACCATGGGCGGACGGATGGACGCACAGATGAACGCACGTACGGACGCACAGCCGGATGATGGCATGGACGGACGCACGAACGGATGCACTTATGAATGGGCGCAGAGATGTTTGCACGGACGAACACACGGACGAACGGAAGCATGAACGAACGGACTGATGGACGCTTTGCCCCACTTATCCTCATTCAGTCCATGAGTATGCTGTGCTTTCTTTGTCCTCTTTTCGGAAGATTGTTTAGCTTTTTCATGTTCTTAAATTTAAGGATATCTTTAGAAAGCATTCACAAATAACAAATCTTTTTATTCAAATAACTCGAAACACGCCAGTAACCAGTCACGGACCCTCGAGATGCGAGTATATAGGCTACAGGAACGATTTTTTGTTAAAATAGGATTATTACCCTTACATTTTTTCAGCTCAACGCAGTGCTTCAATCTGCTAAAACAAATCAAAGCATATTCACGGAGTGCATGATGATTTGTGGGGCAGAGCGTCCGTCCGTACGTCCGCGTGTCCAACCGTCTCTGCGTCCATCCATCCATCCGTCCGTGCTTCCGTCCGTCCGTACATGTGTCCGTCCATCTGCCTCTCCGTGCATGCTTCCGTCCGCCCGTCAGTCAGTCTGTCCGTCCACCTGTGTGTTCATCCGTCCCTGCTTCCGGCCGTCCATCCGTGCTTCTGTCAGTCCGTTCTTCCGTATGCCTCTCCATGAATGCTACCGTCCGTCTGTCTGTTCATCCGTCTGTCCGTGCTTGCGTCCATCCATCTGTCCATGCTTCCGTCGAGCCATTCGTCTGTGCTTCCATTCGTCCGTTTGTCCGTTCATGTGGCCATCAGTCCGTCCATGCTACCGTCAGTCCATACACGCTGCGTCTCGTCCAAGTCATAATCATTCACTGCGTGTATATGTTGTGCAAATCACTGATGCAACCTTGTTATAATATTCCTAAGATCATATACACACAACCAAGTCATAATCTAGACGTGGCTACATGCTACATACAGTGGAGGGAGCGACCCACTACCTCCGGAGCTTCGCCCCTAAAAGATAATTGTATCATTATGTTGCCGATGAGAGTCACGAATTAAAAAAAAACAACGCTTGAGGCATATCCATAGGTGTTTTCTTCCAAAAAAGTTTTAAAGCGGCAAAGTGTGTAGACCCTCGCCCGTTTATTGATGGCGTTTCGGAACGTGAGTCAAATTCTGTTTCCAGCACTTGCTAGCAAACATCCCGCGGCGGTTAAAACTCGCTTGTTTGCTGCAAAGCGAGTACTCAGGGAAGTCCTCTGTATACAGCAGGTATATTCAGGCCTGCGGGGTCCCAAAGCGCCCGCAAGAGCTATCTGAGGCTGTCAACAGTTCTCGAACGCGAAGCGGCTTTCAACCTGTGTTAGTAACGGCGCAAACAACTCGAGATGAACGTAATTGGGGGTACATGCACCACACGGTGCTTTTTCTATCCTCGGAAGCAGCAAAATACCCGTAGGTTACCGCATTCAGTCTCGGCTGCAGCGGCCGCATTTTCGATAGAGGCGAAAATGCTGGAACCCCGGAAACTTGGGTGCACGCTAAACAACCCCAGATGGTCCCAATTTCCATTCCCTCCACTATTGTGTGTCTTATTACAATATGGTGGTTTTGCTACATTAAACCCCATCACTTCTTATTAACAGCAACAAAATAGAGAGATAAGTGATGTCTTCATTGAGATATGACCTTCATGTTTTATACTTCAGTACAGTTTTGGTGAGATAACCGCTTAAGCGACACGCTGCTTTCCAGGAGAATGCAAGCTATTCAGGTGGAGGCAGGAATTTCAATGGGCAATGAGATTTAAAAGTTTGCTAACCAAATGTGATTGCAGGAAGCACAGGACCGGGATACTAAGCAGTGGTCGTTGGCCTGCTGTGGATGCCGTCAAAATGGTGATGATGATTATGATGATGATATGCAATGTTATGAAGCGCTTTCACACGTCTGATTGTGTTTTGGTCCACCACAGTGGATCAGTGGGTGCCGACTCATTGGGTGCCGTCAAATTTCGGTGGAAACAAAATGGTTGAGGCTTGTGTGCTGTACAATGTTAGTGCACGTTAGCGGACACCAGATCGTCAAAATTTTCTGAGCTGTACACTGTACGGCGTCTCTTATAATTACATAGTGTATATAGTACGTAAAACCACAGATATTATTATTATTATTATTATTATTATTATTATTATTGTTATATATTATTGTTATAAAATTATTGTTGCTGTTGTCTTTTGAGCATGCCTTTTTAGAGTTTTCGCAGCTAGCCTTCGTTCGGTAAATCTTTATATATGATTTAAAACATCACCTAACTAAACGAACAGCTATGTAACAAGTCAAAACGTGTAAATTAAACTATGAGAAGAGACGAAGAGCACGTGGTAGGTGGTAGGCACGTCATTCATTTCTTGCATTGCAGGGACAAAAGTACGAGCTTCAAATAGTTTACTTTTCTAGAACAACCTCTAAACGTAGCATATACTCGCGCGATGTTCACTAACTCGTACTGTATATATTTTTTCCGTCTATTTTTTTTTTCGGCTCAGTAAATAACGTGTACACTTTTCCTACCGTTAAAGTTTGCATGTTTTATGCATACTGTGAACACAAAGTCAATGACACTTGAGCATCTCGTAGTGCACTGTCCCACATTTGCTACGCAGCGGTCTTTGGTGATTAAGGAACATAAATGTGAGGTGATTAAACATTAAGGTGATTAAGGAACATTAAGGCCACCCATTTATAGATGTTTTTTTCTTTTTTATTATCTTTATTTATTTATTTTACTTACCCTTGTCGAAATCTTCGTCATTTTTTTTCTCTCTTCCTCTTCTTCTTTCCTCTTTCTCCCCTCTAATCTTTGTTTCCTCCGTTTTCTTCCCTCCTCCCGAAAGAGTGAGCAGGCGTTGTGCCCCTCCAGGCGGCAGTTGCCAGCTTGCTCTCACCCTCTTTCCTCTGTGCGTTGTGTATCTGTGTATGCAAATAATAATAATAATAATAATAATAATAATAATAATAATAATAATAATTAGGCGGTGAACTAGGTAGTGAAAAGGTATGCACTCACGACCGTCACCGTCGTTGTCGCCTGCAGCAAGTGAAGTATCTCGCTCCTAAGCAAGTGGCAAAAGGTCTTAATCCCTGCGTGAAGGAATGATAGGAATGATTAGGTTAGGAGGGAGCATTTCGCAATGCGCAAGAAAGAAAGAGAGAGAAAGAAAGAGAGAGAAAGAAAGAGAGAAAGAAAGATAGAGAGAAAAGGGAAAGAAAGAAAGAAGAGATGGAAGAGAAAAGAAAGAAGAAAAGGAAGGTAGAAAGATTGAAGGAAGGGAGGAAGGAAGAAAAAGATGCAAAAGAGAAAAAGGAAGAAAGAAAAAAGAGAAAGCAGAAAAGGAAGATAGAAAGAAAAGAGAAAAGTAAGAGAAAAAGAAAGCGAAAAAGAAAGAAAGAAAGAAGGAAGGAAGGAAGGAAGGAAGGAAGGAAGGAAAGAAAGAAGGAAGGAAAGAAAGAGAGGAAGAAAGAAAAAAGAAAGAAAGAAAGGAAGAGGAAAAGAAAGAAGGAAAGAAAGAAAGAAGTACGTCAGGCACCAAGGCGCGAGCCTCCACTTGCCTTTACTTTTTCTCAATAATCCAGGCGTTACTGAACACTTTTTTTAAGTTTCGGGAGAGGGCCGAAGGCACACGCTAGCATTTAAGCAGCTTTTGTGAGCCCAGGCCTCGGTTACCGCATGTAACAGCGCGGACGGGCATCTATCCGGGCGCCGGCAACACCTTTCTGCACAGCATGCAACAAAGAGACGAATGCGCGCATAGTGTTGCTGCTGAAAGACGTGCGAGCCCCTTGCGCCACCGAAAACACTCGTTTCCCACGTAAGGGCCCTTTCACGGCATTTCGTCCTTCTACTTTATTTAAGTAGGTACAAAGGGAACAGGTGCTGTAAGTTTACCGTGTCTGTTTAGGTTTTCCAGCACCGCGGAAGCAACACTGCGTTGGCGAAGGGCTCTTTGGAGCTGATCTTGTTTATCAGCTCGGTAGTGTCGTACTAATAACTCTATGCCAACGCCACGGCTATACAAGGAGCCGGTCCTCCCATAAATATTAACGTCCGTTCCACGCCCCTGTGCTGTATAGGGGTTCTATATATAGACAGCGGAAAAGGGTATCAGGCAGCGGCTGGCTCTGGCGTACGTAGACTGCACAGCTGAAAGCTTGTTATGCCTGCTAGTGAAGTTAGGTAAACAGCGCACACCCGGAAATGAAGGCTAGCTGGTAGTGGTGTCAAGCTTCTTGCGCGTGCGCGGAATGCCAGTTAGTGCAATGCAACATTTACCGAAGCTCCTCGCGCTTTGGGTTGTTTGTTGATGGCGCGTCTGGCTGGTTTGGTGAGGACGTGAATGATATACGCGTGCTTATCGGCTTTTCGGCCCCAATTGGTGGATTCTTTCTTCGGCGAAGCACGTTTCTTTAATATTCAATCAGTCACGTCGTGGGTAAACAACACCACTTCTACATCTTTCAATTCGGTTATATCACCATATGGTCAATCGAACTAAAAGAAGTGGTCCGGCACCTGTGTATTTAGCACACGCCCTTCATCTTTCAACTGACATTACCATGATGCCTCAAATGACTGCCATACACTTCTTCGATGCATTGAGAAAAAGTCTTAGAAAAGCAGGCTGATGTCATAGTGTGCTATATCCAACCCTCTGTGAAAACATAGCAGGTAAGGTATTGTGCTCGATAAAGCTATCGCGATTTTCGGCCACAGGGACCGCAGTTTGATGATAACAAAGTGCTCTAACGCCTAGGTATATCGAATAGGCGCATGTGGTTTGCGGACGTAATACCCCAAAATTATTATATGTAATTTAGCCTCAGTGTGATTACTCTGAAAGTAGGGTTTCAAAACAATGCAGCACATACATTTGAAAAGGAATGCGCCAAGGTGCGATTGTTCTCTTGCTGCAAATGTAAGTGCAAGTAACATCTTATATTTCATATTTATGCAGAAATATTCATGGGGAAACAGAGAAATCTAGCCTCTCATCACACTGATTGAACTAACAAAGCTCTTAAAGATTATCACTCAAGCGTTGGTTACAATTATTTACGCGAGAGCACCAGGTGCCTTTTCAAATGCGAAATGTGGCGGTTGGGGGCGTCAACTCGAGAGATGCAAAAACTATCAATGAGATGACGTCGCCTTGTGGTGTCTTCATGACGTCGCAGGACACCGAAATTTATGAGACCATTATGACACTATGCGATCTCGTATAGCGTGACGTCACATTAATACGAAACTACATGACCCTCACTTTTGGTCAAAGGGGGGGTTGATTTTGAAGGTACTGCCAAACCATGTGATACGCACAAAGTTCCAGTGCCTTTGATTTTTTAGGCAAATGCGTAAGAGACTGTGGGATGTTTCGGCAAGCTGTCGGGAGGAGACGTGACCTTCGAATAGCTGTGCGTGACGTCCGGCAAAGTACGCAGCGGTGGATATCTTTGTTTACTAGTTACGCACTCTCGGTGCGATGGCCTACGCAATTATGTAGAAGGGGTGCCTGATGCATAAGAGTCGTGTTCACGCATTGGGGCACATGATATTTCTCTACTAAGTGCATATATTTCAGATCTCTGTGGATTTCGCCACTTGATCTACGCACCCCGAAATGTTCTTGCGTGTTTTCCTAGAACTTATTCCTGTATGACTAAAGATAGTGTGTTGCAACAGAGCTGATGTACAGGATTTGTATGACAGTGAGAGCTTGATCATGTAGCCACTGACTCTCTCTCATAGATATGCGTCATATGCAGTTAAGGTAATGGACGAGATCATCACGGAGAGACCAAATTACCTGCTTACTGGTCACGAAATGGTGTCGGCTCTAAACCTTCAGTTATCATGAGGCTGACGGATTCACTATGTGTTTGCAGACACAGCAATGTACGGGAAGGGAAGCCTATGAGTTCGCCTAAACAGGTCATATGTAAGTTGTGGCAGAATGTGTGTATCCGGTAATATAGTTGGCGGTGGTGACGTTGGGTCAGACGGAGTTATCCAGGCAGAATTGCCCGCCCTTATCTCTTTCTCCCCTGTGCGTTTCATCAAGTATAACTTAATACGTACAGTTATTTTAGTATGCGTAATACTACGAATGTAAAGATCATGACCCTTCCTCAGTCAGCGTACAAAAGGTATACAATCACTTACAAAGTGGCAGGTTTGCATATAACTGGCTGCTTTGCGCACCCTCTGCCATATTTAGGAAGATGTTTCTGTGGTAGAAGTATTCATGAAGTAACGTTTCAAACAATCGTGAGAGTGAAAAAATTAATTGATGAATGAAACCGACCCATGACAGGCAGACTTTCCAAGTATAACATTTTCATTATTGAGCCTGATTGTCCTAAACACTTCCTTTTGCACATTTTAACGAGTGATATCAGTCGCCAATTACCTTGATGCCATATGAATCAGTAATGACATTTTATAAGGAAGTCGACAATCGGCATGTTTTTAGTGAACATCAGCGTTAGTGGTGTCTGTGCGGAGCAGCTCCCTGACTCAGTGCTGCGTATAGTTGCCACAATGACAGGACGCCACAGCTACGTATAGATATGCCAAAAATTCTCGTTGGCTTGCGTTATTTGTAAAACACGGAAGCATACTTCTAGCAATCGTTTTATTAAGCCACCTGCTTAATTCTTTAAAGCAGCGAAAAACTACGGGAAATGGGTCATGTGCGGAAGTCAAGTTGTTGCGAATTATGTATACACGATTCTCGAACAAATTTAGTCAAGGCTTTTTCGTTTGCTATTTAAAGCAAAAATATCCTTCTATGGTGACTGCCATCGAACAAGTTATAGCATCAGTAATATCCTAGACCATCATTCATTCAGCTTTGCTTTTCTTTTTTTTTTCGAAGCCAAAGTCATTGCGCCAGCGACGGATTATGAAGGAGCGAGAAAACGCACGGAGCCACTGGGCTGCGCCGGGGCCTACATTCAGAAGTGGTGGCTTTCCTGCATCACATAAACATCTTGGCGGGCGAGATGGCGAACCTATGCGCAACTCTGCTACCTAAAGGTAGCATATACAGAAACTCCAGGTGACACCATCCTGGTGCGATTGGTGACGTGGGTGCATGAGACTCGCGGGCTCTTTGGCATTTGGCATCGTTCTTGGGCAGTCGTCATTCGAAGGAGGTCCAGGAGACAATTCCACGGCTGGTTACGGCCGAATCCCGTACTGATTCAACAACGTTGGTGCCGCCGCAATTGTGGTACATTGCGTGTCCTATGTTATTAGTATCCGTTACATTAGCATTTTGTAAGAGTTATTTGTTATGTTACTGTAGTTAATTGTAAAATGCGGCTAGAGAATACACTGTTATGAAGAAGCTACTAAGAAATGACTGTGTGTTGGTTCGCACAACGGCTTGAATTGGGCTCGCTGCTCTCATGAGCGGCGGTTCTCGTTCGAGACACCGCAATTATGACGTCAGCAGTAAAAGTGAAATAGGCAGCCCTCCTTCAGCACATCGAGGGATATGGTCTGTATCAGCTAGAATACAAAACATTTTTTAGACTTAGCTATTTCTACGAAAAAAAATTGACAAGCTAGCACAATGTCACGCGAGGCTAGAAAAAGCGAAGCTAGTAAATTTTGAAGTCTTAATGTGCTTGCTTGTGGGTCGTTGCCAGGCTTTAGCTCGGTGATGCTAGATTGTTTCTAGCTTGCTACCACGTCGTTGCTAGACTTAGGTCATGCTAGGATATTTACAGGTTGCTTGTTATTTGTGCTTGTAGGTTTTACATAAGTCACGCTAAGTTGTTTACAAGTTGCTTCTAGATCCTTTCCAGAGATCAACTAGGTGATCCTTGGTTGTTTCTATGCCGTTGCTGAGCTTGTTGGTGGGTTTGGTAATGGCAGGTTGCCTCTAGGCAGCTGCTATGCTTTCTAGCTCCGTTGTTTTTCTGAATTGCTTCTAAAGCCGTTGTTAAGACCCAGTGGGTTACTAAGTTCTAGGTTATTGGCTGTTTTGTTAGGATTGGGGATAATCGACTTTCGCTGTTGCAAGCCTTGTGCGACATATTGCAAGTCTCCCCATTTTTGCTCTTTCCATCAATCACTTCATTTACAGCGGAAGCTGTAATGAGATAACAAAAACTTGGGTCACGCGCAGATGTCCGCCACTGCCGTTGTCCGAATCACATTGCACGAAATGAGAAATTAAAAAAAATACTTAGCACCATTGACACAGTTGGGCTCGAACTGGGGTGCGCTGGGTGCCAGCCCAGTAATTTACCGCTCAGCTACGCCAGCGCTTGTGACTTAAAGCAAAACTTGCCTTAGGCATGCAGACTTGATGTCGGGAAAGCAATCGCGTTAATACAACTTATAAAACGTTTTAAAACAGAGAAAGAACAACCAGTCGTCGCACTATGCGAATAGCGTAACGAGTGGGCCGTCCTATGCTCCAACCAATTACCAAAGCTTGTTCTTGCTCCCCTAATCACTGCGGCGCATACCCACTTCAGCCATAATTCCTCATCGGCGTCAGCCACTGTATGAACAACTGACACAAAATTCCTTGCGAGTGTTCATTGGATACCACGCTTTTCAGAAAAAAGAGGAAAAATAGCATAGCGAATGCCGGCCTACTACCCCAGAAAATTTATTACTAATGACTTAGCGGGGATCAAGCAAGTGGGCTTGCAGTAGTTACCCAAAGAGTGTTTTGAAAAGGCTCTGAAAGGCCACTCTTCCAGCTTTCGCTGTGACTGTGCTACACCTACCGCGCAGGCCTGGCGTTTTTCTCTCTCCCCCCCTCTCTCTCAAGTGTTTGACATGCCTCACTTTGTCGAGGTGTCTTTTCGTTTAACGTTCGCACCTGTTGTACTCGGAAGTGAGGTTTCCTCAATTTATGTGGCACACGCCTGTCTCAGGACTTTCACACGATGGAGCAGAACTTGACGACGGCTTAAGAAGCTTAGATGTAAAGAGTATTAAGATAACGCGTTTCGGTTAATAATTGTGACAGTTTTTGTGTACACGTTGTATATACCAAAGCTTTACGGCTGGCATACACAGCCTCGCTTTTTAAAAAAAAAGTCGTAATTTTCTTGTGAAGTAGAATATAAAGCGAACAAATGCACAAACAACTGAAAAGAAGAAAAGAAGAAAGTTCGAGAGACCTCTGCAGAGACGTAGAAAACTCCCTGGATTGGAAGGCAATTTGACGAGTAGAAATGTCTTGTACTTACGGATTTCGGTGCAAACCATTTTCGAGTGTGAACACGTTCTTTCGCAAAACGGACTAGCTTGATCAAAAATGGGAAGCATGTAATAGCAACCACGAAAAAAATTAGAACAGGAGAAGCTGTTTGTTTTTTATTTCGAGTTTTGGAAGAACTTGGATCTGTATCGGACCGATGTCCTCGTAGAATGACAAAAGGGCAGCATAATGAGGCCTGGCCTCTGAACAGACAATGGCTTTGACTCTTCATTGAAACACTTGTCGCAGAGGAAGGACAGAAGCTTAGTGTGCGAAACCATTTCGTTGGCATTGTAATGCACGTCTTTTTTTATTTAGCGCGTACATTTCAATTGTCATTCCACGGCATTCATTCACGTTCTTACGAAGTCAAATGCTAATATTTCTGCGCCGATATCTGCTTCTGCTCTGTTTAAGTTTTTCTAAAAAATTATTCCTGCACTATCGGTGTAATAGGGGCATTTATTGTCAAGTGTTATGCTGAAGGTGGCTTTTTAAAGGAACACGAGTTGGACCCGCTGGGGTATACCGAGATCGGTGAAGAATAAAATGTCCCGCCTTTGAGAACAACTTACGGTATTTCGTAGAATTTTTATGGAAAATTGTTACAATGTATATTTCAGCTATTTGTGGTTAATGGCTACTGTTATTGCCGGGGCGCATACATACAATGCACAGAAGTGTCCGCTGACCTTGAACAAGATCAGCGGACACTTCAGTGGACTTGAAGATGCTTGATGATCGGTCATTTACTTAGTGAGTGAAACAACTTTATTGTTGATCCGGCATAAAGGGCCAAAGGTAGGGGAATTAAACGAAGACTCTAGCGTGCTCGGACATCCCGAAGCAGCAACCTACTCGCGTCAAACCCGTGGGGTTCCACTTCCAGCCGCTGGCCTTCCAGGATGCCAAGCGCGTGCTGGACCACGTCTGTTTGGTTGCATGGCTCTTGATTCATGATTTTGCTGCTGGTGTCAGTTGGAATTTCTTCTTGGTTTTCCGGCGGCGGCGCACAATCCCAAAGGAGATGTCTCTGTGTGGCTCGCACCTTCTTGCAGAGTTGGCATATATCTGTGGAGTACACCTCCGGACAGACGTGCTTTGCCCAGACGGGGGTTCATATGGCTTGTACTCGCAGCTGCCGTAGTCTGGCTGTGTCGCTGCGTTGTAGGTCTCGATGAGGTGGTGGGTAGAGGCGTCTGCTCGTTCTGTACCATTGCAGAACATCGCCGTAGGTCATGATGAACTACTCTTCGTATACGGCATCGGGTCATTCCGGTTCCGAGGAATGTATTGAAGAAGACGCGTGGCTAGTTAGCGCGTGTGCCTCCGTATCTGCTTTCTCGTTGCGGTTCAGGCCCGTGTCCAGTTCCCCAGCATGCACAGGGAACTGCTTGACGGTAACGTTGGTTTTAAGTCTTGTTATTGTTGAACATACTCTTGCGGTGGTTCTATGCACATTGTTTGTAGCAAAGTTGACTATTGCCGGCTTTGAGTCGCTGAGAACCATGCGGCGATCCGGGATCGCCATTGCCAGTGCGATTGCAAACTCCTCGGCTTGCGTGGGCGACTTGCATCGTACGCTTCCCGACGTTATGAGTACTCCGGCGTCTGCTGCGATGACTGCTGCTGCGTACGTGTTCGGCCGGTGGGGATACTTCACCACGTTCACGTGATACGCGCGCGCATCATTGGCATGCCCCTTTGTGAGGGTCATGGCTCTCGCCATTCTTCTTTCTTGGTACACTTGCGGGTGCACGTGCTTTGGTAAGGGTGGTGCCCTCAGTGCTTGAAGAATGTCCCGAAGTAGCTGCTTTGCTACCTCCGGGGTCGTCCCTGGCCCGTTGATCCCGATGCGTTGGACCTTTACTCAGGAAAAGATCTTGGCTGTATGTTCTGCAAGTACATTTGCCCAGAAAGCCACACGAGCCCTTCTACCTTTCTTGAAGGCAACATCACCAGCGGCAGCCTGTGAAAGCATGCACTACGTGTGTAGTTTGCAATGTGACCTCCTTCTAACCCATTTGGCTTTTCTTTACTATTTTATTCCCCTCTTCTTATGTGTAGGGTAGCAAACTGAACGTAGTTTAATTAACCACATTACTTTTAGCATATTCTTTCTTTCTCTGTCACTCTTTATCTCTCTAGTGCGAGTGAAAGGGTGCATGTAACGAGGTCATACAGCCAAGTGAGGCATGTGCACGTCCTAGCAATATTGAGCGAAGCCCATCCTTGGGCTATGGTCAACACCTCACGGCGTGTTAAGGCATTGACAAAACTGCGCTTTCCGTTTAGAGACATGACGAGTTAGAACACATTTACAAACGACGTGTGTGTTGCAGGAGCTCATCGTAGTGGACATGTCCACGGTTCATTACTTGACCGCCGACCTAGAGTACTGCGAGATGAAAGTGTGAGATATAAAATGCACGTTTTTAATTTCTCCAGAGTATGTGAACGTGGCGCAGTTGTCTTATATACACCTCGCACTTTGACAGGGGCTTCGACAAAACACTTATAGACAGATGTAACTTTAATATCGCATGGACTACAAGACAACGTGCTGCGAAATACCTAATGAAGACCAAGTAAAAGGATAAGATCCAAACGTCCAGTGGTTACGGCACTCGAGATGTCACCCAAAAAGTCGGTAGGACTCAATGTTGTTGCTTTAGATGAGTGTAGAGGGAATTAGGTTTTTTTATCTGTTTAATTTTGCACGCAGCTCCTCGCAATGATTTCATGGAATGGACTTCTATATCATCTTGGTTCCTTCTCGCCGTAGTTTCCCAACGATCAATTTCTTTTTTTATTATTTTTTACAGAGTCATTCCTGAAGTTGTTGCTTTTGAATCTGTTACTCTACTGTTCCCCCAAGGTTTCGCTTGCAGAAACCAGGCTTGGCCCTTTCTGGAGGGCACCACCGTTCAGAAGGAAGATTAAGAGCAGCGTCAAGGCCGCACTATGCCCTTTGTTGCTCCTGTATCTAAGCGGTGGTTCCCGACAATGGCGCCACTCTTTTGCTTTTCCTTCTGAAATCCCACTGCACTTATTTTTATTTATGTCTCCTGACAGACTTTTCTTTGACACGCTTCCCACTCGGCAACTTCTTTTGTGGGCTCGCAACATTGGTAATTGACGTTGGAAAGTTCCCCACCGCTAGCCTCGTTTTTCTCTCTATGATGGCACTTTGTCATCGGCCTTGGCAGCAACTTTGCCCCTGTCTCCCTTTTCCAGATCATTAGTGCTGTTGACATTATCTTGGGGTGCCGTGTAACCAAAGTAGACTTGCCATTGAAGGTTAACTGCAATATTGTTATCAAAGTTATAGAGTGAGCGTCTTGGTTTAAACCTAGGTCTCTTCATGAGCAAAGGCCACTTAAGAAAGTGGAAACTTCGCTCTCTTCTTGTGAACTCCCATGGCCGTTCACGACTGAAAAATATGGCTGAGCTGCTCGCAGCAGCGTCTGGTTTTCGCTGTATTTTAACGACGAAGCTATTCAAGGTGGAGGCTAAGTCGTAAGGTGGAGGTAAAATCAGAAAAGGTGGTGGTTAATTTTTGGCCGATCGATGACGTCACCTAGCAAGGCGTTAGAGCAAAAAAAAAAGAGAAGAGGAAAGGAGGAGGGCTAGACCCCTAGCTCTCCTGCATGCACAGTCTTGGCGCATCTACAGTGCGAAACTCCCCCAACTTTTCTTCTTTCACCAAGCACGACCGACGTTTCAGGATCCGTTTAAACATAAAGTGTATGCTGCTACAACAAGAGCAACTTCATCGCCACATATATACAGTCTTAGCGGCTCCACTGACACTACCAAGCACAAATACTAAGCGTGTAAGTACAGTATACAGCGAGTGTCAAAGTCCGTTCCTTGTTCGTACTTTTGCTTGCGTTTCTTCGTGGTTATAATTTCTCAGCTTGCATTATGCGTTCTCAATAGGGTAACCATTCTTTATCTTCAATTAAAAAAACAATGCTATTTTTCGCACTGATCTGCCAAGTCTCAGTACTGTTGGTGTGAAGGCTCAATTTAATTAAGTAGGACTTGGCGTTAGGTACCGTATAAAAGTAGCATCCGCCAAATGTGTTTAAGCGGTCACGCCTGAGCCATTTGGTCAAGCTGTTTTTGCGTGATACAGAAGTCTGCATGTGCTTCGCGGTAAAGTTAACACTGCTACGTGCATTATAAACTCTCTGTAAAGTAAGCTTAAGTAACGCTTACAGCTAAGCGGTAAGCGCAAACTGCATTGTTTGTCGTAGGATTAGCTTGTAATTGTTTTGATTTGAAAATGGGAATCAAGTCGTTTCAAGAAAGTTTCCACCTTTTTTTTCTTGAGAATGAGCCACAGCGCAAAATATAGTTTTGTGAAGCTTCGTGTGGGAAATAACTTGTGGTTGCTTTCCATGCTATTTAACTGTTTGTCGGTGCTTCCAAAACTTGCGCCCGATTTGACTCATGGGCTTCCATTTGATTTCTCGTTCAATCTGTTACAAAAGTTCTTGACAGTTAAAAGATAAAAAAAGATAATAACTCCTAAATGTCCGAGTAATACAGTTTGCAGCTGTACAGAAATGTTGGTGTTTTGCGGTTTCTGGTTGTATGATCCTCAAAGCTGAAAAAATGACGAAGCAGTTAAAAGAAGCACCTAAAGTGGTATCTGGTAGCTCGGCCGCCAGACTTTCTCTCAGGTTTTAAGCAGAAAGCTTCAGCTGCAAAAAAAAAAAAACTAAATTCGGGCTGGTTACCTAAAAGAAAGGTGGCATGTGTTTTATAGAAGTTATTATTTATTCCGCACTTGAACTTTTATTTGCACCCCTACACCTAAGCTGCAAGAAATTATTACCGCAGGCCTTCCTAAAATGCAACGCACCGATTCGACCGTAAAAAGCCATAGACTATCACTTCATGTAGCCTTCCTGATAAAGATGTCGTGGATTTAGATTACGACTTTTTTTCATTTGATGTAAATGTAAAAAGGAATTAAACATGGATGTTTTTTCGACCTCGTGGTGCACACTGACAGATAGTCTACAGCACGATTCATTAATTTTGAAAAAAAGGGATTTATATGGCATCTCTTCCACTCAAATTTAGTACTACAATGCATAAAATATACAAAAACAGTGAAAATACCAAGCGAATAACAGAACAAACTAAAGCATGTAAGTGAACAACATCGCTAATTTCGAATCCCAGTCCAGAAAACGAATGCGAATGTCGCAGTCACTTCTAAGAAGCCATCGACCACCACCTTGGTGATAACGAACAACGTTTGCGAAAGAAGTAAGGCACTTCAACTGTACTATTAGTCATTCAGATATACTTAGAAATCTTTTCTTAGAACTTGCGCAAACTCATATTTGCGGATGCGTATTCACCGAAACCACCGGGCAACATTCGATTTCCCTGGAAAAACTTCGCCACGGTGCCACTTTTGCGCTTTACGAAACCATCCCCACTTACTTTTTGACGAAGATTCTTAAAAACCTTCCCTTTTTTTCTTTCCTTTTTTGTCGAGACAATGTTGCTTTTTACGTAAAAGAGAGAGAGAAGATGGAAAGAAAAGGCCCTCTTCTCAGCTTTTTTTCATGTGCCAAGCCGAAAACGGATCGAGAGACTTAGGCTCATAGCCATGTTCTTCTAATCAATTAGGCCGCAAGACTCTCGTTCGATGCTTTACGAGTAAACACTTATAAGCGCTTTCTAATGGCGGAGCTCGTCAGCATACCTCTTTTCCCTTCGCTGCAAAATTTCTCCCCTCCGCACCTGTCAGCCGCATCCTCGCAACTTATTCTTGATCTCGCACGTTGTCAATAGATGAATGTCTGTTGCAGCTATCACATGTCGTTGACAGAAGCCATCGCAACTAAAAGCGGCGAAGGCACTACTGAGCTTTTCAAGAAAAACGAACATGTGGCTGTGACTAAGAAGTTGCGTACCATGCCAGAGCGCCGGACTGTGACTGTTAGGCGCGGCTTTTTTCTCTGTATCCTTTCCGTCATTTCCGTCTTTGAATATCTCCCATATTGTTCACATGTGTAGGGTAGCAAACCGCTCTTATCAAACTGGTTCACCATCATTCAATTTCTTCTCTTTAATTTATTCTTTCTTATTGTAGCTTTCTTGAAGGCTTGAGCCTTAGATGACATATTGGCCACAAAAAGCTGTCTGTTATGTCCTTGTGACAGCACAAAACACCAAAAATTGTGACATTATGACAACGTATATTGGTGCCACCTCCGCGACGTTGTGTACAGATGAAATGTAATATAAGACAATGTAACTCCTTATTACTTCGTTGCTTGCATTGCTTTGTTGATTTATTGGCCTGCATTTCTTACCTCGATGTCTTCAGTTACTGTACCTAGAACTGTGATAGCAATTATATACATACTTTCGCTAGCCTCTGGCCGTCGCAGTCGCAGTCATGTCTTGTATATATATATATATATATATATATATATATATATATATATATATATATATATATATATATATATATATATATATATATATATATATATATATATATATATATATATATATATACCTAGGGGCTCGTTTTTCTGAGTTTTGACACTATAATAATGAAATCTAACAGACAATAATGCCAAGAAAAGTATAGAGGAGGTTATTAGACCGAATTGTAAGGTAAATGTGAAGAAAGAAAAGTGGTTGAAAAAATGACTTGCCGTGGGCAGGAAGCAAAGCTGCGACTTTCGAAAAACGCGTTCGACGCTCTACCATTGAGCTACCATGGCGGCTATCCTCCCAGCCTCTTTGTTGGGTATATGTGTGAATTGAAATGTGGTAGTGCCAGTCAGTGCCATTTGTAGCAATGGCGGCGAGTGTGGCACACTCTTCTTGAGCCTGTGTGGCGTCACGCAGCACGTGAACTTATTACGAGCTGGCAGCTGACCAATAGTCCCTCGTATACAACATAAGGCACCAAGTTTGCCAGTAGGAGCCCTTGTTAATGAATAAGAAAAAGAAGTGCATACTTAAGGGCTCGTTTTTTCGTGTTTTCACACTCTAATAATGAAATCTAACACACAATAATGCCAATGAAAGTATAGTGGAGGTTATTACACCGAATCGTAAGGTAAAAGTGAAGAAAAAGTGGGTGAAAAGATAACTTGCCGTAGGCAGGAACCGCACCTGGGACCTTCGTATAACGCGTTAATAAATAAATGAATATATATACAAGCAATATTATATTGCTTTCGCGAAGCGTCAGCATACCTAGTTAGCTCTAATTATCTTAGTTCTTATAGTTGTAGTTATAGTTGCCGCAGTTTTCGTATGTAGGGAGTGGTATATGCGTTCTTGTGACAGTGTGTACTTCCGAGGCTCATATCTAAGTTGAGAAAGAAGCCTAGAGGACAAAGGCCACGAGTTAAATACCACAGCTAGTATGAGATAAGTGCCCGCCGATCCCACAGCTACTCCGTGATCACATATCGAGTACTCAGTGGTAAGAGCTTGCACGGTGGTCGTAATTTTCGTTCGTTTTTTTTTCCTCGCAATGTGACAGCGCATAATATAGAAAGAGGCATAAAAAAAGAAAGAAGAAAGAATTTTACCGTAGTCTTTGATTTGAACGTCTGGTGGTAGCAGAGCTCTAACGTCAGCGTTCATATATGGCCTGGTGCACTGGTTAAACGTGATGTCGCGTGGCAATGCCGAGGTAGATCTCAGAGACCATGCAGAGAGACGCGAGTCGTTGAGATACGCTCCGCCAAGTGTCGCACCGATCCCAACGGCGCATAATAAATTTACCTGCTATTTAAACACTCTGATTTCATTACTAATGTTGAACTATTACGACAAATATTAGTTTATTTTTTCTGAAGTGTACTTGCTGTCCAGTATAACATATATCGGAGCACGAATTTCTTTTCTGGTCTTTTTGTACTATGTGAGCACTTCTAATGTGAGTACTGACAGCCGTAGAATTCGTTCCTTTTTCATTGTTTTGCATATCTTATGATTGCCGTTGGTTCGCAGAATATTATTTCATGTATTTTTTTCTTCTATGCGATTTGCAGTGCTATTCAATACTTCGAGCTTGTATTGCGTTACTGTGGTGTCTATTCTTGCCCCAATTATGCATGAGTGCACTATAGAAGGCGGGCAGTACGCAAAAAATATAAATAAAAAAAATACCCCACCTACCATTTCACTTGATGCTGAACGTCAACTTCTGTGACTTTCATTGTTTAAAATACTTTCTTCTGAATATTTGGTGTGAACTTGACTAAAAGTGCATGAAAGCAAAATTATCTAGTTGCTCCTGCCACTGCGCCAAGACATCAACAGCTTAAGCGAGAACATGCTAAAAAACATTTGGGATATACTTTTTCATTCATTCCATTTCTTTTGTTTCACGTCGATAAAGGGTGAAAGGCTGACAGCAAGACTCCTATATCTTGACGTGGACGAACGAAAAAAGAATGAAACTGTGAATAAGCGAGAGGCGACCGATCTGAGGCAACTGATGATTTAGAATCATTAGGAAGTATACCATCGTCTCTATGAGCTCAACTTCACCTAAATAAGTGGATAAAGTGGAAGCGACTATTTGTCCTCTTTAGTTACATATATATTTTGCAGTAGTTGTTATAGTACACTCGTCTGATGTTTCAACGCTAGCCGAAGCAGTCGAGGCACCCTTTGACATCTGAGAGTCACAGTCGAGAGAAAACGATGATGCATGGATGCTCTCTCTGTAGAGAAAATAACAGAACTTCGAACCTAGAGATACTATAGTGGTGGCGTTTCATCATTAAATAAAAGTAAAACAAAGGCAAGCGTTAGAGGACTTGTGGCACTCGTTGAGAAACTTTTGAAATTCTTGGGGGAAGTAGTGCGCTTATTGACGGCCGGTGTTTTGCGCTTCTTATATCTTTTGTTGCTCTATAGATGTTTATTGGGCTTTACCAGATGAAGTTGGCGTTTCTTATTTTATTATTTTGCCGTCCGTTCTCGATAAAACACGGGGATCGACATATTTTACGCATAATTCATCGTATATACACTTTAGCTGGCTTCAGCCCGTCTAAACGTATAGAGCAGTAAACGAAGTTATCGATTACAGCCTAGCCCACCTATATGCACGAAATTGTTTTTGTAGGCCTAAACTGGAGCGACAATATGACGAAGTAGTTAGAAATAGAAGCTGGCACAGACAGCAGTCTTTTTGTCTCTCTTGTTTCCTTATTTTTTAGTATACCACCCAGTTTCTTTCCCCGGCAGTCGTATATTTTTGTGCATATTATCTTCGTTTTCTTGAACACTCTGTTGACCACATGTCTTTTCTCATCAGGTTAGTTGAATGAGAAAAAGCGTCCTTTTTTCCCTGTAGTTTTGCAGCCAGATATTGGCTGCTCGTCGCCTCAGCTATTCAATAATTGGATGCCCACAGGCGTTGATGTTTAGCACCCCTTCTGACGACGGGTAACGTAGCCTTCATTGTAAAACCATCACCGCTTGCTATAAAGAAAAAAAAATTCACAGCATATCCGCGGAGTGAATGATTATAAGTGGAGCGAAGCGTCCGACCGTTCGTCCATGCATCCGACCGTGCACCCGTTCCTCTGTCCATCCCTGCGTTCATCAATCCGTCCGTCCATGTGAGTGTCTGTCTGTGCATCCGTATGTATGTATGTATGTATGTATGTATGTATGTATGTATGTATGTATGTATGTATGTATGTATGTATGTATGTACGTACGTACGTATGTATGTATGTATGTATGTATGTATGTATGTATGTATGTATGTATGTATGTATGTATGTATGTATTATGAAGTCTTGGTTTGGATTACCTTTTATTAGGCCCGAGGAACCGGCAGCCGACAGCTACGATGAATGAGCCAAGATGATGATGCTACGCGACAACGATGAGGATGCATGAGCCACACATGATAATGATGATAATGTACCGGTGAAGAGGATGCGTATACTAAATGCCCACATCAATTGCCCCCACGTGAAAGCGGCCAGCCTGGCCGCGGCAAGTCAAGCGGACAAAGAACGTCGCATGAAGGGCTTCATACGGGAGACATGGACGACCTCTGTAGTTCGATAACGGCGATCTGCTGGGGCTACAAGTGGCGTCACGCGATAATTCACGGGTGAAGTCTCTTCAAGAACTGTGTACGGCCCTATAAACCGAGGCTGAAATTTGCTACACAAACCAGGTGTGCGAACAGGCGTCAAAAGGAGCACTTCGTCTCCAGGTTTGAAGGATACATCACGATGCGATTCATCATAAACTAGCTTTCTGTCTTGCTGGCGGGCTTCAGTGTTTATACGAGCTCGTTGGCGGCACTGTGCGAGTCGTGAAACGTACTCCTCTGAAGAGGATGAAGATGAATTCGCTTGGCAGGTAAAGAAGGAGACGTCCAGGAAAGAAGTAGGGGAGCGTCCATAAACTAGGTAAAATGGCGAGTAGCCGGTTGTTCGCTGAATGGCCGTATTGTAGGCGAAAGTGACGAATGGTAGAACAACGTCCCAGTTTTTGTGGTCTGATTGAATATAGGCGGCGATCATGTCAGCAAGAGTGCGGTGAAATCGCTCTGTGAGGCCGTTAGTCTGGGGATGATAACTAGACGCAGTCTTGTGAGTTGTGCCGGAGGCCTGAAGAAGTTCGTTCACTAGTTGTGAAAGAAAGGCCCTTCCACGGTCACTGAGCAAGACACGTGGAGCACGATGACGCAGTGTAATGGCTCGCAGGATGAAATCGGCAATTTCAGAAGCTGAACCAGTAGTAACGGATGCCGTCTCGGCGTAGCGCGTCAAATGGTCAATGGCTGTTACTATCCACCGGTTTCCAGCAGCACTGACTGGGAGGGGGCCATAAATATCGACGCCTACAACTTCAAATGGTGTGGCTGGGCACGGAAGAGGCTGTAGTGTACCGGTGGGAGCAGATGTCGGTAGTTTTCTACATTGGCAGGCATTGCAGGACCCGACGTACCGAGCTACACTAGTGGTAATGCCTGGCCAATAAAACCGACTTCGAAGGCGATCGTAGGTTTTATGGTAACCAAGGTGACCAGCAGTCGGATGGTCATGAAGTGCCCTGAGGACTTCGGACCGAAGCGATCGGGGTAGAACGGGAACCCAGCGCTGACCATCAGGATGGTAAATTTTGCGGTACAGCACCGAGTTGTCCAGCTTAAATTGCGAGAGTTGGCGACGGAGCCTTGCATTAGGTGGACGGGAACTGCCAGTGAGGTAGCCTATAATACGTCGACAGTATGGGTCAGCCAACTGTCGAGAAGGAAAATCGTGCGGGTCGTCCGAAGGCAGCTGGTCCATAGAGGCGAGAGAGGAAACCGCTGTAGACGTGGACTCCGAGGGCGTGTTGTGCAAATTGATGGCGGAAACCCCGAGTGGAGTCGCTGGTAGTGGGCAGCGTGAAAGAGCATCGGCGTCACTATGCTTCCTGCCACACTCGTACACGATCTCAAAATCATATTCTTGGAGGCGTAAAATCCAGCGTCCGAGGCGTCCCGACAAGTTCTTGAGTGTCGAAAGCCAACATAAAGCATGGTGGTCGGTCACAATGGTGAAATGGCAGCCATGCAGATATGGACAAAATTTCTGTACTGACCAAACGATGGCGAGGCACTCCTGCTCGGTGATCGTGTAGTTCCTCTCGGCTGCGGAGAGGACGCGGCTGGCGTATGCAACGACTCGCTCTCGCGAAGAGTTGTCGCGTTGCAGGAGCACGGCTCCTAAACCGCGGCCGCTAGCGTCTGTGTGCAGGAAGGTCGGTGCATCATCGTGAAAATGAGCAAGTACAGGGTCGGTCGTGAGGGCACTCTTCAACCTGTCGAAAGCCGACTCATATTCCTGAGACCACTGAAAGGGCATACCGGAAGCAAGTAGCTTATGAAGTGGTGCGGCTATGGAGGCAAAGTTTTGTATGAATCACCGAAAGTAAGAGGCGAGACCAAGGAAACTTCACAAATCTTTTGGTTTGTCAGGGCGAGGGAAGCAAAGCACTGCAGCAGTTTTATCAGGGTCTGGACGAATTCCGTCCTTGCTCACAACATGACCGAGTACCTAGATAGATCTGCTGGCGAAATGGCACTTCTTGGTGTTAATTTGAAGACCAGCGCCCGCAAGACAAGTCAGGACCTCGTTCAAGCAGATGTTGACGAAACGTCGATGAAAAGACAACAATGTCATCGAGGTAACATAGGCAAGTCTTCCATTTCAGGCCACGCAGCACGGTGTCAATTATGCGCTCAAAAGTTGCGGGCGCATTGCATAGACCGAACGGCATAACATTGAATTCGTATAGGCCGTCCGGTGTTGCAAACGCAGTTTTTTCTTTAAAATCTTCGTGCATGGGGATTTGCCAATAGCCGGAACACAAGTCGAGGCTCGAAAAGTATTCAGCACCCTGTAAGGAATCTAGGGCGTCGTCGATGCGTGGCATGGGGTATACGTCCTTTCTAGTGATCTTATTGAGTGCTCTGTAATCGACACAAAATCGTACGGAACCGTCTTTTTTACGTACCAGAACGATGGGCGACGACCAAGGACTGGTTGAGGGTCGGATTATCTCCCGTTGGAGCATATCGTCTACGTTTTCTTCAATGATTTTTCGTTCAGCTAGAGAGACGCGGTACGGTTGGCGGTGCACAATGGATGTTCCGTCGATCTGAATACGATGTGCTGTAGCAGTTGTCTGGCCCAGGGTAGATGAATGAACGTCAAAGGAATTTGCATGCTTTTCCAACAAATCAAGCAGCTGCTGCTTCTGTGAGTCATTCA
Organism: Rhipicephalus microplus; assembly: GCF_013339725.1. Taxonomy (NCBI): domain Eukaryota; kingdom Metazoa; phylum Arthropoda; class Arachnida; order Ixodida; family Ixodidae; genus Rhipicephalus; species Rhipicephalus microplus. Next base: position 109,218,378 of record NC_051171.1, on the reverse strand, counting down.
AGTGTTTGTTGATGGCTGCCGTAAAGGCTGAGGAAGCAGCATGATCTACAGGATGGCCTTTAGAGGAGACAGGGGTAAGAGGCCCAACGCACACAGGCTGCAGATCGGCAACGCAGGCGACAGTAGTGCCCCGTGGCAGTAAAATTTTATCTTGTGTGGTGTTGGTAGCAGCGAGGACAGTTGATCCATTGTTGAAGCGAGCCACACCTGATGCCAGAGCTATGCCTTTATTAAGGCAGCACGGTGACGGAGTGACCAAAATGTCACCAGAGTCGACGTCGTTGGACAAGACTGTCACTAATTGATGTTCGTTTGGTGGTAACTCGATGTCTACTGCAGCGATGAGTCGAAGTGGCCTGTAGGTTTCGTCGTTGAGCAAGTGGTCCGTGTCAGTAAGATGGACGACACGTTGTGCACAGCAAATAGCTGCAGAAGCAGAGGAAAGAAAGTCCCAGCCTAAAATGATTTCATGGGAGCACGGGCGTAGCACAGCAAATTGTATATGATGAAGAATTTCGTCGATTAGTACACGGCAGTACAGAGAGCGGAAGGGCGAATCATTGTTCCCTGGGCTGTAACCAGTGTCGGTTCATCATAAGGCGTCGTGACTTTTTGAAGACGGGCACACAAATCAGCACGAATAACAGAAAACCCAGCCCCAGTGTCCACCAAAGCATCAACGTCCACTCCCTCAACTGTGACCGCAATCATATTGTAGGGGCGCGCTGGAGGAATTAGAGTCCTGTGTTTGAATGCAGTTTGACCTCCAAAAACTGCATCGCTTAGTTTTCCGGACGCCGATCAGAAGTAAGGGAAGCAGGCTGAAGAGGAGAAGAAGAGTGCCGGTAAGGCGATGGTGAACGGCGTCGGGTTGATCGGTGACTACTGCGCAGTTCACCCGATGCTGGCGGAGATGGAGACCGACGCGGCGGTGACGAATAACGGCGGCCCTGGTACAAGGCTCCTGCGGTATAGTCCCGTTCGCGTATGTCATACCCTCGGCGCTCGTCTTGCTGGCGCTTGCGGCAAAAGCGTGCAATGTGACCACGATAGCCGCAATAATAGCTCGTAGGCCGAGTCGATCGATGAGGAAGGTAGTAGCTTGCGCTAACTGCACCAGGAGAGAGAGAAGTCAGAGGGACAGGTGACGGCTCACGCGGTGGTGATGAAAAGCTCGTGGGAAAGCTTGTGGGAGGTGCGGCAGCAACCGACGCGTACGTTCGTGGCGGGGACGTCGAGCTGACGGTGCCTGGTGGTGCGGCGGCGGTGTGCGGGAACGATGGTAGAGTACGAGAGACAATGGGCTGCAGGTTGGCCACGTGGGTCATGGACGTGAGCTCTTCCCTGATGACATCCCGCAATGATGTTGAAGAGGACTGAATGGGACACACTGAAGGTAGTGTGAATCCCATTGATTCTAATTCTTCACGTATAATCGCCCTTATCGTGTCTCGCAGGTTTGGATCAGTCGTGATACGGGCCGCGTCACTGTCTGATTGTAGGCGCATAGACTCAAGTTCTTCGAGGCGCTGACAGGTTGTCGCAACGTCAGCAACGGTAGCCGGATTCTGGATTGCCAGGGCATTGAATGCGACGGGTGCAATCCCCTTAAGAAGCTGGCGCACCTTGTCTGATTCTGTCATTGGTGTGTCAACCCGGCGGCAAAGTGAAAGAACTCCTCGATGTAGGATGTCTACGACTCCCCGATGTGCTGTTTCCGAGTCGCGAGAGCTTTCTTTGCGAGAGCCGAACGAACAGCCGGTGTTCCAAAGACATGGCGAAGCTGATCTTTGAAGGCTGACCAGTCGGGGATGTCGGTAAAGTGGTTGAGGAACCACGTCTTCGCGACACCCGTGAGGTAGAATGACACGTGAGCGAGTTTGTAGGTGTTATCCCACCGGTTAGCAGCGCCGACACGTTCGAAATCGTCCAGCCATTCTTCCACATCTTCCCCGCGCATACCAGCGAAGGGATGGGGCTCACGATGGAGGCTGTTGATGACATGAGAAGGCGCGGCACGCGGTGGTTGAGTGGGAACGGCTGCAGCACCGGCCTCGTCTTGGTGCGACATATTTCCGGACACTTGGCCCAAGCGGCGACCTGAACGTAGCTTTAGGGGGTAGAGTGGTCGAGAGGATGGCGGGGGATCTAACAGCATTCTCCACCACGTATGAAGTCTTGGTTTGGATTACCTTTTATTAGGCCCGAGGAACCGGCAGCCGACAGCTACGATGAATGAGCCAAGATGATGATGCTACGTGACAACGATGAGGATGCATGAGCCACACATGATAATGATGATAATGTACCGGTGAAGAGGATGCGTATACTAAATGCCCACAGTATGTATGTATGTATGTATGTATGTATGTATGTATGTATGTATGTATGTATGTATGTATGTATGTATGTATGTATGTATGTATGTATGTATGTATGTATGTATGTATGTATGTATGTATGTATGTATGTATGTATGATGCCTCTGCCAGTCTGTCTGTCTGGCGACGAGCACTAGTCCCCAAGGCCCTCCACGCCTGCCGCTCCGCTTCGTCCATGCCCCACCAACGATCCGACACGCACGGTGACGATCCAGGAGACTGAGAGAACCACTCATTCCCCGCGAACCCAGCCGGCGACGACGCGAGCCAATGCGTCCCTCCGCGCCTGCCAGTTATCTTCGTTTATGTCCCACCAATTATTCGACACGTACGACGACGACCCAGAAGGCTGATATTCATTCCTTAAATAGGTAAAATTTATTTCCTAGTGCTGCAGTGTTTCGAACCCACTTCTTCCCGCTCTGAAGTTCGTGGCACTAGGCGACCATGCCAATAAGCGCACTCTCTACAGCACACTATCGGGGAGCTATTTATGTACATCCTTTACCGTTAGCGGTACTCGGAATTCGGAGGCACTTCAGCATGTTCTCGTTATCACTAGCAAGATGGCGCTAAGAGAATGTTTTAAACATCGTCACTGCATTCATTGCAATGTGCGTGCGCCTCCTACCCATACAACCAGTACATTGCCCTACTTTGCCCTACAGGGTGTGGTCAGCCGTGTGCGTGCGCTGATCTCGCAATTTAGATGGCTTGTACGTCTTGCACTTTCATGAAACTGCCTGCGTTGAAGTTACCGTGCTCAAGAAGGCCACTTCACTCGCTGCAGTGGCCGCTGCAGTGGCCGCGTTTGGCAAGGAGCGCGCTGCTCAAGCATAAGCAATTACCAACCGTGACACTTGTTACTTCGTGCTCGTTCTTAGTGTCCTTGTGCGTTCATGCGTCCTTTAGATTTGAGCAGTGCGATTTGAGCTGTGAGAGTTGTTAGTTCGCACTTGTTTTGCGTGTTATTTTGGTTCGTCCGTTGTGTTGTAGCGGAATAGCAGGAAGGCATAAAGTTTTTTTTTAAGGACGAAGACAGAGAGTCAAGACGTCTTTTCAGCACGAACGCATCACGAAGACTCGTTTGTTTAACGGTATGTACACGACTCTCGTAGAGAAGGAAGGGAAATGTAAAAAAAACATGCAGAGAAACACAAGCATACATATAGTAAAAAAGAGTTTTTTCTGCCCCCCGCATGTGCCACGTTTTCCAGCGACTCGGGTAGCTAACAAAGTCCGTCCCTGGCTTTAAGCCTTTCTGCCATGGTAGTCGTGTAGCTCGTAAAGGCGCGCCAACGTCGAAGACGCGCTCCCCTCTTTCTGGAGCGCAGCTGCTGCCGGGAAACGCGTCTTCTCCAAGTTGCCCCTTTTGTGCCTTTTTGCCGAGGGTTGTTCACGGGTCGTTCAATTAGTGCCTCAGAAGCGGTGGTTTTGTTTCCATTTTGCGGCAAATACAACAACGTCCCCCGGATGAGCGAACTCTTGAGCTCATTGTGCGCCGACTTCTAGGGGATAAGGCATCTTCAAGGGTCGCTTAACTTCTGTTCCCTCGCTTAGTTGCAATCTGCAGGCCAGCACTATGCCGTTTCCGCCTTTAAGAGTTTCTTCAATTCTGGTGGTCTTCCACATTTGTCGTTTTGGATGATCGTCTTTTAAAAGAACCAAATCGTATATTTTTAGGTCACTCGTTCTCGTTGGGCGGGACAAATGGGCTGATCTAAGCTCCAACAAGTACTCTTTCCGCCACCGCTTGAAGAATCCTTCAGCCATGGCCAATCGGTGCGTCCAGCGTCGTGAGAGATGCGTGTCACTACCTGGAGTTTCGGCTGGCAGGTGATGTGCAGGAAGGGTTATCAGCTTTCTTCCGACAAGGAAATGTGCCGGCGACAGTGGTTCTGGCTTTTGAGCATCATCGTAGGTGAAAGTCAATGAGCGGGAGTTTATCACAGCTTCCACTTCGTGCAACACAGTTGTGAGTTCTTCAAAGCTTAAACTGCTCTGACCTAACATTTTGCGCAACGCTACATTCACTGATCGGACCAACCGCTCCCAGAATACGCCCCACCAAGCTGCCCTTTCAATAATAAACTTCCACCTGATATGCTTTCCGGCGTAGTACGACTGCATTTCCTCTGATTTTACCAGTGCGAACATTACTCTCAGATCCTTAGCTGCTCTCTTGAACGTTAAAGCGTTGTTTGAATAAATAATCGAGCAGATTCACCTGCGATCCACGAAGCGCTTGAATGGCAGGAGAAGGGCGGTAGTTGACATGTCGCTGAGTAGTTCAAGATGTATGGCACGTGTCACAGTGCAAGTGAAAATAGCAATGTAACATTTTCGGACACCACGCGACTGTTGACAAATCAGAGGTCCAGTGAAATCGATGCCGACAGTGTCGAACGCAATTTCCTTTGTTACTCTGTTAGCTGGAAGTGGTGTTACTGGTTCTGTAACTAAAGGGCAGCTTTGTTTTCAACAGACGAAGCACTGCTTGATGACCTTCTTTCTACCTGGCGCCCTCGGATTATTCAATACGACTCTCGCAGTTGCGCCAAGGTATCACGCACCCCGGAGTGCTGCATTTTCACGTGCTCTTTCCTTATGAGCAGAAGCGTGAAGGGATCAGTGCTAGGAAGAATGATCGGATGTTTAGTTTCTTTGGGGTTTTCGGTGAACTGCAAGCGTCCACCAACTCGCATGGGACCCTCGCCGTCAAGGTAAGGGTTCAGTGTCAAAACAAGAGAGCCTTTGTGCAGCGGTATTTGTGCTTTCGTGTAGGAAATGTCGTCACTGAATGACTCTACTTGAATTGCCACCAACCAGTACTTCTCAGCATCGATCACCTCTTCAGCTCGTATTGGTACACCTTATCTTTCGTCCCCGTGGCAGCAGTTGTTGACAAAGCGGCGGACCCACGCATTTACGCGCACGACTCTGCTGAATGCGCTGAACTCCTCTACTTTCAGTACTGCCTCGAGCAGCGAAGATATTATTATCATCACCGTCACTTTTCGCTCTTCCAAGTGGCATTCTCCTGCCCCTGAGCTAAGCTCGCTGGTTGTTGGCCAATGCTTCGCATCCTTCTGAAGCCAATGAAGTCCTGTCCACCACAATTCGCTTTCCAGCAAGGCTGATGGGAGGATACCAATCAGCGGGGTTGTCCACTCCGGGGGAGGGCCGACAATCCAGTGTCGACAAGCCGTCGTAGCCACCCGCTAGTACACGAAGTGCTCACTAAATGGCACTGCATCTCTCACTCCAACCACTACCTCGTTCACGCGGCAGCAATTCGAAAGTGGTAGCTGCGAGTTAATGAACGAAGTGCTCCACCGAAACCCGGCCTTCATCTGGGGCATACCGAATAGGGTTCAAGCCGGTATTGCACCTCGCAACAGAGTGCAATTCTGGCATGAACGCCGCAACGAACTATTTGCAATGATTCTCCAGCTGGGCCAACCGCGTGCGTTCCTCACGCTTTTTGCCACGAAAGTACACTGGGAAACGCTCCTCGAAGTTGTATCTAGAACGGCTGGCAGTGACATATTCAGTTTACCGTTGCACCTCCGAAGCTTCGCCCATCATCATCATTCACGCCGTGTATATGCTGTGATTTCTTCATTCTTCTTGATATTATCAATCACTCCCAATTTCCGCCCCCTTACCTGTAGGGTAGCCAAATAACACATAGCTTGGTTAACTTAGCTGTCTTCGTTCTTTGTTTTTGTCTTGTATATCCTAGCGAAATTGTAATTTCATTGGCGTAGTCACCCTTGCGTGGTCGGGGAGAGTCATTTAGATGAGGCCACTGGTAGGGGCTGGTGCCCGCATTTCCTCTGAGGTTGCATCGATCTATGATCTCTTCTGACTGTCCTTAAATGATTCTCTAATGCTCCCTCATGAATCGGGTGGTGGGATATAACGCTCCGCCGAGCCAAGTGTTGCTGTAACATCTACGTGTAGCATGGGACTGTCCCGTAAGAAACTGAAAAGAAGACACCGTGGGAGGTGATGCTAATAGAGTTTTGTTGTACCTTCTATATTTTGTGTTATTTTGTGTCTATAATAATAACCCTCGTCTATTTGAACGGCGACTCCGTTGACGAGAGATACCTCAGCCCCCCTCCCCCTTTTTTTTTACAATGCCAGCGTTGTCACCTTTCTCCGGCAGTTGGTTTCTCCATCAACTCCTTTAATTAGCTGTCATATTTTGGTCATGTTTTCAATTACCCAGCAACGTGGTTGTTTTATTTAAATATAATTAGCGGCTGACATCAGTGAGTTTTGCTTCTCAAAAAAAAAACAACCTTTTGTGATGAAACATTCCCGTGCTGCGATTAGACTTATCTACCTGAAGAGTCTTTTTTTCTGCTTTCTTCTCACTAATTGACAATGCAAATATTTGCTATGCTTTCGCCCCTGGAAGAATGGTTAGCTGGTGTAAAAGACTAGACTCATGTCTAATAACAATGCGGGGTTTTAGCGTAGAGAGCGCAGTCAAGTTACCTTGGATCTATTCTGAATACGACCGGAGTGCAATTAAACTTACGTCGCTATAGGCAACGTGACAGAAGATTTCAATCTAATTAACGAACAGGCCAGCTACGTCTTTAGTTTTCCGCAAGCATTTCTCCGAGTACAAAAAAGCGTGTGCGAAAAACTCACAAAGTAAGTCGAGCTTTCTGTGCATGGTATGTCGCCGTTCACATTCAGTTTACGACATCGTTGCATGCTCGCTCCCACAATTGACGGCCATGAATATTTACCAGCTCTTTCATTTTCATCACTTCCTTTTGAAAGCACACCCGGCGCCCATTGTCTAACTTAGCTATAAATGAGGCATTTGTGTCTTTCTATACAGTAACAATACACAGAAGGTGTTTGGTAGCTTGCCGGACATACCGCGAAAGTCATCGACTGACACACACCAGAGCTACCACGAGCGTTGAACGTTGAAGAAGCAGCAGCGAATTGAAATGATGGAGCAGTGTGTACACGACAGACGAAATCAAGCAGATAGATAGAAAGGCTCAAATAGGTACAAAAGTCATCCGTTTCACAGGAAGCAAACTACCCGGAAGCAAATGCACCCAGGGGAGAGGTGTACTGAAAAAAGAAAAGGAAGAAAAAACACTGGCAAAAGTGTTTATGAGGGTCATTTCAGAGAGTACGCGCCTTCGGGTTCGTCGGAGACTCGAACCACGGATCCCAAAGCGGCGCCCCTTTGTTGGTATGCGTGCCATTTATTTTATCAGAAAGTGAATGGCCAGCACGGAAGTTATGGCGGCACTGTATCCCCCACGATCATTTCCGCAGGTACGTGGACGTATTGTGAAAAGTTTAGGTTGGTTTTCAAAAAAACAAAAAAAAATCTCTCCCTTTTCTCTTTTTAAATGCGAAGCATCTCTTAGCAAACTTCGGCGACTTTGAGCGTGTCTATATCTATCTATCTATCTATCTATCTATCTATGTATCTATGTATCTATCTATCTATCTATCTATCTATCTATCTATCTATCTATCTATCTATCTATCTATCTATCTACGACTTTTAGCTGTCCTGGCCAGTCCGATAATGCTATCGATACAAAAATTGGTATGACATAACATGACTGTATGACGAGCATAAGTGACTAGTCATAACATGAAAATCAAGATATGCATGTCATGAATGTCATGATTTACATATCATGGTCTTGCTGCTCTTGCGGTGGTTTCGCTCACATGACATGTTGCAAAACTGGTATGGTCTGACAAGACTGCATGGCGAACACATGCTACAGACCCTAACGTTAAAATTATGACATGCATGTCATGTAACAACAAGACTACATGCTACACTCGTGACGCACTCGCGGCCATTTCACTACAGTTTCGCATAGCCCAAATTTGGTATTACGGGACGGGCAGAGATGACAAAGGTATGTGACTGGTGCAAACAATGATAACCATCACGTGCGTGTCATGTAACAACATGACTACATGCCCCGCTCATGATGCGCTCAAGGCCGATTCGCAAGCTTCACATATACCAAGTTTGGGATTACGGGACGTGAATGAATGACTAAAATATGTGACTGGTGCAAACATTATAATAGTGAGATGCATGTCATGTAACAACAGGACTACATCCTACGCTTATGAGTGTCTCGTGGCCGTTTCGCTTGCTTGACGTGTAACGAATTCCATATTATGTGACGCGAACGGACGACATAGGTAAATGACACGTCCAAACAGGATAATGACGACATGCGTGTCATGTAACATGCCTGCACGACACACTAATATTGCGCTCGCGGCCGTTTCGCCAGTTTCACATATACCAAAATTGGTATGACGTCACGTGAATGGTTGACAAAGGTATCTGACTGGTGCGTGCATAATAATCATGAGATGCGTGTCATTTAAGAACATGACTACATGCCACATTCAAGGCGCGAATACAGTCCGACGTGACCCGGCACGCGGGAGCGCCGGCGTTCGTTTCGTCGCGTCACGCCAGTGATGCCATTGTTATGACCACCATCGGTAGGCGCCATGCTGTCGCTGAGAAGCGTAGCCGGGCCGCGTTCCCACGCCTGGAACCCAGGTTTTCTTGGAACCAGCGTCGATAGCTGACGGGGGAGCGGCGCTCTTTTAATCCTCAAACAAGTAGCCGACTCGCCGAATGCCTATGCCCGCCAGGTATTGTCCCTGCTAGCCGGCGGATGAGACGTCATGTCGCCACGAAGCTGTAAGCCGTTCCAGAGGGGACAACAAAGACAGCATATTCCTTTGAAGAAACGGAGACCGCCGCCACAAAGTGCCCTGCTAATTGAGCGGACAGATTGGCGGACCGTTTGATGTCTGCTGTCCGAAGCTTGGGACCCCTCGACCAGCGACATACACGACGAGCAAGAGCCTCTCTGGCGCCACCTTTAAGTGCAGTGATCTTGACTCGAAATTGGATGTTCACGTGTGCCGTGCATGCTCGTACCCCTCACCTGTTGTGTGTGTGTGTGATTGGGGTTCCACTGAAGAAGGAGGAGCCCGACAGGGCTTATAACGGCGCCGCAGAGTGCAGGACGTCGCTCTGAACCAAGTAAAGGTTCAACCACCACGTTCGTAGTTTGTGATGGCTCTGAACTGTGTAGCGGTTCAACCACCACGTTCGTGGTTTGTGAACTCTTAACCTCATGCTGTAAATACTTGTAAATAGTGCCATAAACCTGTTTGTTTTTCGTATCCCCATCTCGTAAGCGTTCGTTTCCTCAACCCGAAGCTACACCACGCTACCACAAGAGACCGGGTTTTGTTTTCGTATCCTCCAGCGACCTTCCTTTCGACCGCAACAACTGGTCGTCGGAGGTGAGATACGATCCAGCAAGACCCCGAGCCGCAACAACTGGTCGTCAGCGGTGGGATCCGAAGCGACTACAGGAGAACAGCGCCGATGGATTCGCCACAACTGGTGGCAGCGGTGGGATACGAAGCTACAAGTGACAACAACAGTCGGCCCAGGAGAAGCAGCTGGCTCGAGACATGGATCACGTATGGGTGAGTGCTTGGCTTTTCCTTTGAGCTAACCAGGTTCTAAAAGAGGGTAAATTTTAGAACTGGTAGTTAACTTTGCCGAAAGACTCAGTTTCGCCGTTTCGGAAAGTTGTTTTGGAAGTAGCGAGCACTCAGTACGATCATGGACTTACGGGAGCTGCAGAAGTCAGACTTGTTGCTGTTGTGTGAGGAATTGGGGATCGATACAAAGGGTTTGGCACGAAAACTCATAATCATTCAAGCGATTAATGATTTGGGGGCTGATGATGAGAAACTAAGTGAAGAATGGGACCTTATCATCGAAAGAAAACTAAGAGCAGCTCAGATGGAAGGAAAGAGTGAACACGAAAGAGAAGGCCTCAAGAGAAAGTTTTTCAAACAAGACTATGAGTTGCGTATGAGAATGGGACCCCAGCAAGGAGTACTTCTCGAAAATGAGGCAGAGTTCGAGATGTCTAGGTACATGCAGCCATATGAGGTATCATGGGATATGGGCCTGTATCTTAGACTCTTTGAACGAAAGTGTAGTCTACTGAAGTGTGAGCGAGACACGTGGTCTCACAAGCTACTCACGGTTCTGCCCTGCGAGGCAGCGGATGTTGTTGCGCGACTCAGTGAGCAGCACGCGAACAACTATGAAGTTATGAAAGCAGAGCTAATCAGAAGATTTGGAACTTCTATTAGCAAAAAGAAAGAAAGACTCGCACCGGAGTCTGAAAGCGAGGCGCATCGCAAAGCGCCGGAAGTTGAGGCGCCTCATAAAGCGCGACAAGAACAGATCACGCCAGAGAAGGGCCCGCGTATTCTCGAATGCATCCATGTAAATGATGTAGAGAACGAGGCCGTGGCCGGTCTGGAGGTGGGGACAGTGTCGAGGGACGCTCCTTGCGTGGATGAAGAGGGTGCCAGCAGCCCTAATGGGCCCAGTAATGAGCTGAAAACCTTCTTCGTGCCTCAAGGGGACCTTTCGACATTGTCAAATGTAGGCATGGTTAGCGCAGTGGCTGATGAGAGCAAGAGCGCCACGCTTCAGCAGTGCAGCGATAATACCGCGCTGGTTTGCAAACATCGCAGAAAAAGGAAGAAGCGGAGGCATTCGTCACTGCGCAAGCCTAGGACAGGCCCCACTCAGTCACAAGAAAGACGAGAGGGTAGGCCACTAATACGTTAAGGAAACGTCAATGGGGCTGTTCATGGAAGCACAAGCGGCGAGCCAGGTGTGGAGGGAGAAAGGAGGGTGCGTCAACCCCAACGAAGCACGCGGTTCAGCTCGACGACTTCGGAAAAGCGGCCTTGCCCGAAGGGTCAAAGTCGAAAGGGCAGAGTGGCTAAATACCGCGCAGGGTGAATACAAAGAGGAAAACGGCACAGGTTTTACCCCTGCTCCTCGCGTCCCTTTCAAATTCCTGAGGGGAACAGGCCAAAGTGGAAAATGAGGCGTGATGGCAGTGCACTGCTTAGAGTTTGCGCGTTTTGTAGCCTCTGGCGTGCTCGACAACCGCCGGGACCGCGACCCCATCGTGTGCGAATAAAGGAACCATGAAAAAAGGGGGAATGGTCAGTTCGAGTAACTTTTGCACAGGCGTGTCAATATTGTTACTCAGTGTTCCATTGAAAATGCAGATTTGAGCCTTTTAATTTTGTAAGTAATGTAATGCGGTGTAAATTTTTCAGAAGGAAAACCGCCGAACCAAAGGATGAAAGTTAACATCGAAGTGTTTTAATCATTAGTACGAACCTGTCGACAAGGTAAAAATCAGAACAGTGTGTTATTTTTCTTGTGTTTCGAAGATTTAGTGTAATGTCGTATGCCTTCACTGTCATGTGGATGCGGCGTGAATGAGCATTTAATGAGAATTGAGAGCCATTGGGGCACAGTTTTAGCGAAACCCTATGCAATTGTTGTGAGGTGCTTTTGATGAGTATCGCACCCAGGATTATTTTTGTGTTGTACACAGAGAATTACAACATAACGTAAGGATGAGCAATTGGACAAATTGTGAGGATTAAGCTTTTGGTTAGTAGTGCCGGGTATTTCGCACGCTGTAGAAATGAGAGTAGTAATTAAAAAGCTCAGGAGCTCAGTGTCTTTTTTTTTCTCTAAGAAGCGTTTGCATAAGCTGGTAACTTTAAGCAAACGAGCCTTTTAAAAAGCACTGTTTGTCTCCTATGTTTTGTTGGCTATATTTTGAAGAGCGATTAGTCAAGTGATCATATGAGCGAAACAGTAAGCTTTTTTAATTCTGAGCAAATTAAGAGTATATTGGCCACAGTGTAGGCCAAAGATTCAGAAAAGCTAGATAGCTTTATGTCTCAGTGGTAGACACTTATGGGCGGCCGTAAACAAAGACGGACGTTCGGACAAAATTAGCGCTCACTGAATCCGAGTTCCTGACTGATGCTCTCAGCGGGACAGAGCCGTGTAAGTAGTCAGCGACAAAAAGAAGGAGGCTGCCGTTATGTTTTGACGACAGTGGCAACGAGTATGATGCGTTTTACTTGAGCCAGAATTTGGGCTCTCGTGAGATAACGTACTGCGCTTCAGGAAATAAATGCGCTTGCCTTGTGTAGGCCATTGATCAGTTGCAGCGTTGTCTCGGAGGTGCTAAATTAAAGTAGATACAGACCATTGTCCCCTTGGCTGCAAACCATGACATCGAAGAACGGTCGCCTTGTGAGGCGGAGCTTGATTCTTAGGAAAAAAAATATCATTTTGACATTAGGTAAAAAAAGGGCAAATTGAATGGAAACGCTGACGCGCTCAGCCGCTCTTTCTAAGCCATTCTGGGGTGCTCTTTATGTATCAAATTGATATTTAGTTTTTTTGTCGGGCATCTTATTATGTAAATTTGTAAGTAGCACGTTTGGTTTCTCAGCGCAAGTGAGTCCTGAGAGTTTTGAGTGCGAGCTTTTTATTAAAGCTAGCAATGAAAAATTGGTTTCCCATCCCTCTTTTGGCTTGGTTTGTTCGAAGGGGGCCGAGTACTTGCTTGTGCATGTGGTCGAGTTTCAGAAACAGTGTCGAAGATTCGGCAATTACCCAGACCAGGCCACAAGCGAAGGCCAGTTCCTGGCATTCAACTACGGACCCTTTCGTCGTCCCTGCGAGCAGCAGTGTTGACCGCTGCCCTCCGTGACTCATCTGGCGAGGGGGAAGCTGTTATGACCGCCATCGGTAGGCGCCATGCTGTCGCTGAGAAGCGTAGCCGGGCCGCGTTCCCACGCCTGGAACCCAGGTATTCTTGGAACCAGCGTCGAGAGCTGACGGGGGAGCGGCGCTCTTTTAATCCTCAAACAAGTAGCCGACTCGCCGAATGCCTATGCCCGCCAGGTATTGTCCCTGCTAGCCGGCGGATGAGACGTCATGTCGCCACGAAGCTGCAAGCCGTTCCAGAGGGGACAACAAAGACAGCATATTCCTTTGAAGAAACGGCGACCGCCGCCACAAAGTGCCCTGCTAATTGAGCGGACAGATTGGCGGACCGTTTGATGTCTGCTGTCCGAAGCTTGGGACCCCTCGACCAGCGACATACACGACGAGCAAGAGCCTCTCTGGCGCCACCTTTAAGTGCAGTGATCTTGACTCGAAATTGGATGTTCACGTGCGCCGTGCATGCTCGTACACCTCACCTGTTGTGTGTGTGTGTGTGATTGGTGTTCCACTGAAGGAGGAGCCCGACAGGGCTTGTAGCGGCGAGAGAAGGAGAGACGTGAGATGACGTCGAAGGCGGCCGATGGGGCCGTGCCAATCTCGCCACTTTATTGCAGGCCTGAAGCGGAGCCACGTCGGCTACCAGCGTCCGCCACGCCAGGCGTGTCAGCTCGTTCTAATTCTCGCGCAGCTCGAGCTCGCGCCAGCTGCGCGAGAGACGCGGCGCGGTGATGGAAAAAATGATGATGGTGATGATGGCACTACAGGGCTCCCCCCCTAGCGCTTTGCGCGATTTGAACGCATATGAAAAAAAGAAAGAGGGCGACAAATGCTATGTACTTGAACGGCAATCCATAAAGTGTTCATTTGGCAAGTCCAGGTTGTCAACGTTTTATAGGCCATCGGTAAGCAGTGTGTCTCTGGTGGGCGACTCTGGGAGTTGCGCAGAGGACGCAGGAGGAAGTGCCGGGTCGCTGTGGCAGCCGACAAGCGGGTCTCACGGTGACCTGGTCGGAAAGGCCGAGAGTGGACCGTGTGTCGCGAGGTCATGACAGGATGGTGGGTGACAATGTTGGCGCTGGGTGCAGAGGACACTATACTGCCGCCTGTCGAGATTAGAGGTCCCGACAGGGCCCTATGATGGTGGTGGTGGTGGTGGTGGTGGTGATGGTGGGCATGCGCCAGTATCTGCGGCTGGGTGAACGTCGGTATCTGCACCAGGGATTGGTGCTGGTCTGTCTGGAACGCACCTAGTGTGGGCTGGGCCAGCGTGGTCTGCGTGGGCAGCATGGCCTGCAGCTGTTGGAGCGTCAGTGGCTGTCCTGGGACTATGGCAAACGAGGGGGCGACATCATGCGTGGCGGTGCCAGAAAGATGTTGGGTTTTGGCCCCAGGTTCTGTGGAATGACAGCGTCGGGGTGCCAGGCGGTCCTGGATGTCCCCCATGGGGCCTGGGCCCCGTCTGAGGGTCCCAGGGTCAGGCCGTTGGCATGGGGTGGTCGCAGGGCCAGCTGGACCCCCTGTATCTGTCCTAGAGAGCTCTGGGTCTGCCCCAGTGGGCCTTGTATCAGAATCGGGCTGTGACCCAGGCCCGGAATGTACTGGTTCAGCAGGAAAGTGCCGTGCGCAGGTCCAGCCGGAAACATGCCCGGCTGCGGTGCCGCGGGGTTCCCGATGAGCAGCGGACTCCCCGTGTTGAGCCCCATCGCGGCTCCGCGCTGCACCGTGGTCGCAGGCTGCGGCGCCGGTACAGGCGCGGGCCGCGGTGTGGCCTTGTGCTGGGCCGCCCGTGGAGACTGGGACCGGGTGGTGGCCGCTGCCGAAGGCGTCGTCATGTTCGCGCTGCCACTCGACAGCTTGGGCAGGATCTGTGGCTGTTTCGGCTGGATGAGCCGGGGGGCACCAGAGGTGCGAGGACTGGGGCTAGCCGAAACCACTTGTGCGACGCCGGGTCTCGACGTAGGTGCCTGCTGCGGTGCCACGGGCAGAGGGGCGACGGTGGCAGTTGCTTTGGTGGTTGCCGGTGTCGACAACGACGATGAGGGCAGGCTCTGGCTCCGCGAAGGCACGGCGCTGGGGCCCGTCGTAGACCACGAAACAGAGACAGGGACAGGGGCGGGGAGCGGGGACGCCGAGGGTGGTCGGCTGCTGGCCGGGGAGGTGCGAGTGGAATGTGGCGAGGCACCCGGCAGGCCATTGCTGGCACCAGTGGCAGGTGGCGGAGCGGCAGGGGGCACCGTCGAGGAGCTGACCAGCAGCTGCGGCGAGGAGGAGGCCAAGACGTCTGAGCTGGTGGTCGCGAAACGGCGAGGGCCACGGTGTCGCGTGCCGTCGCTTGCTCTGCGTGCGCTTGCGTGCGTACCTTGCTCTGCGAGGCCGGGGAAACCTGCCTGGTGCGGGTAAACGGAAAGCGGACGGTATGTGTTGCCGCTGCGGGCGAGCACTGCAGTGCAGAGGGCATCGTAAGGCTGCGGGCTGGTGCTTGAAGTGGCAGCGAGATGGCGCAACTCTACCGGGAGGGCGTCGAGAAGAATGGCGTGCATCTGCAGCTGGTCCGTGACGCAATTCAGCGCCAGAACGGCATCGAGCTGCATGAACCATACCTTGGGGTAGGTCGATTGGAACGGTGGCACTGGGGGCAGAGTTGCGGGAACATGGCCGCGGGCCGCTCGGCGAAGGGCGTGTTCTCCGGTCACCAATGTAGCGGCGAGAGAGAGACGTGAGATGACGTCGAAGGCGGCCGACGGGGCCGTGCCGATCTCGCCACTTTATTGCAGGCCTGAAGCGGAGCCACGTCGGCTACCAGCGTCCGCCACGCCAGGCGTGTCAGCTCGTTCTAATTCTCGCGCAGCTCGAGCTCGCGCCAGCTGCGCGAGAGGCTTATACGGCGCCGCAGAGTGCAGGACGTCGCTCTGAACCAAGTAAAGATTCAACCACCACTTTCGTAGTTTGTGATGGCTCTGAACTGTGTAGCGGTTCAACCACCACGTTCGTGGTTTGTGAACTCTTAACCTCATGCTGTAAATACTTGTAAATAGTGCCATAAACCTGTTTGTTTTTCGTATCCCCATCTCGTAAGCGTACGTTTCCTCAACCCGAAGCTACACCAC